>CM053029.1:77330696-77600696 GCA_028564925.1 Lithobates sylvaticus
CACCCCCATTAAAAAAAAATAATAATTTTTGAAAAAAATGTTCAGCCAAAACATTTTGACCACCCCACGATCAGCCAAAACATTATGACCACCCCATGAAAATAAAATAATAATAAAAAAATAAATATTTTGAAAAAGAAAAATCAGCCAAAACATTATTACCAGCCCATGATCAGCCAAAACATTATGACCACCACATGAAAAAAAAAAAAATAATGATAAAAATAATTTTTGAAAAAAAAATACTTGAAGTAATTGTAGCCATATTAGTGCAATTGTGACAGAGAAAATGGGATTTTTGAAAAAAATGTTCAGCCAAAACATTTTGACCACCCCACGATCAGCCAAAACATTATGACTACCTCATGAAAAAAAAATAATAATAATAATAAAAAAAATTAGAATAAGAAAAATCAGCCAAAACATTATGACCACCCCATGAAAAAAAATTATTAAATTAAAAAAAAAAAATAAAAAAAAAAAATATTTTTGAAAAGAAATGTTCAGCCAAAACATTATCACCACCCCATGATCAGCCAAAACATTATCACCACCCCATGAAAAAAAAAAATAATAATAAAAAAATAAATATTTTGAAAAAGAAAAATCATCATCAGCCAAAACATTATGACCAGCCCATGATCAGCCAAAACATTATGACCACCACATGAAAAAAAAAAATAATAAAAATAATTTTTGAAAAAAAATACTTGAAGTAATTGTAGCTGTATTAGTGCAATTGTGACAGAGAAAATTGAGTACTATCTGTGACACTTTTTTTTATTTGCACTAACATATCATTTTTCATAGACCTAAGACCTTGAAGAAGGGGGACACACCCCGAAAGCTCGTCCATGAAAAATGATGTTAGTGCAAATAAAAAAGTATCACGGACAGTACTCAATTTTCTCTGAAAAAAAAAAAAAAAATAATTGTATAAAAAAAAATTATTTTTTAAAAAAACTAAATTTTTGTTTGAAAAAAAAATTTGAAAAAAAAAAAGTTTGTTTGAAAAAAAAAAAATTTGGGGAAAAATATGTTCAGCTCTTTCAGCTAATGATGGAACTTCAACTTTTTACTACTATTTATACTTTTTAAAATATGCTTTTTAACACTTTTCACAGTTACTCCAGCCACTCCAGTAGGTGGAGGCAAGAACACTTCACACAATTTCAACAGAAATTGTAGCTTTCCTAGTTAATCTATCTATCTTATTTTTGTCAATTTAAATAATAATTATTTTGCTGACAATATCACCGCAAGAAGCTGTTACTTACCTAGAAAAGAATGATATCTGTATTCGATTGTTTATGTAAAAGCAGCAGGCTGGTAGCAGAAATGGAAACATTTTATCTCTGATCTGTTAGGAATTGTATGCATTGTATGCATTGTATAGATTTGGCAGAGCCGAGCGCTGGAGCCATAGCAACCGATCAACCAATCACAGATCTTCCTAGAAATTTCAAACTGATGCAGGAGAAATGTTGTGGCAGTTGCAGTTGCCTAGCAACATAACTGATGACCTCACAGTGCAGGTCACATGGCCAATGACACTACAGTTCAGCTGCACCTGAGTTAGCCAGTCAGTCTACGGATTGAAGGCAAGCCTGAAGGTTGGTTTCTATTGAGCTCCAGGAGAAATTTGATTTTTTTGGAGAATGAACCGTATCATTAAAAAAATGTAATCTGTTCCTCAATTAATCATCAAAAGGTACATTTATGATCCATTATATTTAGAAGAATTGCATTGTATCTTCTTATTGGTAAACAATAGATTATATATCCCCCCTATTGGTGACCAGTGGCTTATATTCCACACCATCACTGTGTATCCAAAAAGGATATAAAATGTATTTGTGTGTAGTGCTGTATGATGGAGTAGTTATCAGACTATCACAGCACTGACACATAGGAATGAATAGGGATTACGTCTCATAGTCAACTGGTTAAAGTTTATCTATAGACACAGGTGCACTGTGACGACCAGTTTATGAAGCTGCGATCTGAGTGCTTCACTGGCGATCTGTGTCAGAATTCACAGTCCCTGATTCACCAGCTCAGAGGTGGAGAATCGGGGAGTGAAGAGGGAATGTGGGGGGATCTGAGGAGGAAAGAGGAAGATAATTAACTTCCTTGTGCCTCGTTCAGACCCCCCCAACACTGTAACCATGTCCCCCTATTTTATATATATAGTTAGAGTATATATATATATATATATATATATATATATATATATATATATATATATATATATATATATATATATATATATATATATATATATAATGTGTGTGTGTATATATACACACATGTATATATAATGTGTGTGTGTATACATGTATATATTATGTAGGGGGACTCTTTATTTTATTAACATTAAATCACACCGTCTGTCCGTGTATTGAGCGGTGATAATCTATCACTGCTTAATAAACTGACATCTGTGTTTCTGTGAATTTCTGGTGCTGTAATCTCGTAAAGTCTCACGAGATTCCAGTATCAGGGGCCGTTCTCCAGTGTTAGAAGCATTTGTAGATCTCTTCACTCCTCCAAGATCTACTCCGCTTCATAAACTGGCACACAGAAGAGAAAAATCTCCTCTGTGAATGCCGGAGAATGAAGCAGTGAATAGGATTTCACTGTTTCATAAATGGACACCTAAATGTCTTTTTTTATTTTGCAGCAGAAGAGGACGACCGTCAGCAGAAGAGGACGACCGTCAGCAGAAGAGGACGACCGTCAGCAGAAGAGGACGACCGAAGAGGACGACCGTCAGCAGAAGAGGACGACCGAAGAGGACGACCGTCAGCAGAAGAGGACGACCGAAGAGGACGACCGTCAGCAGAAGAGGACGACCGAAGAGGACGACCGTCAGCAGAAGAGGACGACCGAAGAGGACGACCGTCAGCAGAAGAGGACGACCGAAGAGGACGACCGTCAGCAGAAGAGGACGACCGTCAGCAGAAGAGGACGACCGTCAGCAGAAGAGGAGGACCGTCAGCAGAAGAGGACGACCGTCAGCAGAAGAGGACGACCGTCAGCAGAAGAGGAGGACCGTCAGCAGAAGAGGAGGACCGTCAGCAGAAGAGGAGGACCGTCAGCAGAAGAGGAGGACCGTCAGCAGAAGAGGAGGACCGTCAGCAGAAGAGGACGACCGTCAGCAGAAGAGGACGACCGTCAGCAGAAGAGGAGGACCGTCAGCAGGAGGAGGACCGTCAGCAGAAGAGGAGGACCGTCAGCAGAAGAGGAGGACCGTCAGCAGAAGAGGAGGACCGTCAGCAGAAGAGGAGGACCGTCAGCAGAAGAGGAGGACCGTCAGCAGAAGAGGAGGACCGTCAGCAGAAGAGGAGGACCGTCAGCAGAAGAGGAGGACCGTCAGCAGAAGAGGACGACCGTCAGCAGAAGAGGACGACCGTCAGCAGAAGAGGACGACCGTCAGCAGAAGAGGACGACCGTCAGCAGAAGAGGACGACCGAAGAGGACGACCGTCAGCAGAAGAGGACGACCGAAGAGGACGACCGTCAGCAGAAGAGGACGACCGAAGAGGACGACCGTCAGCAGAAGAGGACGACCGAAGAGGACGACCGTCAGCAGAAGAGGACGACCGAAGAGGACGACCGTCAGCAGAAGAGGACGACCGAAGAGGACGACCGTCAGCAGAAGAGGACGACCGAAGAGGACCGTCAGCAGAAGAGGACGACCGTCAGCAGAAGAGGACGACCGTCAGCAGAAGAGGACGACCGTCAGCAGAAGAGGAGGACCGTCAGCAGAAGAGGAGGACCGTCAGCAGAAGAGGAGGACCGTCAGCAGAAGAGGACGACCGTCAGCAGAAGAGGACGACCGTCAGCAGAAGAGGAGGACCGTCAGCAGAAGAGGAGGACCGTCAGCAGAAGAGGAGGACCGTCAGCAGAAGAGGAGGATCGTCAGCAGAAGAGGAGGACCGTCAGCAGAAGAGGAGGACCGTCAGCAGAAGAGGAGGACCGTCAGCAGAAGAGGACGACCGTCAGCAGAAGAGGACGACCGAAGAGGACCGTCAGCAGAAGAGGACCGACAGCAGAAGAGGAGGACCGTCAGCAGAAGAGGACGACCGTCAGCAGAAGAGGAGGACCGTCAGCAGAAGAGGAGGACCGTCAGCAGAAGAGGAGGACCGTCAGCAGAAGAGAGGAGGACCGTCAGCAGAAGAGGAGGACCGTCAGCAGAAGAGGACGACCGTCAGCAGAAGAGGAGGACCGTCAGCAGAAGAGGAGGACCGTCAGCAGAAGAGGACGACCGTCAGCAGAAGAGGACGACCGTCAGCAGAAGAGGACGACCGTCAGCAGAAGAGGAGGACCGTCAGCAGAAGAGGACGACCGTCAGCAGAAGAGGACGACCGTCAGCAGAAGAGGACGACCGTCAGCAGAAGAGGAGGACCGTCAGCAGAAGAGGAGGACCGTCAGCAGAAGAGGACGACCGTCAGCAGAAGAGGAGGACCGTCAGCAGAAGAGGAGGACCGTCAGCAGAAGAAGAGGACCGTCAGCAGAAGAGGAGGACCGTCAGCAGAAGAGGAGGACCGTCAGCAGAAGAGGAGGACCGTCAGCAGAAGAGGAGGACCGTCAGCAGAAGAGGACGACCGAAGAGGACCGTCAGCAGAAGAGGAGGACCGTCAGCAGAAGAGGACGACCGAAGAGGACCGTCAGCAGAAGAGGAGGACCGTCAGCAGAAGAGGAGGACCGTCAGCAGAAGAGGAGGACCGTCAGCAGAAGAGGAGGACCGTCAGCAGAAGAGGACGACCGTCAGCAGAAGAGGACGACCGAAGAGGACCGTCAGCAGAAGAGGAGGACCGTCAGCAGAAGAGGAGGACCGTCAGCAGAAGAGGAGGACCGTCAGCAGAAGAGGAGGACCGTCAGCAGAAGAGGACGACCGTCAGCAGAAGAGGACGACCGTCAGCAGAAGAGGACGACCGTCAGCAGAAGAGGACGACCGTCAGCAGAAGAGGAGGACCGTCAGCAGAAGAGGAGGACCGTCAGCAGAAGAGGACGACCGTCAGCAGAAGAGGAGGACCGTCAGCAGAAGAGGAGGACCGTCAGCAGAAGAGGAGGACCGTCAGCAGTCAGCAGAAGAGGACCGTCAGCAGAAGAGGACGACCGTCAGCAGAAGAGGAGGACCGTCAGCAGAAGAGGAGGACCGTCAGCAGAAGAGGACGACCGAAGAGGACCGTCAGCAGAAGAAGAGGACCGTCAGCAGAAGAGGAGGACCGTCAGCAGAAGAGGAGGACCGTCAGCAGAAGAGGAGGACCGTCAGCAGAAGAGGAGGACCGTCAGCAGAAGAGGACGACCGTCAGCAGAAGAGGACGACCGTCAGCAGAAGAGGACGACCGTCAGCAGAAGAGGACGACCGTCAGCAGAAGAGGAGGACCGTCAGCAGAAGAGGAGGACCGTCAGCAGAAGAGGAGGACCGTCAGCAGAAGAGGAGGACCGTCAGCAGAAGAGGAGGACCGTCAGCAGAAGAGGACGACCGAAGAGGACCGTCAGCAGAAGAGGAGGACCGTCAGCAGAAGAGGAGGACCGTCAGCAGAAGAGGAGGACCGTCAGCAGAAGAGGAGGACCTCAGCAGAAGAGGACCGTCAGCAGAACAGGAGGACCGTCAGCAGAAGAGAGGACCGTCAGCAGAAGAGGAGGACCGTCAGCAGAAGAGGAGGACCGTCAGCAGAAGAGGACGACCGTCAGCAGAAGAGGACGACCGTCAGCAGAAGAGGACGACCGTCAGCAGAAGAGGAGGACGACCGTCAGCAGAAGAGGACGACCGTCAGCAGAAGAGGAGGACCGTCAGCAGAAGAGGAGGACCGTCAGCAGAAGAGGAGGACCGTCAGCAGAAGAGGAGGACCGTCAGCAGAAGAGGAGGACCGTCAGCAGAAGAGGAGGACCGTCAGCAGAAGAGGACCGTCAGCAGAAGAGGACCGTCAGCAGAAGAGGAGGACCGTCAGCAGAAGAGGAGGACCGTCAGCAGAAGAAGAGGACCGTCAGCAGAAGAGGAGGACCGTCAGCAGAAGAGGAGGACCGTCAGCAGAAGAGGAGGACCGTCAGCAGAAGAGGAGGACCGTCAGCAGAAGAGGAGGACCGTCAGCAGAAGAGGACGACCGTCAGCAGAAGAGGACCGTCAGCAGAAGAGGACGACCGTCAGCAGAAGAGGACCGTCAGCAGAAGAGGAGGACCGTCAGCAGAAGAGGACGACCGAAGAGGACCGTCAGCAGAAGAGGAGGACCGTCAGCAGAAGAGGACGACCGTCAGCAGAAGAGGAGGACGACCGTCAGCAGAAGAGGAGGACCGTCAGCAGAAGAGGACGACCGTCAGCAGAAGAGGACGACCGTCGCAGCAGAGGAGGACCGTCAGCAGAAGAGGAGGACCGTCAGCAGAAGAGGAGGACCGTCAGCAGAAGAGGACGACCGTCAGCAGAAGAGGAGGACCGTCAGCAGAAGAGGAGGACCGTCAGCAGAAGAGGAGGACCGTCAGCAGAAGAGGAGGACCGTCAGCAGAAGAGGAGGACCGTCAGCAGAAGAGGAGGACCGTCAGCAGAAGAGGACGACCGAAGAGGACCGTCAGCAGAAGAGGAGGACCGTCAGCAGAAGAGGAGGACCGTCAGCAGAAGAGGAGGACCGTCAGCAGAAGAGGGGACCGTCAGCAGAAGAGGAGGACCGTCAGCAGAAGAGGACGACCGTCAGCAGAAGAGGAGGACCGTCAGCAGAAGAGGAGGACCGTCAGCAGAGAGGAGGACCGTCAGCAGAAGAGGAGGACCGTCAGCAGAAGAGGAGGACCGTCAGCAGAAGAGGAGGACCGTCAGCAGAAGAGAGGAGGACCGTCAGCAGAAGAGGAGGACCGTCAGCAGAAGAGGGGACCGTCAGCAGAAGAGGAGGACCGTCAGCAGAAGAGGAGGACCGTCAGCAGAAGAGGACCGTCAGCAGAAGAGGACGACCGTCAGCAGAAGAGGAGGACCGTCAGCAGAAGAGGAGGACCGTCAGCAGAAGAGGAGGACCGTCAGCAGAAGAGAGGACCGTCAGCAGAAGAGGACGACCGTCAGCAGAAGAGGACGACCGAAGAGGACCGTCAGCAGAAGAGGAGGACCGTCAGCAGAAGAGGAGGACCGTCAGCAGAAGAGGAGGACCGTCAGCAGAAGAGGAGGACCGTCAGCAGAAGAGGAGGACCGTCAGCAGAAGAGGACGACCGTCAGCAGAAGAGGACGACCGAAGAGGACCGTCAGCAGAAGAGGAGGACCGTCAGCAGAAGAGGACGACCGTCAGCAGAAGAGGAGGACCGTCAGCAGAAGAGGAGGACCGTCAGCAGAAGAGGAGGACCGTCAGCAGAAGAGGAGGACCGTCAGCAGAAGAGGAGGACCGTCAGCAGAAGAGGAGGACCGTCAGCAGAAGAGGAGGACCGTCAGCAGAAGAGGACGACCGTCAGCAGAAGAGGACGACCGTCAGCAGAAGAGGAGGACCGTCAGCAGAAGAGGAGGACCGTCAGCAGAAGAGGAGGACCGTCAGCAGAAGAGGAGGACCGTCAGCAGAAGAGGAGGACCGTCAGCAGAAGAGGACGACCGTCAGCAGAAGAGGACGACCGTCAGCAGAAGAGGAGGACCGTCAGCAGAAGAGGAGGACCGTCAGCAGAAGAGGACGACCGTCAGCAGAAGAGGACGACCGTCAGCAGAAGGGGAGGACCGTCAGCAGAAGAGGAGGACCGTCAGCAGAAGAGGAGGACCGTCAGCAGAAGAGGACGACCGTCAGCAGAAGAGGAGGACCGTCAGCAGAAGAGGAGGACCGTCAGCAGAAGAGGACGACCGTCAGCAGAAGAGGACGACCGTCAGCAGAAGAGGACGACCGTCAGCAGAAGAGGACGACCGTCAGCAGAAGAGGAGGACCGTCAGCAGAAGAGGAGGACCGTCAGCAGAAGAGGACGACCGTCAGCAGAAGAGGACGACCGAAGAGGACCGTCAGCAGAAGAGGACGACCGTCAGCAGAAGAGGACCGTCAGCAGAAGAGGACGACCGTCAGCAGAAGAGGACGACCGTCAGCAGAAGAGGACGACCGTCAGCAGAAGAGGAGGACCGTCAGCAGAAGAGGACGACCGTCAGCAGAAGAGAGGACCGTCAGCAGAAGAGGAGGACCGTCAGCAGAAGAGGAGGACCGTCAGCAGAAGAGGACCGTCAGCAGAAGAGGACCGTCAGCAGAAGAGGAGGACCGTCAGCAGAAGAGAGGACCGTCAGCAGAAGAGGAGGACCGTCAGCAGAAGAGGACGACCGAAGAGGACCGTCAGCAGAAGAGAGGACCGTCAGCAGAAGAGGAGGACCGTCAGCAGAAGAGGAGGACCGTCAGCAGAAGAGGAGGACCGTCAGCAGAAGAGGAGGACCGTCAGCAGAAGAGGAGGACCGTCAGCAGAAGAGAGGACCGTCAGCAGAAGAGGACGACCGAAGAGGACCGTCAGCAGAAGAGGAGGACCGTCAGCAGAAGAGGACGACCGTCAGCAGAAGAGGACGACCGTCAGCAGAAGAGGACGAAGAGGACCGTCAGCAGAAGAGGACGACCGTCAGCAGAAGAGGAGGACCGCAGCAGAAGAGGAGGACCGTCAGCAGAAAGGAGGACCGTCAGCAGAAGAGGAGGACCGTCAGCAGAAGAGGACGACCGTCAGCAGAAGAGGAGGACCGTCAGCAGAAGAGAGGACCGTCAGCAGAAGAGGAGGACCGTCAGCAGAAGAGGACCGACCGTCAGCAGAAGAGGAGGACCGTCAGCAGAAGAGGAGGACCGTCAGCAGAAGAGGAGGACCGTCAGCAGAAGAGAGGACCGTCAGCAGAAGAGGACAGAAGAGGACCGTCAGCAGAAGAGGACGACCGTCAGCAGAAGAGGAGGACCGTCAGCAGAAGAAGAGGAGGACCGTCAGCAGAAGAGGACCGACCGTCAGCAGAAGAGGAGGACCGTCAGCAGAAGAGGACGACCGTCAGCAGAAGAGGAGGACCGTCAGCAGAAGAGAGAAGAGACCGTCAGCAGAAGAGGACGACCGTCAGCAGAAGAGGACCGTCAGCAGAAGAGGACGACCGTCAGCAGAAGAGGAGGACCGTCAGCAGAAGAGGACGACCGTCAGCAGAAGAGGACGACCGTCAGCAGAAGAGGACCGTCAGCAGAAGACCGTCAGCAGAAGAAGAGGAGGACCGTCAGCAGAAGAGGACGACCGTCAGCAGAAGAGGAGAGGACCGTCAGCAGAAGAGAGGAGGACCGTCAGCAGAAGAGGAGGACCGTCAGCAGAAGAGGACGACCGTCAGCAGAAGAGGAGGACCGTCAGCAGAAGAGGAGGACCGTCAGCAGAAGAGAGGACCGTCAGCAGAAGAGGACGACCGTCAGCAGAAGAGGACGACCGTCAGCAGAAGAGGACGACCGTCAGCAGAAGAGGAGAGTCAGCAGAAGAGGACCGTCAGCAGAAGAAGAGGACCGTCAGCAGAAGAGGAGACCGTCAGCAGAAGAGAGAAGAGGACCGTCAGCAGCAGAAGAGGAGGACCGTCAGCAGAAGAGGAGGACCGTCAGCAGAAGAGAGGACCGTCAGCAGAAGAGGACCGTCAGCAGACCGTCAGCAGAAGAGAGGACCGTCAGCAGAAGAGGAGGACCGTCAGCAGAAGAGGACCGACCGTCAGCAGAAGAGGACCGACAGCGTCAGCAGGAGGACCGTCAGCAGAAAGGACCGTCAGCAGAAGAGGACCGACCGTCAGCAGAAAGAGACGACCGTCAGCAGAAGAGGACGACCGTCAGCAGAAAGAGACGACCGTCAGCAGAAGAGGACGACCGTCAGCAGAAGAGGAGGACCGTCAGCAGAAGAGACCGAGGACCGTCAGCAGAAGAGGAGGACCGTCAGCAGAAGAGGAGGACCGTCAGCAGAAGAGGAGGACCGTCAGCAGAAGAAGAGCAGAAGAGGAGGACCGTCAGCAGAAGAGGACGACCGTCAGCAGAAGAGGAGGACCGTCAGCAGAAGAGGACGACCGAAGAGGACCGTCAGCAGAAGAGGACGACCGTCAGCAGAAGAGGAGGACCGTCAGCAGAAGAGGAGGACCGTCAGCAGAAGAGGAGGACCGTCAGCAGATGAGGAGGACCGTCAGCAGAAGAGGAGGACCGTCAGAAGAGAGGACCGTCAGCAGAAGAGGACGACCGTCAGCAGAAGAGGAGGACCGTCAGCAGAAGAGGAGGACCGTCAGCAGAAGAGGACGACCGTCAGCAGAAGAGGAGGACCGTCAGCAGAAGAGAGGACCGTCAGCAGAAGAGGAGGACCGTCAGCAGAAGAGGACCGACCGTCAGCAGAAGAGGACGACCGTCAGCAGAAGAGGAGGACCGTCAGCAGAAGAGGAGGACCGTCAGCAGAAGAGGACCGTCAGCAGAAGAGAGGACCGTCAGCAGAAGAGGAGGACCGACAGCAGAGGAGGAGGACCAGCAGAAGAGGAGGACCGTCAGCAGAGAGGAGGACCGTCAGCAGAAGAGGACCGAAGAGGACCGTCAGCAGAAAGAGACCGTCAGCAGAAGAGGACGACCGTCAGCAGAAGAGGACGACCGTCAGCAGAAGAGGACGACAGAAGAGGACGACCGTCAGCAGAAGAGGGCAGAAGAGGACCGTCAACAGAAGAGGAGGTCCGTCAGCAGAAGAGGAGGACCGTCAGCAGAAGAGGAGGACCGTCAGCAGAAGTGGAGGACCGTCAGCAGAAGAGGACCGACCTCAGCAGAAGAGAAGAGGACCGACAGCAGAAGAGGAGGACCGTCAGCAGAAGAGGAGGACCGTCAGCAGAAGAGACGACCGTCAGCAGAAGAGGACGACCGTCAGCAGAAGAGGAAGACCGTCAGCAGAAGAGAAGGACCGTCAGCAGAAGAGGGCAGACGAGGACCGTCAGCAGAAAGGGAGGACCGTCAGCAGAAAGGAGGACCGTCAGCAGAAGAGAGGACAGTCAGCAGAAGAGGAGGACCGTCAGCAGAAGAGGAGGACCGTCAGCAGAAGACGACGACCGTCAGCAGAAGAGGAGGACCGTCAGCAGAAGAGGACGACCGTCAGCAGAAGAGGAGGACCGTCAGCAGAAGAGGACGACCGTCAGCAGAGGAGGAGGACCGTCAGCAGAAGAGGACGACCGTCAGCAGAAGAGGAGACCGTCAGCAGAAGAGGAGGACCGACAGCAGAAGAGGACCGAAGAGGACCGTCAGCAGAAGAGGACCGAAGAGGACCGTCAGCAGAAGAGGAGGACCGACGAGCACCGTCAGCAGAAGAGGACCGACGAAGAGGACCGTCAGCAGAAGAGGACGACCGTCCGCAGAAGAGGAGGACCGTCAGCAGAAGAGGAGGACCGTCAGCAGAAGAGGACGACCGTCAGCAGAAGAGGACGACCGTCAGCAGAAGAGGACGACCGTCAGCAGAAGAGGAGGACCGTCAGCAGAAGAGGACGACCGTCAGCCGAAGAGGACGACCGTCAGCAGAAGAGGACCGACGACCGTCAGCAGAAGAGGAGGACCGTCAGCAGAAGAGGACCGTCAGCAGAAGAGGACCGTCAGCAGAAGAGGAGGACCGTCAGCAGAGAGGAGGACCGTCAGCAGAAGAGGACGACCGTCAGCAGAAGAGGAGGACCGTCAGCAGAGAGGAGGACCGTCAGCAGAAGAGAGGACCGTCAGCAGAAGAGGAGGACCGTCAGCAGAAGAGGAGGACCGACAGCAGAAGAGGACGACCGTCAGCAGAAGAGGACGACCGTCAGCAGAAGAGGACGACCGTCAGCAGAAGAGGACCGTCAGCAGAAGAGGGGACCGTCAGCAGAAGAGGAGACCGTCAGCAGAAGAGGAGGACCGTCAGCAGAAGAGGACCGTCAGCAGAAGAGGACGACCGTCAGCAGAAGACGACCGTCAGCAGAAGAGGACCGTCAGCAGAAGAGGAGACCGTCAGCAGAAGAGGAGGACCGTCAGCAGAAGAGGACGACCGTCAGCAGAAGAGGACGACCGTCAGCAGAAGAGGACGACCGTCAGCAGAAGAGGACGACCGTCAGCAGAAGAGGACGACCGTCAGCAGAAGAGGAGGACCGTCAGCAGAAGAGGACGACCGTCAGCAGAAGAGGACCGTCAGCAGAAGAGCAGGACAGTCAGCAGAAGAGGAGGAACGTCAGCAGAAGAGGAGGACCGTCAGCAGAAGAGGACCGTCAGCAGAAGAGGACCGTCAGCAGAAGAGGAGGACCGTCAGCAGAAGAGGAGACCGTCAGCAGAAGAGGAGGACCGTCAGCAGAAGAGGAGGACCGTCAGCAGAAGAGGAGGACCGTCAGCAGAAGAGGAGGACCGTCAGCAGAAGAGGAGGACCGTCAGCAGAAGAGGAGGACCGTCAGCAGAAGAAGACCGTCAGCAGAAGAGGACCGTCAGCAGAAGAGGAGGACCGTCAGCAGAAGAGGACGACCGTCAGCAGAAGAGGACGACCGTCAGCAGAAGAGGAGGACCGTCAGCAGAAGAGGACGACCGTCAGCAGAAGAGGACGACCGTCAGCAGAAGAGGACGACCGAAGAGGACCGTCAGCAGAAGAGGAGGACAGTCAGCAGAAGAGGACGACCGTCAGCAGAAGAGGAGGACCGTCAGCAGAAGAGGACGACCGTCAGCAGAAGAGGAGGACCGTCAGCAGAAGAGGACCGTCAGCAGAAGAGGACCGACCGTCAGCAGAAGAGGAGGACCGTCAGCAGAAGAGACCGTCAGCAGAAGAGGAGGACCGTCAGCAGAAGAGGACCGTCAGCAGAAGAGGGGGACCGTCAGCAGAAGAGGACCGACCGTCAGCAGAAGAGGAGACCGTCAGCAGAAGAGGAGGACCGTCAGCAGAAGAGGACCGACCGTCAGCAGAAGAGGACGACCGACAGCAGAAGAGGAGGACCGTCAGCAGAGAGGAGGACCGTCAGCAGAAGAGGAGACCGTCAGCAGAAGAGGAGGACCGTCAGCAGAAGAGGACGACCGTCAGCAGAAGAGGAGGACCGAGGACCGTCAGCAGAAGAGGAGGACCGTCAGCAGAAGAGAGGACCGTCAGCAGAAGAGGAGGACCGACAGCAGAAGAGGACGACCGTCAGCAGAAGAGGACGAGGAGGACCGTCAGCAGAAGAGGACAGCAGAAGAGGACCGTCAGCAGAAGAGGAGGACCGTCAGCAGAAGAGCAGAGGAGGACCGTCAGCAGAAGAGGACCGTCAGCAGAAGAGGACCGACAGCAGAAGAGGAGGACCGTCAGCAGAAGAGGACGACCGTCAGCAGAAGAGGACCGTCAGCAGAAGAGGACCGTCAGCAGAAGAGGAGGACCGTCAGCAGAAGAGGACCGACAGCAGAAGAGGAGGACCGTCAGCAGAAAGGGAGGACCGTCAGCAGAAGAAGAGGACCGTCAGCAGAAGAGGACGACCGTCAGCAGAAGAGGACGACCGTCAGCAGAAGAGGACGACAGAAGAGGACGACCGTCAGCAGAAGAGGAGGACCGTCAGCAGAAAGGAGGACCGTCAGCAGAAGAGGAGGACCGTCAGCAGAAGAGGAGGACCGTCAGCAGAAGAGGAGGAGGACCGTCAGCAGAAGAGGACCGACCGTCAGCAGAAGAGGAGGACCGTCAGCAGAAGAGGAGGACCGTCAGCAGAAGAGGAGGACCGTCAGCAGAAGAGGAGGACCGTCAGCAGAAGAGGACGACCGTCAGCAGAAGAGGAGGACCGACAGCAGAAGAGGAGGACCGTCAGCAGAAGAGGACGACCGTCAGCAGAAGAGGACGACCGTCAGCAGAAGAGGACGACCGACAGCAGAAGAGGACGACCGAAGAGGACCGTCAGCAGACGAGGAGGACCGTCAGCAGAAGAGGACGACCGTCAGCAGAAGAGGACGACCGTCAGCAGAAGAGGAGGACCGTCAGCAGAAGAGGAGGACCGTCAGCAGAAGAGGAGGACCGACAGCAGAAGAGGAGGACCGTCAGCAGAAGAGGACGACCGTCAGCAGAAGAGGACGACCGTCAGCAGAAGAGGACCGTAGCAGAAGAGGAGGACCGTCAGCAGAGAGGACCGTCAGCAGAAGAGGACGACCGAAGAGGACCGTCAGCAGAAGAGGAGGACCGACAGAAGAAGAGGAGGACCGTCAGCAGAAGAGGACCGTCAGCAGAAGAGGAGGACCGACAGCAGAAGAGGAGGACAGAAGAGGAGGACCGTCAGCAGAAGAGGACGACCGAAGAGGACCGTCAGCAGAAGAGGAAGACCGTCAGCAGAAGAGGAGGACCGTCAGCAGAAGAGAAGGACCGTCAGAAGAAGAGGAGGACCGACAGCAGAAGAGGAGGACCGTCAGCAGAAGAAGACGAAGAAGAGTCAGCAGAAGAGGACGTCCGAAGACGACCGTCAGCAGAAGAGGACGACCGTCAGCAGAAGAGGACGACCGTCAGCAGAAGAGGAGGACCGAAGAGGACAGAAGAGGACGACCGTCAGCAGAAGAGGACGAAGGGACAGGAAGAAGAGCAGAAGAGTCAGGCGAGAGAGGACGACCGACAGAAGAGGAGGGACCCAGAAGACCGTCAGCAGAAGAGGACCGTCAGCAGAGAGAGAGACAGAGGACCGTACAGCAGAAGAGGAGGACCGTCAGCAGAAGAGGAGGACCGACAGAGAAGGAGGACCGAAGACAGAAGAGGAGGACCGTCAGCAGAAAGGAGAGGACCGAGGACCGACCGTCAGCAGAAGAGAGGACCGTCAGCAGAGACCCGAGAGGACCGTCAGCAGAAAGAGGACCAGAAGGAGGACAGTCAGCAGAGAGGAGGACCGTCAGCAGAAGAGGAGGACCGATCAGCAGAAGAGGAGGACCGTCAGCAGAAGAGAACCGAGGAACCGTCACAGAGACCGTCAGCAGAAGAGGACGACCGTCAGTCAGAAGAGGACCGACAGCAGAAGAGGACAGAGAGAGGAAGACAGCAGAAGAGGACAGAGAGGACCGTCAGCAGAAGAGGAGAGCAGAAGAGGACCGAAGACTGAAGAGGACAGAGGAGGACAGAAGAGGACGAAGACAGAAGAGGACCGCAGACAGAAGAGGACCGAAGACAGACGGAGGACAGAAGAGGACCGAAGACCGACAGCAGAAGAGGACCGAAGAGAACCGACAGCAGAAGAGAAGAGGACCGAAGAGACAGAAGAGGACCGAGGACAGAAGAGGACCGACCTAGAGCAGAAGAGGAAGACAGAAGAGGAACGAAGAGGACAGAAGAGCACGAAAGACAGAAGAGGACCGACAGCAGAAGAGGACCGACGAGGACAGACAGCAGAAGAGGACCGACGAGGGCCGACAGCAGAAGAGGACCGACGAGGACCGAAGACAGAAGAGGACCGAAGACAGAAGAGGACCGAAGAGGACAGAAGAGGACAGAAGACAGAAGAGGACAGAAGACAGAAGCCAAATAGAAATACATATAAAAATGTAAATACCCCTATTACAATAGATTATTAAAATGATTTAGCAATATACAACATGTCTTTAAAAATATACCCATTTCCTGTAGCATTAGGATCAGAAAATATTAATCGGGGACCTAGGTTACTATA
The DNA here is from genome assembly GCA_028564925.1 of Lithobates sylvaticus. Lineage (NCBI taxonomy): Eukaryota > Metazoa > Chordata > Amphibia > Anura > Ranidae > Lithobates > Lithobates sylvaticus. The sequence goes on from CM053029.1 coordinate 77,346,237, forward strand.
GGGCATGTTTATCACTAATAAAACTTTTCTTCTTTTTCTATCAGATATATTGCTGCGGAGGTGCTGTGTGCCATACAATGTCTTCATAGCAAGCGCATCACACATTGGTAAGTAATCCAGCCATCATATTTTATTGTTCTACCTCATTGGTCTCCAAACTGTGTCCTGCAGGCCAGAGGCAAACCTTTGCTTGTCTTATATCTGGAACTTGGAGGGCTATTCCTTCAACTGATATAAGGCACCATTCCTCACAGAAGAGGACAGAAGAGAACAGAAGAGAGAGAAGAGGACAGAAGAGAGAGAAGAGGACAGAAGAGAGAGAAGAGGACAGAAGAGGACAGAGAAGAGGACAGAAGAAGACAGACGAGGACAGACGAGGACAGAAGAAGACAGACGAGGACAGACGAGGACAGAAGAAGACAGACGAGGACAGACGAGGACAGACGAGGACAGACGAGGACAGACGAGAGAGAAGAGGACAGACGAGAGAGAAGAGGACAGACGAGAGAGAAGAGGACAGATGAGAGAGAAGAGGACAGACGAGAGACGAGGACAGACGAGAGAGACGAGGACAGACGAGGACAGACGAGGACAGACGAGGACAGAAGAGGACAGACGAGAGAGAAGAGGACAGACGAGAGAGAAGAGGACAGACGAGAGAGAAGAGGACAGACGAGGACAGACGAGGACAGACGAGGACAGACGAGAGAGAAGAGGACAGACGAGAGAGAAGAGGACAGAAGAAGACAGACGAGAGAGACGAGGACAGAAGAGAGAGAAGAGGACAGAGAAGAGGACAGAAGAGGACAGAAGAGGACAGAAGAGGACAGACGAGAGAGACGAGGACAGAAGAGGACAGACGAGAGAGACGAGGACAGAAGAGAGAGAAGAGGACAGAGAAGAGGACAGAAGAGGACAGAGAAGAGGACAGAAGAGGACAGAGAAGAGGACAGACGAGAGAGACGAGGACAGAAGAGGACAGACGAGGACAGACGAGGACAGACGACGAGAGAAGAGGACAGAAGGACAGACGAGAGAGAAGAGGACAGAAGAGGATAGAAAAGGACAGAAGAGGATAGAAGAGGACAGAAGACAGAAGAGGACAGAAGACAGAAGACAGAAGAGGACAGAAGACAAAAGCCAAATAGAAAAACATATAAAAATGTAAATACCCCTATGACAATAGATTATTAAAAGGATTATTAAAAGGATTTAGCAATATACAACATGTCTTTAAAAATATACCTATTTCCTGTAGCCGATGATCAGCCAAAACATTATGACCACCTCATGAAAAAAAAAAAAATAATAATAATAAAAACAATTTTGAAAAAGAAAAATCAGCCAAAATATTATGACCACCCCATGAAAAAAAAATAATAATAAAAAATAAATATTTTAAAAATCATGATCAGCCAAAACATTATCACCACCTCATGATCAGACAAAATATTATGACCACCCCATGATCAGCCAATACATTTTTGTTTGAAAAAAACTAAATTTTTATTTGAAAAAAAAAATTTTATTTGAAAAAAAAATGTTTGTTTGAAAAAAAATTTTTGGGGGAAAAATATGTTCAGCTCTTTTAGCTAATGATGGAACTTCAACTTTTTTACTACTATTTATACTTTTTAAAATATACTTTTTAACACTTTTCACAGTTACTCCAGCCACTCCAGTAGGTGGAGGCAAGAACACTTCACACAATTTCCCCAGAAATTGTAGCTTTCCTAGTTAATCTATCCATCTTATTTTTGTCAATTTAACCACTTGCCGACCGCCCCATGTACATATACGTCGGCAGAATGGCACGTACAGGCAAAACCACGTACCTGTACGTGCCATTCGTCCGGCGGGGACGGTCGGCATCGCTTCAGGAGCGATCATAGACGAGGGGCCGGCCAGTGGTTTCTGGCCACCCCCTTGCGATCGCTCCTGGCGAATCAGATGCTTCCTCTTGCCTGCGTATTGTAAACACAGGCAAGAGGAAGTGATGTCACGCTCCTCGTGCCGGTCTTTCTGACCGGGACGCCGAGCGGAGAAGACATCAGGTTAGTGCACCAACACTACACTGACACCAGTCACACATAGGCACACATTCCACCCCCAGATCACCCCCCAGATCACCCCCTGCCCCCCCCAGTCACAGTGTCACTGATTGCAGGGATTATTTATTTACTGATCACTGCATTTAGTGTCAGTTGTGACCAGTGATGGCACTAACGACGTTAAAGTAAACTGCGTTACTTTAGAGGGTAACGAGTAATCCAACTGATTACTCTTCCCCTCGCGGTAACGCCGTTCCCATTACTGGGGCGGCGTTACCGCAATTACCCGCCGCGATCGCGGAGCCATCCGCGGCCTCAGGAAAGGCCGCGGCTTCGGCCTAGCTCCGGAGCGGCGGCCGACGGGTGCACCCCGATGGCCGCCGCTCCGGCCTAGCTGCGGAGCGGCGGCCATCTTGGTGCACCCGTCGGCCGTTTACAATGTGATTGCTCCATCAAATGACGGAGCGATCACTTTGTAAACAAACCGGCGTCAAGATGACGCTGGTCTCCCCTCTGTGTACAGATCTGTACAGTGGAGGGGAGAGATCGGATGGCAGCAGCCATCCCTCCATACTCTGCAACACCCTGCTAATACTGCGCAATACTCTGCAACACCCTGCCAATACTGCGCAATACTCTGCAACACCCTGCCAATACTGCGCAATACTCTGCAACACCCTGCCAATACTGCGCAATACTCTGCAACACCCTGCCAATACTGCGCAATACTTTGCAACACCCTGCCAATACTGCGCAATACTGCGCAACACCCTGCAACACCCTGCCAATACTGCGCAATACTCTGCAACACCCTGCCAATACTGCGCAATACTCTGCAACACCCTGCCAATACAGCGCAATACTCTGCAACACCCTGCCAGTGCCAATACTGCGCAATACTCTGCAACACCCTGCCAATACTGCGCAATACTCTGCAACACCCTGCCAATACAGCGCAATACTCTGCAACACCCTGCCAGTGCCAATACTGCGCAATACTCTGCAACACCCTGCCAATACTGCGCAATACTCTGCAACACCCTGCCATACCCTGCAACACCCCGCCATACCCCGCAACACCTGGCCATACCCCGCCACACTCTGCAATACGCGGTAATACCCAGCCATACTCGGCGATACCCAGCCATACTCGGCGATACCCAGCCATACCCGGCTATACCCAGCCATACCCGGCTATACCCAGACAATATTACAGTTGGGGAGATGACGTGGATATTACAGTGGGGGCTTTATGGTGGTGGAATTTTCAAAGGTTTTTGCAAATTCAATTATTATTTGCTGATCCGAAAAATGATCCGATCCGTGACTCTGCAACGATCCGATCCGTGAGTTTGGGGGGGACAGATGTACAGGGGGGGAACAGATATATGTGTGGGGGGGGGGGACAGACGTGTAGTGGGGTACAGAGGGGGAACAGATATATGTGTGTGGGGGGGGCAGACGTGTAGTGGGGTACAGAGGGGGAACAGATATATGTGTTGGGGGGGAAATAGACGTGCAGGGGGGAACGCGCCCCTTGCTTACAGTAATACTAGACCCGCCCCTAAGAATATTAAAAAAAAAAAAAGTCAGTTACTTTGCTGAGTAACTAATTACTTTTCCAATGTAGTAACTGAGTTACTAACTCAATTACTTTTTTGGGAGAAATAATTTGTAATGTAACTAATTACTTTTTTAAAGTAAGATGACCAACACTGGTTGTGACTGCAATAACTGTCAGGGCAGTTAGTTTTAGGCCCCTTTAGGTCTAAGGTAGCCCCCTACCCCCCCCCCCCTTAATAAAGGTTTAACCACTTGATTGCCCCCTAGGTAACCCTTTCACCCCCTTTTGCCAGTGTCACTAAGCGATCGTTTTTCTGATCGCTGCATTAGTGTCACTGGTGCCGCTAGGTAGCCAGTTTTTTTCTAGGTTAACCGCCAGGTTTATATAGGTTCATAAATAGGTTTATAGGTCAGGTACCCCCATATTACAACCTAAATAAAGGTTTTAAACCCTTGATTTCCCCTAGAGTTAACCCTTTCACCAGTGATCACCGTATAAGTGTCACTGGTGACGCTGGTTAGCCAGTTAGTTATTTAGGTTCCCCGTCAGGTTTTTATATAGCGTCAGGTACCCCCATATATTACCCAATAAAGGATTTAACCCCCTGATTGCCCCTAGTTAACCCTTTCACCAGTGATCACCGTATAACTGTTACGGGTGACGCTGGTTAGTTAGTTTGTTTTTTATAGTGTCAGGGCACCTGCCATTTATTACCCAATAACAGTTTAACCCCCTGATCGCCCGGCGGGTGATATCAATAAGGTCTGCGTCGCCCCAGGTTAGTGTCAGTACCACAAACACCCACGCGCAAAGCATACACCTCCTTAGTGGTACAGTATCTGAACAGATCAATATCTGATCTGATCAGATCTATACTAGCGTCCCAGCAGTTTAGGGTTCCAAAAAACGCATTGTTAGCGGGATCAGCCCAGATACCTGCTAGCACCTGCGTTTTCCCCCTCCGCCCAGCCCACCCAAGTGCAGTATCGATCGATCACTGTCACTTACAAAACACTAAGCACACATAAATGCAGCGTTCGCAGAGTCAGGCCTGATCCCTGCGATCGCTAACAGTTTTTTTGGTAGCGTTTTGATTCAGTCGCCAGCAGCCTAGGAGCTTTTTTACCCGTGAATCTCACTAGTGTACTACTAAATTTAGAGCCCAAAATGGCAAATCGCAAGTACACTAGTGAACAGGCCTACTTGTTTCTGAGTATGTCAGATAGTGAAGAGGAGGTCACTCATCTGTCAGAATCAGGCTCAGAATACGATCCAGTAGACGATAGCGGCTCCATGACAGATAGCTCTGGCGACAGAGGTGAGGTCCCTGCTAAGGTCAGGCGTACCCGATCCCGATCTTCTGCTGTTGTTGAGGTGCAGGAACCGCAGGTCTCTCGTATGGAGCAGAGAAGTACTAGCGCCGCTATTCCTTCTGGTGAACTGGCAAGCACCAGCGGCCTAGTACACCCTGGACATCCAGCACTGCAGTAACACGTGATGACGTGGCGAGTCCCATAAGTGCAGTTCAAGCTGGCGAGGTGGCAAGCACAAGTAGTGTCCCGCTGCCACCAAGAAGAAGACAAAGGCAGGCCCGTCGATCACATAGTGCCCTTCCTGCAGAATTTGCCAATCCTGATTGGGTGCCCACCACTTCTGCAGAACCCGTACTTCCCCCATTCACTGGCCAACCCGGTATTCAGGTGGAAACAGCTGATTTTAAGCCATCCGATTTTTATTCGCTGTTTTTCACGGAAGATCTCTATAGATCTATTGTGGACCAAAGTAATATATAAGCTGGTCAATACATCGCCGCTAATCCCCAGTTGCCTTCCCTTGCCAGAGATTGGAAACCAATTACGGTTTCCGAATTTAAGTCCTTTCTGGGCCTTTCCCTCAACATGGGCATACATAAATTCCCGACTCTGAGGACTTATTGGTCCACCTCACCAGTCCACCAAATGCCCGTGTTCACTGCCTCCATGTCCAGGGCACGATACGAACAGATCTTGCGGTTCATGCACTTCAGTGACAATGAACTTTGTCGTCCTCGTGGAGACCCTGAATTTGATCGGCTCTACAAAATTCAGCCCCTCATAAACCACTTCAACCAACGTTTTGCAGCCTTGTTTACGCCCAATCAAGTTGTCTGCATTGACGAGTCCTTGATTAAGTTTTCTGGCCGCTTGTCTTTCAGACAGTACCTTCCCAGCAAGCGTGCCAGATACGGGGTCAAGCTCTACAAGCTCTGTGACAGGGCAACAGGCTATACGTGGAGCTTTTCGGTTTATGAGGGAAAAGATAGTTACGTAGAGCCGGAGAACTGTCCAGATTACATAGGGAGCGCTGGCAAGATAGTGTGGAACTTGGTGTCACCCTTTTTCGGAAAGGGGTACCACTTGTACGTGGACAATTATTACACGAGCGTGCCACTGTTTAGTCATTTGTTTGATCAGCAAATTGGAGCATGTGGCACTGTGCGACCTAATCGCCGGGGCTTTCCCCAGCGGCTTGTAGATTCCCCTCTTAGGCTGGGGGAGAGAGCCTGCTTCAAGTGTAATAATTTGCTCGCTGTGAAGTGGAGGGATAATAGGAATGTTTTCGTTCTTACCTCCCTTCATGCAGACACGACAGTCCAAATTCGTACGGCGGCTGGTGTTGTGACGAAACCCCTCTGTGTCCACGAGTATAACCTTAATATGGGAGGGGTGGACCTCAACGACCAGTTGTTGGCGCCGTACCTAGTTGCCCATAAGGCTAGACGCTGGTACAAAAAAGTGTCTATTTATTTGTTCCAATTGGCTTTGCTGAACGCTCATGTGCTATACGGAGCTTCAGGCGGGACTTTACCCTTCCTTGAATTCCAGGAAGAGGTTGTCACAGAACTCCTGTATCCAGGCGGTTCTGCACCTCAACATCCCCTACCAAATGCAGTAAGCCGGCTGCATGAGAGGCATTTTTCTTATGCCCTCCAGAGTACCCCTACCCAACGAGCCCCCCAAAGAAGATGTCGTGTCTGTACCAAGCGCGGATGTAGGCGTGACACCCGTTATTATTGTCCACGCTGTCCTGACAATCCTGGTCTCTGCATTGGTGAATGTTTTGAACGCTACCACTCACTAGTAAGGTATTAGCGTAGGGTACAGCATTTCACAGGCTAGGATACACTTTCAACAAAGCCTGGGGAATGCCCAGGAAAAAACCCAAGCCTACTTACCACCAGCTCGCAGAAAACCAAATTAGCCTGTCTAACAGTGCGTTAAAAACAGGGGTTTAGTCCGCACGAGCTGGCTATAGATGAGGGTGGTGGCAAGTTTTTTGTATCATTATCACGTTGGTGTTTGTATTGGTCCAGCAACGCACCAACACCTTTGCAGCCATTGTGCAATCTGCTGGGTGCTTGGTGTGCTCCTGTACCTTTAAGAAGGAGTGGGCTCCCCTTCAGTCCACCTGCCCTCATCTATCCATTAGAATGCATGTGCCTCCACTGTGGGGACACTCATAGTTTAGTGTTAGGACCACAGATATCAGGGTGCCGTGACGTGGCTCTGTGGCTTACGCATGCGTTTGCAAATGCGTGCGGACTAAACACCTGTTTTTAACGCACTGTTAGACAGGCTAATTTGGTTTTCTGCGAGCTGGTGGTAAGTAGGCTTGGGTTTTTTCCTGGGCATTCCCCAGGCTTTGTTGTTAGGATACACTTTCACAGGGTCTCAAGGATACCATTGCATTTTGAGACCCGACAGTTAAAATTATAGTTACAGGGTCTCAAGAATGCCATCGCATTTTGAGACCCGACCGTTACAGTTATAGTTTAAAAAAAAGTTTAAAAGTTTAAAAAAAAAAAGTGTCAAAAATAAAAATAAAAAAAAAGTACGAAAAAAAAAAACCCCAAAAAAATATAAAATAAAAAAAACAAAAATAGTTGTCGTTTTATTGTTCTCTCTCTCTCTCTCTATTCTCTCTATTGTTGCTCTTTTTTACTCTATTCTATTCTGCAATGTTTTATTATGTTTTATCATGCTTGCTTTTCAGGTATGTAATTTTGTTTACTGTGTTTTATTGTTAGCCATTTTTTTGTTTTCAGGTGCGCCATTCAGTTGCAGCGCGGATTTATTTATCTTGACAGCAACAGCGTTTGCTCCCACGATACATAAAGCCGCGACTCCAACGCTGTAGGAGGTGATTTCACCACCACAGTTAAAAAAAAGAGCATATATGCCGAAGCATGGGGGCAGCAGGGGCGGAGGAGCGATTTTGCTCCTAATGCCACGTACATACGGTCGAAATTCCGACGGAGGCTTGCCCGTGGAAAAGTCCGACCATGTGTACGTGGCATAACTTTTTTGCGGGAGGATGCCCCATGCTTCGGCATATATATATATTTTAGGCACCGGTTGCATTAACAAAATGTTTTATTTTTTACTATTTTTTTGGGGGTATTTGCTTTGCAGGTATGGTATGGTAAGGTCTTACTGTTATACTGTAATGTTACTTTGTTTTAATGTTAACCATTATTTGCTTAGCAGGTACGCCATTCAGTTGCAGCACGGATTTATTTATCTTGACAGCAATAGCGTTTGCTCCCACGATACATAAAGCCGCGACTCCAACGCTGTAGGAGGTGATTTCACCACCACAGTTAAAAAAAAGAGCATATATGCCGAAGCATGGGGGCAGCAGGGGCGGAGGAGCGGTTTTGCTCCTAATGCCACGTACATACGGTCGAAATTCCGACGGAGGCTTGCCCGTGGAAAAGTCTGACCATGTGTACGTGGCATAACTTTTTTGCGGGAGGATGCCCCCTGCTTCGGCATATATAAATGGTGCATGTATGCCCACCATTAGAAGTGGGTGGATGAAGGGAGGTATTCTAATGGTGGGCATACCCACCAATCAATCTCTTTTTTTTCGTTCAGCCAAGAGGCTGCATGAAAAAAAAAGATTACAATATATGTCCAGTATGTTGCTGGACTTTGAATGGTTATACCAGAATGATGCCTGCAGGTTTAGGTATCATCTTGGTATCATTCTTTTCAGCCAGTGATCGGCTTTCATGTAAAAGCAATTCTAGTGGGTAATTAGCCTCTAGACTGCTTTTACAAGCAGTGGGAGGGAATGACCCCCCTCCCAGATATAAACCGCGCCATTGGGAAATTGAGAAAGCGTTTTATCACACCGATCTTGGTGTGGTCAGATGCTTTGAGGGCAGAGGAAAGATCTAGGGTCTAATATATTTTTTCAAAAAAAGAGTACCTGTCACTGCCTATTGCTATCATAGGGGATATTTACATTCCCTGCGATAACAATAAAAATCATAACTAAGAAAAAAAATGGAAGGAACAGTTTAAAACTAAAATAAAAAAGCGTTGGTCTGGCGTCATATGTAAACAGCAATTGCACCATGCATGTGAGGTATCACCGCGAAGGTCAGATCGAGGGCAGTAATTTTAGCAGTAGACCTCCTCTGTGAATCTAATGTGGTAACCTGTAAAGGCTTTTAAAAATGTATGTAGTTTGTCTCCACTGCGTTTTTGTGCGCAATTTTAAAGCATGTCGTGTTTGGTATCCATGTACTCGGCCTAAGATCATATTTTTTATTTAATCAAAAATTTGAGCAATATAGTGTGTTTTAGTGCATTAAAATAAAAAAAAGTGTATTTTTTCCACAAAAAATGCGTTTGAAAAATCGCTGCGCAAATACTGTGTGGAAAAAAAAAATGCAACACCCACCATTTTAATCTGTATGGCCTTTGCTTTAACAATATATATAGTGTTTGGGGGTTCAACGTAATTTTCTTGCAAAAAAAAAATATGTTTTCATGTAAACAAAAAGTGTCAGAAAGGGCTTTGTCTTCAAGTGGTTAGAAGAGTGGGTGATGTGTGACATAAGCTTCTAAACGTTGTGCATAAAATGCCAGGACAGTTCAAACCCCCCCCCCCCAAATGACCCCATTTTGGAAAGTAGACACCCCAAGCTATTTGCTGAGAGCCATGTTGAGCCCATTAAATATTTTTTTTTTTTGTCCCAAGAGATTGAATAATGAAGAAAAAAAATAATTTTTTTTTTACAAAAAGTTGTCACTAAATGATATATTGCTCACACATGTCATGGGCATATGTGGAAATACACCCCAAAATACATTCTGTTGCTTCTCCTGAGTACGGGGATACCACATGTGTGGAATTTTTTGGGAGCCTAGCTGCGTACGGGACCCCAAAAACCAAGCACTGCCTTCAGGCTTTCTAAGGGTGTAATTTTTTTATTTCACTCCTCACTGCCAATCACAGTTTCGGAGGCCATGAAAAAAAGAGCATATATGCCGAGCATGGGGGCAGCAGGGGCGGAGGAGCGATTTTGCTCCTACTTTCGAAATTCCGACGGAGGCTTGCCCGTGGAAAAGTCCGACCATGTGTACGTGGCATAACTTTTTTGCGGGAGGATGCCCCATGCTTCGGCATATATATATATTTTAGGCACCGGTTGCGTTAACAAAATGTTTATTTTTTTACTATTTTTTTTGGGGTATTTGCTTTGCAGGTATGGTATGGTAAGGACTTACTGTTATACTGTAATGTTACTTTGTTTTAATGTTAACCATTATTTGCTTAGCAGGTACGCCATTCAGTTGCAGCGCGGATTTATTTATCTTGACAGCAATAGCGTTTGCTCCCACGATACATAAAGCCGCGACTCCAACGCTGTAGGAGGTGATTTCACCACCACAGTTAAAAAAAAAGAGCATATATGCCGAAGCATGGGGGCAGCAGGGGCGGAGGAGCGGTTTTGCTCCTAATGCCACGTACATACGGTCGAAATTCCGACGGAGGCTTGCCCGTGGAAAAGTCTGACCATGTGTACGTGGCATAACTTTTTTGCGGGAGGATGCCCCCTGCTTCGGCATATATAAATGGTGCATGTATGCCCACCATTAGAAGTGGGTGGATGAAGGGAGGTATTCTAATGGTGGGCATACCACCAATCAATCTCTTTTTTTTCGTTCAGCCAAGAGGCTGCATGAAAAAAAAAGATTACAATATATGTCCAGTATGTTGCTGGACTTTGAATGGTTATACCAGAATGATGCCTGCAGGTTTAGGTATCATCTTGGTATCATTCTTTTCAGCCAGTGATCGGCTTTCATGTAAAAGCAATTCTAGTGGGTAATTAGCCTCTAGACTGCTTTTACAAGCAGTGGGAGGGAATGACCCCCCTCCCAGATATAAACCGCGCCATTGGGAAATTGAGAAAGCGTTTTATCACACCGATCTTGGTGTGGTCAGATGCTTTGAGGGCAGAGGAAAGATCTAGGGTCTAATATATTTTTTCAAAAAAAGAGTACCTGTCACTGCCTATTGCTATCATAGGGGATATTTACATTCCCTGCGATAACAATAAAAATGATAACTAAGAAAAAAAATGGAAGGAACAGTTTAAAACTAAAATAAAAAAGCGTTGGTCTGGCGTCATATGTAAACAGCAATTGCACCATGCATGTGAGGTATCACCGCGAAGGTCAGATCGAGGGCAGTAATTTTAGCAGTAGACCTCCTCTGTGAATCTAATGTGGTAACCTGTAAAGGCTTTTAAAAATGTATGTAGTTTGTCTCCACTGCGTTTTTGTGCGCAATTTTAAAGCATGTCGTGTTTGGTATCCATGTACTCGGCCTAAGATCATATTTTTTATTTCATCAAAAAATTTGAGCAATATAGTGTGTTTTAGTGCATTAAAATAAAAAAAAGTGTATTTTTTCCACAAAAAATGCGTTTGAAAAATCGCTGCGCAAATACTGTGTGGAAAAAAAAAATGCAACACCCACCATTTTAATCTGTATGGCCTTTGCTTTAACAATATATATAGTGTTTGGGGGTTCAACGTAATTTTCTTGCAAAAAAAAAATATGTTTTCATGTAAACAAAAAGTGTCAGAAAGGGCTTTGTCTTCAAGTGGTTAGAAGAGTGGGTGATGTGTGACATAAGCTTCTAAACGTTGTGCATAAAATGCCAGGACAGTTCAAACCCCCCCCCCCCCCAAATGACCCATTTTGGAAAGTAGACACCCCAAGCTATTTGCTGAGAGCCATGTTGAGCCCATTAAATATTTTTTTTTTTTGTCCCAAGAGATTGAATAATGAAGAAAAAAAATAATTTTTTTTTTTTACTAAATGATATATTTCTCACACATGTCATGGGCATATGTGGAAATACACCCCAAAAAACATTCTGTTGCTTCTCCTGAGTACGGGGATACCACATGTGTGGAAATTTTTGGGAGCCTAGCTGCGTACGGGACCCCAAAAACCCCCCAATGACCCCATTTTGCCTTCAGAGCTGATTATTTTGCAGATCTCGCTTTTGTCACAAAGTTTTGTAATTTTTTTCTTTATTTTCTTCATTTTCAAAAACACATGAGAGCTGTAAACTCCTCACTGCCAATCACAGTTTCGGAGGCCATGGAATGCCCAGATGGCACAAACCAAAAAAATGTTTGTAATATTCCCGCAACTTGTGGCAAAATATAAAATATTCCATGGACTCAACATGCCTCTCAGCAAATAGCTTGGGGTGTTTACTTTCCAAAATAGGGCCATTTGGGGGGGTTTTGTGCTATTTTGGCATTTTATGGCCTTCGAAACTGTGATAGGTAGTGAGGAGTGAAATCAAAAATTTGCACCCTTAGAAATCCTGAAGACGGTGCTTGGGTTTCGGGGCCCCGTACGCGGCTAGACTCCCAAAAAGTCCCACACATGTGGTAACCCCGTACTCAGGAGAAGCAGAAAAATGTATTTTGGGGTGCAATTCCACATATAACCATGGCATGTGTGAGCAATATATCATTTAGTGACAACTTTTTGAATACATTTTTTTTTTTTGTCTTTATTCAATCACTTGGGACTAAAAAAAAAATATATTTAATGGGCTCAACATGCCTCTCAGCAAATAGCTTGGGGTGTCTACTTTCCAAAATGGGGTCATTTGGGGGGGTTTTGTGCCATCTTGGCATTTTATGAATGAATGATTTGTATGGCGCTACAACTGCGAACTGAATCGCCTCAAGGCACTTGTCTGCTCTTGTTGGGATGCCACGTTTAGAAGAGGGGTGAGTCTTGAGTTTTTTCCTGAAGGCCTGATGGTTTTCTTCCAAGCGGATGTTGTTTGGTAGAGCGTTCCATAGCCGAGGTCCCTGTACTGCGAATCTTCGTTCTCCCTTCGATTTGTATCGGGCTTTGGGGATGAGAAGGAGATTTTGGTTTGTTGATCGAAGGCTGCGATTTGGTATGTATTTTTCTATTTTCTCACAAAGGTATTGAGGCGCATTTCCTTGTGTACATTTGTGGGTGAGGCAGAGGGTCTTGAATGTGATCCTGTCTTTTACCTTGAGCCAATGGAGGATCCTTAGGGATGGGGAGATGGATTCCCAGGGTTTCTTTCCGGTGACTAATCTTGCTGCTGTGTTTTGGACACTTTGAAGGCGCGCAATCTGGTAATCCGGTAATCCTATGTACAGGGAGTTTGCATAGTCGAGACGCGAATTGATGATCGTTCCTACTACTACCGCTTTTTCCTTTTCCGTGATGAAGGGGATGAGTCTGCGTAGCATGCGAAGGAGATGGTGGGATCCACTGATTATGGATCCTATTTGTGCCTCCATGGTCATCTCTGAATCAAAGATGACTCCGAGGCTTTTGGCTTTTGTGCTTGGGATGATGGTCTGTCCCAGGATGGTTGGTGGTGTCCAAGGGGTCTTTGTCTTTTTCCTTGAGTTTGCGTCGAGGAGCAGTAGTTCTGTTTTTGATCCATTTAGTTTGAGGGAGCTAGTGGTCATCCAGTCATCTATCAATGTGAGACATTTTCCTAGTTCCTGGTATTGGTCTTTTTGTCCGGTGATCCGGAAATACAGTTGAGTGTCGTCCGCGTATGAGTGGAAGCACAGATCAAATTTGCTAATAATTTTGAAGAGTGGCCGGATGTAAATGTTGAAGAGTACTGGTGACAATGGTGATCCTTGAGGGACTCCATAAGTGATTGCCCGGGTTTCCGATGTGAAGGCTCCTAACTTCACTGTCTGTGACCGGTTTCCTAAGAAGGAAGCGAACCATGGAAGATCTACATCTGTAACTCCTGCCCCTTCCTTGAGGCGGATGAGAAGCGTGTTGTGGTCCACTGTGTCGAACGCCGCACTAAGATCCAGCAATACCAGAAGACACGATTCTCCATCATCCGCTGCTTCTAGGGCATCATCCCATATTTTCAGAAGTGCCGTTTCTGTGCCATGGCCTGGGCGGAAGCCCGATTGTAGTGGGTCCAGGAGCTTGTGTGTGTCCAGATGAAGTTGAAGCTGTTGTACTACTGCTTTCTCCATAATTTTGGAAATGGTGTTCAGGCTTGTTACCGGTCTGTGATTGTTCGGATCTTTGGGGTCGAGGTTGGGTTTCTTTAACGATGCCTTGCTTGAGGGAATTCGGAACCAATCCTTCTTTGAACGACTGATTTACTAGGTGTGTAATAGCGGGGGCCAGAATGTCGGAGCATTCTTTCAAGAGTTTTGTGGGGATGATGTCGTTTAGTGATGTGCTGTCTCGGAGGCTCTTGATGACGTTTTTGGTTTCATCCACGGTGATCGGGGTAAGTGAAAAATGTGGTGCTTGTGCGCTGTGGATGTAAAATTCCTTACCTGGGTTGAGTTGAGTAGAGTTGGTTGTTGTTTTTTTTTTGTTGAATTATTTTATGAATGTTGACTATTTTGTTGATGAAAAAAAAATCGGATAATTTGTTGCAGTATTCTTGAGTTTCGTTTCCTAGGGGCTCAAGGCAGGTGGGGTTCATAGTCTGGGCGACTAGTTTGAAAAGTTCCCGTGGTCGGTTGACGGCTTTTGAGAGGGTGTTTGAGACATATTCTTTTTTTGCTGTGAAAATTGCTTTATGATATCTCTTGGTGAGTATTCTGTATTTTGTGTGATTTTCCTTTGTGGTGTTTCTTCTCCAGGCTCTTTCTGCTCTTCTGTGTTCCCGTTTCAGTAGAGTAAGCGTGCCATTAAACCATCCAGAATTTTTCTTGCGGATGGGTGCTCGATGTTTTGGGGCGACTGCATCTGCTGTTTGTAGAAGTGCCCTGTTTATGAAGCTGAGTGTTCGTTCTGTTGAGTGGTTTTGATTCAGTGTAGCCATTTTGTATGTTAGTGTGGTTTTGAAGATTTCCGAGTGTAGTTTCTTCTGCGATCTAATCCAGTGTGTTGTTGCCGCCGGGTTTGGTTTTTGCAGGAAGATGTTGGTGGCGATCTCAAATTTGATAGCGTGGTGGTCTGACCATGATAGCGCTATGTTGTCTCGAATGCTGATGTCCGTATTTTGCTTGAAGATGAGGTCCAGGATGTGACCTGACCCATGTGTGGGAGCCTTTACTAGTTGTTGGAGCCCTAGATCTTCCAGTTGATTGATGTAGGTGGTGGCGATGGGGTCTTCGGTGGAGTTCGCCCAGAGGTTGAAATCTCCGAGTACCAGAACCTTGTTGTTTTTCAGGGTGTGTGCCGAGATGAATTCCGTGAGTGGTATCGGTAGGTTTGTGTTTGGTCCTGGTGGTCTGTAGCATAGCAGCATGTGGATGGTTTCTTGTGGTGTGGTTTGCATCTGTAGAGTAAGTGTCTCCATAAAAGTTGCTGTGTTCTGTACCGTAGGTTTGACGAGCGCTAGATGAGCTTTGAAGATCACAGCTAGGCCTCCTCCTTTTTTTTCCTTTCCTATGCTCAGTTAGGATCCTGTAGTTTTCTGGCACTAATTCTGTTAGGATGGTGTTGCAGTCGGGTGTTAGCCAGCTTTCCGTGATGAAGAGGCAATCTATGTTGTTTTGTGTGATGAAGTCATGGATTTCGTGCCTGTGCTTGACCGCCGATCTGGTGTTAATCAAGGCGCATGCTAACTGTTGCGGTTGAGTTGTAGTCTTCTTATGTTTGATCGTTGCTTGTGGATTGATCCTTAGTAGTCGTTCTTTTTGTAATATTTTTTGAATGTCGGTCGGTAGAGTTGCAGTCAAATTTCTTAGTCTGCGGAGTGACTCTGCTGAGTATTTGAAATTGCACATGTTGAGGTGCTCCAAAAATTTTTTTCCCTGCTGTGGGCGAGATGATGCGTTGAAAAAAGTGGATGCCTTTGTTGAGGCGATAACGGTCTTGCGCAAGCTGGTTGAAGATGTTGCGGATCTGTGGGAAACCCTGTAGACCTACACCCTCCCTCCCGTTGATCCAGAGGAAGGCGAAAAACCCCTACTAGCGCGGCCAATTGCTATTGCAGAGGAAAAAATTCCTTCCTGACCCCCCGAGGGGCGGTCGGACGTTGGTCCCTGGATCAACTGCTAATGGTGGTCCCCTGCGATACTTACCAGAATATTTACCTTACCGGGTTGCTCAAATGATGGGGATAGGGTGAATCCTGATGTTGATCACCTGGGGAAGAAGAGGCGGCTATATGGTGATGCTGATGATACTGGTGTGTGCTGTTAAAAAACTTGTGGTTAAAACTGGCTGGTCTGGGTGTATACTGTAATTAAAAGCCTTGCAAAAACTTGGTTAAAAACTTTGGTTAAAAACAATTAAAACAAGCAATTAGACTGTTGTCTAACCACTTGTGGTTAAAAACCTGCATTTTAAAATAACTTGGCCGGTCTGGGTGTACCAAGATGGCCGCCGTACTATGTAGAAGCAGGTGAAGTGCTGTGGATTTGGGTGTACCAAGATGGCCGCCGGACTAGGCCCGAGCTGCGGCCTGTCCTAGCCCTGACGGCTCCCAGTTCTTCCGTGAGTGTTTGGTGGGCGCTGAAGGGCTTGGAGGGGGGGGGGAGGCTCGCCTCAGCCCTGTTGAGCCGAAAAAGAGGGCTAGAGAGGTGATTGGGGAGGCGGATGGCCGGCTTCGGCCGGGACTAGGCCGGGGACTCTCCTAGTTTCTGATGCCCAATGGGCAGATGGGCCGGCGCGGAGAAAGAAAGGGGGCCGATTGATTGCGGGGGGCCGCGGGATCCGCAGTGGGGTCCCGTTGTACTCCTGCTCCCTGTCCTCACTGCTCAGGGGTCCGGGATGGGATATGCACTGGCTGGGTCCTGCTCGCTGGGGGCTGTGGGCTTCTGACGGCCGGAGCTGCTGGGCGCACGTCCTCTTCCTTCACTCAGCACTCAGCACTGACACTGACAGGACACTTTATGGCCTTCAAAACTGTGATAGGTAGTGATAGCTAGTGAGGAGTGAAATCAAAAATTTATGCCCTTAGAAATCCTGAAAGCGGTGCTTGGTTTTCGGGGTCCCGTATGCGGATAGGCTCCCAAAAAGTCCCACACATGTGGTATCCCGTACTCAGGAGAAGCAGCAGAATGTATTTTGGGGTGTAATTCCACATATGCCCATGGCATGTGTGGGCAATATATAATTTAGTGACAACTTTGGGCAAAAAAAAAAATGTTTGTAATATTCCCGCAACTTGTGGCAAAATATAAAATATTCCATGGACTCAAATGCCTCTCAGCAAATAGCTTGGGGTGTCTACTTTCCACAATGGGGCCATTTGGGGGGTCTTGTGCTATTTTGGCATTTTATGGCCTTCGAAACTGTGATAGGTAGTGAGGAGTGAAATCAAAAATTTGCACCCTTAGAAATCCTGAAGGCGGTGCTTGGGTTTCGGGGCACCGTACGCGGCTAGGCTCCCAAAAAGTCCCACACATGTGGTATCCCCGTACTCAGGAGAAGCAGAAAAATGTATTTTGGGGTGCAATTCCAAATATAACCATGGCATGTGTGAGCAATATATCATTTAGTGACAACTTTTTGAATACATTTTTTTTTTCTGTCTTTATTCAATCACTTGGGACTAAAAAAATAAATATTCAATGGGCTCAACATGCCTCTCAGCAAATAGCTTGGGGTGTCTACTTTCCAAAATGGGGTCATTTGGGGGGGTTTTGTGCCATCTTGGCATTTTATGGCCTTCAAAACTGTGATAGGTAGTGATAGGTAGTGAGGAATGAAATCAAAAATTTATGCCCTTAGAAATCTTGAAGGCGGTGCTTGGTTTTCGGGGGCCCGTATGCGGATAGGCTCCCAAAAAGTCCTACACATGTGGTATCCCCGTACTCAGGAGAAGCAGCAGAATGTATTTTGGGGTGTAATTCCACATATGCCCATGACATGTGTGGGCAATATATCATTTAGTGACAACTTTGGGCAAAAAAAAAAAAAGTTTGTAATATTCCCGCAACTTGTGGCAAAATATAAAATATTCCATGGACTCAACATGCCTCTCAGCAAATAGCTTGGGGTGTCTACTTTCCAAAATGGGTTCATTTGGGGGGGTTTTGTGCTATTTTGGCATTTTATAGCCTTCGAAACTGTGATAGGTAGTGAGGAGTGAAATCAAAAATTTGCACCCTTAGAAATCCTGAAGGTGGTGATTGGTTTTCGGGGCCCCGTACACAGCTAGGCTCCCAAAAAGTTCCACACATGTGGTATCCCCATACTCAGGAGAAGCAGCAAAATGTATTTTGGGGTGCATCTCCACATATAACCATGGCATGTGTGAGCAATATATCATTTAGTGACAACTTTTTTTTTTTTTGTCTTTATTCAATCACTTGGGACTAAAAAAAAAAAATATTCAATGGGCTCAACATGCCTCTCAGCAAATAGCTTGGGGTGTCTACTTTCCAAAATGGGGTCATTTGGGGGGGTTTTGTACTTCTCTGCCATTTTAGCACCTCAAGAAATGAGATAGGCAGTCATAAATTAAAAGCGGTGTAAATTCCAGAAAATGTACTCTAGTTTGTAGACGCTAGAACTTTTGCGCAAACCAATAAATATACGCTTATTGGCATTTTTTTTTTACTAAAGACATGTGGCTGAATACATTTTGGCCCAAATGTTTGACTAAAATTGAGTTTATTCGATTTCTCTTATAACAAAAAGTAGAAAATATCTTTTTTTTTCAAAATTTGCAGTCTTTTTGCGTTTATAGCGCAACAAATAAAAATCACAGAGGCAATCAAATACCATCAAAAGAAAGCTCTATTTGTGGGAAGAAAAGGACGCAAATTTCGTTTGGTTACAACATTGCATGACCGCGCAATTACCAGTTAAAGCAGTGCAGTGCGAAATTGAAAAAAGACCTCTGGTCCTTAAAGTGGAGTTCCACCCACTTTTACAACTCTTCAGCATCCCTCACTAAACTGTGCACTGTAAACAAATTGGATATTTTTTTTATTTTTTTTTCAGCACAGACTGTATATATGCTGTATTCATTTTTCACTTCCTCCTCCCTGGCCGTGGCCCATCGCATCATTTCCTGTTTGCAATGCCTCCTGGGAAGGGGCAGCAACTTCCTCTGACACTGCCGTTGCTATGGAAACCTGACCTGAAACCTATTACACTGCTTATGCTGCACTGAGCATGTACGAGATCTGCAAGGATGAGATCCAGGAAGAAATACAGTCTGACTTCAGATGCCCACAGTTAAGATAGCCACAGCCTGCTGCAAGTTTATAAAATAACAAACTACTGCTAAAAACTAACAAAACAGACCTTAGTTTACAGACTAACTTTACTAGAATACATTAAACTTGTGTATTATAGGGGTATTTTTATTTAAAAAGTATAATTTCGGCCGGAACACCGCTTTAAGCTGACAATTGGTCCGGGGCTGAAGTTGTTAAATAATAATTATTTTGCTGACAATATCACCGCAAGAAGCTGTTACTTACCTAGAAAAGAATGATATCTGTATTCGATTGTTTATGTAAAAGCAGCAGGCTGGTAGCAGAAATGGAAACATTTTATCTCTGATCTGTTAGGAATTGTATGCATTGTTTGCATTGTATAGATTTGGCAGAGCCGAGCGCTGGAGCCATAGCAACCGATCAACCAATCACAGATCTTCCTAGAAATTTCCCACAACATTTCTCCTGCATCAGTTTGAAATTTCTAGGAAGATCTGTGATTGGCTGATCAGTTGCTATGGCTCCAGCGCTCGGCTCTGCCAAATGCATACAATTCCTAACAGATCAGAGATAAAAGGTTGAAGTTTATCTATAGACACAGGCAGTGCCGATCCTGACCTCCCTGGGGCCCTAAGCAAAATTCTGCTAAGGGGCCCTCTACCTGACCCATGATGCCGTGAGCATAGGTCCCCAGAGAGCCTCCCTCCTTACATTAGGGTCCTCAGAGAGCCTCCCCTTACGTCAGGGCCCCTAGAAAGCCTCCCCTTACGTCAGGGTCCCCAGAGGGCTCCCCTTACATCAGTGTCCTCAGAGAGCCCCTCCTCAAATCAGGGTCCCCAGAGAGCCTCCCCCTACATCAGGATCCCCAGAGAGACTTCCTTAAATCCTCACCGCGACAATCATTGCAGCCTCACCGTGCCCATTATTGCAGCCTCATCATATTAATAATTGCCACCTCACCGTGCCCATCATTGCAGCCTTAGTGTGCCCATCACTGCCGCCTCACCTTGTCCATCATTGCCACCTCACCGTGCCAATCATTAAAGCCTTACCATGCCAATCATTGCAGCCTCACCGTGCCCATCACTGCCACCTCACCATGGCAATCATTGCAGCCTTACCATGCTTATCATTGCAGCCTCACCGTGTTAATAATTGCCACCTCACCGTGCCCATCATTGCCATCTCACCATGCCAATCATTGCAGCCTTACCATGCTTATCATTGCAGCCTTACCATGCTTTTCATTGCAGCCTCGCCATGTTAATTGCCACCTCACCATGCCAATCATTGCCACCTTACCATGCCAATCACTGCCGACCTCACCATGCCAATCATTGCAGCCTTGCTGTGCCCATCATTATTGCAGCCTAATGGTGCCCATCATTGCAGTCTTACTGTGGCAATCAATGTAGCCTCACCAGTCAGTCTCAGTGGATTACGCACAGCAGGCACCTCCCGCTGTGTCACGGAGCTCAATGTGAAATGTTATGCCGCACTATGACAAAAGTCCCACCCTCCTTCTAGACCAGCTTGTGTGATAGACAGAACACTGTATCTATCACACGAGCTGGTCTAGGAGGAGGGCGGGATCTTTGTCATAGCGCTGGCCGAAGGTTTCAGTCAGCTCTGAGACACAGCGGTCTTCTGACTCCCGCTGTGTGACAAGAGGAGGAGGGGGAGGAGGAGATTGGAGCTCGGGAAGCAAAGCCGATCCGCCCTTGGGGGGGGGCCCCCCACAGCGGCGGGGCCCTATGCATCTTGCATAGTGAGTGTATAGGGCGGATCGGCTCTGAGTACAAGAATCCATACAATGGGAAACCAACACGTGGGAAAGCGTTTTCTGAGGTGGGGTTCACCTTGCCCCATGCGGCTCACACCCGGGGTCCGGTGCATCCCCATTCACCATTTCAGGTCCAATTTTAGCCTGAATTTTTGGCTGAATTCAGACCTGAAGCGGACCAGAAGACGTACAGGACGCCTGTGCAAATTCGCACCGGAGCTGCTCTGGAGATGTGCGAAATCTCCTGCTATTGCGAATTGGATGCGGCGAACCCACATCCAATTTGCCCTGGTTGGAACCCAGCCTCAGTTAACACCTATGCGTTTTTTTCATGCTTTTTGCAGAAACGCAGGACATTATTTTTAACATGGGTTCCTATGGAACACGTTCACATCAATGCATTTTTAGGCCTCTGCGTTTTTGGATTTTTTTTAACCACTTAAGGGCCGAGCCTCTTTTTGAGATGTGTTGTTTACAAGTTAAAAACATAATTTTTTTGCTAGAAAATTACTTAGAACCCCCAAACATTATATATATTTTTTTCTAACACCCTAGAGAATAAAATGGCAGAGGTTGCAATGCTTTCTGTCACACCGTATTTGCGCAGCGGTCTTACAAACCCACTTTCTTTGGAAGAAATACACTTTTTTGAATTAAAAAATAAGACAAAAGTAAAGTTAGCCCAATTTTATTTATATTATGAAAGGTAATGCTACGCCAAGTAAATTGATACCCAACATGCCACGCTTCAAAATTGCGCCCGCTCGTGAAATGGCGACAAACTTTTTCCCTTAAAAATCTCCATAGGCGACATTTAAAAATTCTACAGGTTGCATGTTTTGAGTTACAGAGGAGGTCTAGGGCTGGAAATATTGCTCTCACTCTACTGATCGCGGCGATACCTCACATGTGTGGTTTGAACACCGTTTTCATATGCGGGCGCTACTCACATATGCGTTCACTTCTGCACGCTAGCTTGTCAGGACGGGGCATGGTTACAAATTTTTTTATTTTACCTTTTATTTTTTATTTTTACACGGTTTTAAAAATAAATAAAAATTGTGTCACTTTTATTCCTATTACAAGGAATGTAAACATCCCCTGTAATATAAAAGAGGCATGACAGGACCTCTTAAATATGAGATCTGGGGTCAAAAAGACCTCAAATCTCATATTTACAGTAAAATGCAATAAAAAAAAAAAAAAATTGGTCATTTAAAAAAATGTAATAATAAAATGGCCCTTTAAGAGCTATGGGCGGAAGTGACATTTTGATGACGCTTCCGCCCTTCATTGTTATGGAGATGGATGGGGGCCACTCTTCTCTATGCCCAGCAAGGGTGAAGATCCGATCGCCTCCGCCGCTGCCGACAGCTCCTGTAAGCAGCGGAGGGCACCGGTAATCGGCGGAGGGCACCATAGCGCGGTGGGAGGGGGGGCCCTCTCCCGCCACCGATGAAAGTGATATCGTGCCGAATCCACAGAGACCACTATTATCGGAAACCGGACCGCCGGCCAAACAAGAGAATACCGGGGTTATGGCAGCTAGCTGCTGCCAGAACAACGATGGATTGAGCCTAAGGTCTCATTTAAACTAGCGACTGAGCTCCGGTAAAAACCCCCGCGGTTGAGCCACATTTTTACCACTCTTCAACCGCTCCTCCTCCTTTTTTTGCTGAGGTGGCAGTCAGGGGGAGTACACATGTCATGGCAGGAAGTATATCGTTAGTCACGCTCAAGTGAATGGGGCCACTGGGCAACCACCCCGTAACCGCACACAACATGCTCAGTTATCTGGTCAATTGGGGGGATAATCATGCAGAGAGGAGGCAATACAACACTCTATCACTGCCTGTCTATTGCTGTCTGAAGCACGATCTGAACGAAAATGAAGCCTGAATGAGCCCATAAAGATAGAATGCGACACCCTTTATTGGCTGACTTAAAGGTCTGGTTCACCTTTACAAAAAATCTGCCTATGCATTTAGGTGGTGTCGGTAGATAAATACAAACGGTGCAGCTCTAATGTTGAATAATGCCCTTGTTTTAGGTGTAGTAGGCCATTTACATACCTTCTGAAGCCTGACTGAAAAAATTACAGAGATGGCATTATCCCATTCTGCCTTGTTGCTAGGGAGTTGCTAAGACTGATACTCCCAGCTGTTACTGTTCACATCCTAAATCACAGGAGAGTTCTCAAACGGGGAGAGTAAGAGCATGTGAGGGGGGTTTGAATCAGAGAAAGAGCTCACTCCTGTGATAGTAGAGGCAACGCTGTATCTTAGCCTAGGCCAACAAGGCCCAGGCCTAGGGCGGCACTTTGCAAGAAGGGCAGCACGAAAAGAGTCCCCGCCGGCTTGCGCTACACTTTTATTGTAGCGCCAGTCTTATGGAGCAGACTGGGCCGGGAGGCAAATCGGTCTGGTGCCCCCATTAAGTGTCCGACATCAGGGAAGGGAACAGCCCATACATATGTAGGGGGCCCCGGGTGGCGGACCCCAACCAATGAGTTGTTGTATAAGTTCCCCAACTTATGGGGAGGCCCGCCGCTTCTAGTTTTGACTGTCCTATCATCACAGCAGACCTCTCACCTGAGTTCTCAGCTACAGAGAGACAGATGTCATGTCGGGAGGCTGAAATTGTCTGGAGGAAAAAGTCAGATGATGGGCGTGGGCCAGTAGAGTGAAGGGGGAGGGGCTATCCACTGTGCGAGGAGACCCCATGTCGGGAGAGGTGCAGTAAGTACCCAGGCTGAAAGGAAAACCACACCAGTTATTTGTTTGCCTTTGGCAGAGGAGTTGCTGTTATATATTATAGTGACTTACCATGAATATCAGCTACTGGTAATCTAGGAGGTAAGTGTTAACCACTTAAGGACCAGGCCTCTTTTTTAGATGTGTTGTGTTTAGATGTGTTGTTTACAAGTTAAAACATTTATTTTTGCTAAAAAATTACTTAGAACCCCCAAACATTATACATTTTTTTTCTAACATCCTAGAGAATAAAATGGCGGTCGTTGCAATACTTTCTGTCGGACCGTCTTTGCACAGCGGTCTTACAAGCACACTTTTTTTTAAAAAATACACTTTTTTGAATTAAAAAATAAGGCAACAGTAAAGTTAGCCCAATTGTTTTTATATTGTGAAAGATAATGTTACGCCAAGTAAATTGATACCCAACATGTCGCACTTCAAAATTGCACCCGCTCGTGGAATGGCGACAAACTTTTACCCTTAAAAATCTCCATAGGCAAAATTCTACCGGTTGCATGTTTTACGTTAGAGAGGAGTTCTAGGGCTAGAATTATTGCTCTCGCTCTACCGATCGCGGCGATACCTCACATGTGTGGTTTGAACACTGTTTTCATATGCGGGCGCTACTTGCGTATGCGTTCGCTTCTGCATGCAAGCTTGGCGGGACGGGGCGCGTTTAAAATTTGTATTTTTTTTTTCTTATTTATTTTACCTTTTATTTTTACACTGTTTTAAAAAAAAAATTTGTCACTTTTATTCCTATTACAAGGAAGGTAAATATCCCTTGTAATAGAAAAAAAGCATGACAGGACCTCATATGAGATCTGGGGGTCAAAAAGACCTCAGATCTCATATTTACACTAAAATGCAATAAAAAAAAAAAAAAAAAAAAAAAAATGGCCCTTTAAGAGCTATGGGCGTAAGTGACGTTTTGAGGTCGCTTCCGCCCTGCAGTGTCATGGAGTTGGGTGGGGGCCATCTTTCCCTCACTCGTCTCCATGTCAGTCCAGGAGAGGGGAGCGGAGTGTATCTCGACGCGAACATCAGTCTCACTTTGGCTATCACAGGGAGAGGATCTCCTCCCTGTGATAGCTGGAGCTGCACGGAGCAAACATCAGTCTCACATCAGTCTCTGTCACAGCTGTCTGGGACATTATTTGACAGGACACCAGGAGCTTGGGGCCGCAAGGGTCGGCTGCGCCCCTGTTATGTCATATGCACACTGATTTTGTTTTACTATAACATACTCCCCTCCCCTTCTAAAGTGCTTTCTTTATTTACACACACAGATCTTGCATCACAGTGTTTCCCTGAACACATCATGTGCTGCTGAGCTGCTAGAGATTAACAGCAGGATGAGATTTGCCGTCGGATGAGATGCTCCGCCTCCATCACACGGTTAAATAGGTCACGTGACCAGTGTAAGCCAATAGGATGTGATGGAGGCGGAGCATCTCATTCCACGGCAAATCTCATTCTATGGCAATGCACCGGCCCTCCGGGCCATTTCATGTGGCCCTCACACTCTCTCCAGACCCCTACTTTCTGCTTTCAAGCAATGCATCCAGCTTCTTCCCAGCAGCAGCATAAGGAAAGGGGGGTGCACTGATGTAAGGGAGAGTGGGGGACTCAACTTCTGATGGTGGGGTGGCTCTTGACATCTAATGTAAGGGGAGGGGATGCGCTGGACGTCTAATCTTACAGATACAACCGCCCCTTTTGAGGACAATCATAATGCTTATGCGGCCCACGATGAAATTGAGTTTGACACCCCTGATTTACAGTTTTTGTGCATTTCTGGAAACACGTAGCACCTTAGGTAGGTAGGTGCTAGAGTAGTAGGTAGGGTTGCCACCTTTTCTTCAAGTCAAACCCGAACACTTTAGCGGCGTACAGCAATTTATTTTTTAAAGTATTAACCAGGGCTCAAAATTTCAAGTCTTGATCTACTAGCCAGGCTTAAGGGTTACTAGCCACCAGTTGCCCCACCTGTGCAGCCTCACCTGTGCACTTCATTGCAGCTTCACCCGTGCAGCCTCACCTGTGTCCACCATTGCAGCCTCACCTGTGTCCACCATTGCAGCCTCACCTGTGTCCACCATTGCAGCCTCACTTGTGTCCACCATTGCAGCCTCACCTGTGCAGCCTCACCAGTGTCCACTATTGCAGCCTCACCTGTGTCCACCATTGCGGCCTCACCTGTGTCCACCATTGCAGCCTCACCTGTGTCCACCATTGCGGCCTCACCTGTGCAGCCTCACCAGTGTCCACAATTGCATCCTCACCTGTGCAGCCTCACCAGTGTCCACCATTGCAGCCTCACCAGTGTCCACCATTGCAGCCTCACCAGTGTCCACTATTGCAGCCTCACCAGTGTCCATCATGCAGCCTCACCAGTGCAGCCTCACCCATGCAGCCTCACACGTGCAGCCTCACCTGTGTCCATCAGTGCAGCCTCACCCGTGCAGCCTCACCTGTGTCCATCATTGCAGCCTCACACGTGCAGCCTCACCTGTGTCCATCATTGCAGCCTCACCCATGCAGCCTCACCTGGGTCCATCATTGCAGCCTCACCAGTGCAGCCTCACCCGTGCAGCCTCACCCGTGTCCATCATTGCAGCCTCACCCGTGCAGCCTCACCTGTGTCCATCATTGCAGCCTCACCAGTGCAGCCTCACCCGTGTCCATCATTGCAGCCTCATCCGTGTCCATCATTGCAGCCTCACACGTGCAGTCTCACCTGTGTCCATCATTGCAGCCTCACCCTGGTCCATCATTGCAGCGTCACCCGTGCAGCCTCACCCGTGTCCATCATTGCAGCCTCACCCATGCAGCCTCACCCGTGCAGCCTCACCTGTGTCCACCATTGCAGCCTCACCCGTGCAGCCTCACCAGTGCAGCCTCACCTGTGCCCATCATTGCAGTCTCATCCGTGTCCATCATTGCAGCCTCACCTGTGTCCATCATTGCAGCCTCACCCGTGCAGCCTCACCCGTGTCCAACATTGCAGCCTCACCCGTGCAGCCTCATCCGTGTCCATCATTGCAGCCTCACACATGCAGCCTCACCGGTGTCCATCATTGCAGCCTCACCCATGCAGCCTCACCTGTGTCCATCATTGCAGCCTCACCTGTGTCCATCATTGCAGCCTCACCAGTGCAGCCTCACCTGTGCCCATCATTGCAGCCTCACCAGTGCAGCCTCACCTGTGTCCATCATGCAGCCTCCCCTGTGTCCATCATGCAGCCTCTCCTGTGTCCATTATTGCAGGGTTACCAGTGCAGCTTTACCTGTGCAGAGGGGGCGGCAGGTTTATTATAGCGGAAGAGAGCGTGTAGGAAGAGGAGATCTGGCTTGATCACAGAGCGGGGTTTACCCGCTGTAACAGCTTTACATTACAATTGGCTTCCGCGCGCCGTCACACACACAGCCCTGCCCTCCTGACCCCACACCTGTGACTGACAGAACGCGGGTCCAATGCCAGGGCATGTTTCCAAACTCTCCGAGTGAATTCTGGACAGGTGGCAACCCTAGTAGTGGGTTTGGTTTGTACTGTCAGCGCAGGTAAATTTAGGCAGGCCTATGCTGTGAGCTAGGCCTGTTTGTTTTGATCTGGGGGCAGGGGAGTGGTTTAGTGTAGCAGCAGGTGACTGACACGTGCTTCAGCTCTTGGGCGCCTCCTCTGGTTTTCAGAAGGTTCTGGAAAAGAGGCAGGGCAGAGAGCTGGAGTGACATGGGGTGTATTTGGGAGACCTAAACAATCCCCAACTAGGATTGGCAGGGTGCAGGCCTCCTATAGCTACCCATGGTCAGCCTGTTGTGGGAGGAGTTGTCAGGTGGAGGAACTGAATGATGGGGTGTTAAGCCCCATACACACGGTCGGATTTTCCGATGGATTCTGTCCTATCGGACAATGTTGTCGGAAATTCCGACAGTGTGTAGGCACGGACATTTTCCATCGGATTGTCCGATGGACAAAGTTGTATCTCCTGCTCTAAAAATTTTCCGACAACAAAGTCCGATCACACCAATTCCGATCGTGTGTAGCGAATTCCGAACGGACAAAGTGCCACGCATGCTCAGATCACATTACAAGACCAAAGCTATTGGCTACTAGCCTCTACGTAGTCCCGTCGTAGGCAACAAACGTCACCACGTTCAGAATGATCGGATTTTCCGACAACTTTGTCCGAGCGTGTGTATGCAACACCAGTGTCGGACTAAATCCGTCGGACCAAATCCGATGGATTTGGTGGTCGGATTTTCCGACCGTGTGTATGGGGCTTTAGACTGTCGTGGTCTGAGGGAACCCCCTTTCTGGGGGGGGGGGATTGAACTCAGACCTGGAGTTCGAGAGCTGCGAGGGAGCCTCTCTCTACATGGTCATTGAGAGGTGTCCTGGAACAGGAGCAGGAAGAGGACAGTTGGGAGCCCTGCCAGGCAAGTCATTCAGGAGGGATCCATACCGGGTTCGGTGAGTGAGAGGCACAGTGTGAAGCTCTGGGAGAGATATTCCAGGATTTGGATGCTGTGGTGTTGTTTTGGAGTCAAGTCGTTGCAGCCAGGAGGGTTGGCAGGATTTGCATCGGACGTGCTGGGATCAGTAGTCCACCAAGTGTCAATTAGCACATTTATTCTTCTATACTAAAACAGTTGCTACCACAAAGGGGACTGCAGACCCCTGCCTGTAATAGGCTATTAGGAAAACGTTAGGACTTATTCAGAGTGAGGCCTAGCCATGAGCTAATGGAGACAGGAACCTAGATTTGGACAGTGAAGCAGGTGGTCTCAAGTAGTGTGCTGGATTAAATGTGCAGAGGAAGAGACTGTCAATTCTAGACTCAACCAACATTCATTTCTTTGAGAAATATTTATCATATGGGCACCCCATGTCCCTTTTCCCCATCCAAGTTTAATCCCCGAATAAAAACAACAAAAACAAACAAGAGACTGTTCATTGTCTGGGAATGTGTGCCAAAATGGAAGTCTGACCAGCAGGATGAAATGTGTGAATGCTGAAACACGCAGCGACCCCCATGGGGGGCACCACTACACACATGTGTGGTATAGGTGCAGCTCTGTACTAAATAATGTCCATAATAAATAAAAAGTTCATAAGCATTCAAGTGATGTTCCTGAGCTGTTGTGATGATCGATGGAAGCCGTCACCAACACCCAATCACACTGACTCTTACCCTAAGGCAAAGACATTAAAGCGATAGGTAACATCTCATGGTAGTCTCAGCAGACCTCCGAGAATATCACTTCCTCCCGAGCGAGATTAGACTTGCACCAACAGACAGGTAATGGATGCCGATTCACATAAGTAATCCACCGACAGCCAACACGAATGCCAAGAGGAACTTCCACCACAATGATACTCTCAAAAAATGAGTAAAAGAATCCTCATTGCGCAGACATCCCGAATAAAGATTTATTAAACCTGAAGAGTAAAGCCCCATACACACTATCAGATTTTCTGCAGATTTTTGTCTTCAGATTTACCAAAACCATGTAGTGCAAGGTCCTGCCTGATTGCATACAGATTCAAACTCCTAAGGTTTGATGTTATATGGTTTTGGTAAATCTGAAGACAAAAATCAGCAAAAAATCTGATAGTGTGTATGGGGGTTAAGGCCTCATACACACAGACATTTTAAAAAACGAGCTGTAAAGCTAGTACCGACGCCAGGAAAAAATCGATGTTAAAAACGCGATTTTATCCGCGTTTTGCATTGGCGTCAATACGCGTTTAGCCGCATTTCTGCATTTCGTAGTTCCCTATGGGAGCCCATTGATTTGAATAGAAGTCGCACCAGAAGTCGGATCAAGTTGACCCCAAAGCACCTTGTCCCCTTGTTGATGAGGACAAGGACCTATTCCTGACAACCCTTGCCCGGTGGTTGTCGGGGTCTGCGGGCGGCTGGTTATCGGAATCTGGAAGTCCCCTTTAACAAAGTATGGGGTACATCGTACCTCTACCCAGTCACCTAAAAAAATAAAAATAAAAAAAATAAACACACTACACAGGTTTTTAATGTATTTTATTAAGGCAGCTCCGGCTCTTCTCCCTCTGCCGGTCCTTCTCCCCTCCGAAAATTTGAAAAAAAATAAAGTTTTTCTTTGTTTCTGTTTTGTAAAATTTTGTAAATAAGTAAGTTTTCTCCTTCACTGATGGGCACTGATAAGCTGCACTGATGAGGTGGCACCAATGAGATGGCACTGATGGGCACTGATAGATAGCACTGATAGGTAGCACTGGTGGGTGACACTAATATGCAGCACTGATGGGCATTGAAAGGCGGTACTGATGGGCACTCATAGGTGGCACTGGTGGGCACTGATAGGTGACACTGATGGGCACAGAAAGGCTGCACTGATGGGTACTTATGGGTGCCACTGATAGACGAGACTGATGGGCACTGATAGGCGGCACTGATGGGCACTGAAAGGTGGCACTGATGGGCACTGATGGCTGGCATTGATAGACTGCACTGATAGGCATCACTGGTGGCACTGGCAGTCATTTTTAATTGCCACTGATTGGCAGCTGCCTGGGCACTGATTGGCAATTCCCTGGAGGTCTAGGGTGGCATACCTGGTGGTTCAGTGTGGTGGCCATCCCTGGTGGTTCAGTGTGGTGGCCATCCCTGGTGGTTCTGGCGGCATCCTGGCGGTCCTTGGCGGGCATCCGAGGGGGGGCTGCGCTGATAAGGCTAAACTGCCCCTGCCATTTGAAATAGATGGGCAGGGCTTCAGAAGCGCCTGCAAAGTGCTTCGACAGCGCTGCAACACGGACGATTTTAACCCTTTCTTCGGCCGCTAGCGGGGGGTTAAAAGCCGACAGTAAAGCGCCGCTAAAACTAGCGCGCTTTACCGCAGCCGCGGCCTCAGTGTGAAAGGGGTCTATCTGAGCACGCTCATGTTAGAAGCTGATTGGCTACCATGCACAGCTGCACAAGATTTTTTGCACTCTCCAGTTTTAGTAAATCAACCCCATAGTGTTCTAAATGTGAGTGTGACACGCGTGTAGGTAATTGTATTGAAACTGGTGCAAGTCTTTCATGAATTAGGTGCAAACCGTGTTACCGTAATATTTTTGCTGATCAGATGAAGGTACCGTATATTAAGCTGACCAGGGGAAACATCCCAATTTTTAATAGTTCCTCACTAACCTGTGGTAAGATCTGGTGTCATTATTGGCTGTACTTTGTACTTAGACTAATGTTAACCTCTATATATTTTTTTCCACAACTGGTTTAACCAGTTTATTGGATGCATCACTGGGATGACGGTGATCATGTAATGACTCGGGAACAGCAGCTACTGGCTATAATTAGCTTGTCTAGATAAGGGCTTGTGTGCATTGGTGTTGTTGACATCAGGACAGATTTTTTTTTCTCTCCATAAGACCTCATGCACACTGGACGTTATAATAACGTTATAAAAACGCCAGTAGCTTAGCAGTAAATTTTTTGCAATAGCATGTTTAGCGTTTTTAAGCTTTCTTTTTTAACCCTTTCCCGCCGAGCGTACGCAGATATGCGTACTCGGCTTTCGAGGGTCATACCGGGATGATACCCGCAGCTGCAGGCATCAAACCGTTACCGTTATTTAGAGCGGAACGATTGGCTATCCGGGTGTAACAACCAATGCGGCTAAAAGCCGATCGGCTGTTATACCGGAAAAGCGGGAGTGGACGTCCCACCCTCCCGCTGCCTCACGCCGCTCTTACCGGGCCTCCCGTTCCATCGGGAGACCCGATCGAACAACCGCCGCTGGAAACGGCTTGGTTCCAGTCCCCTGTATGTAAACACGGAAGCGAGGTCACTTCCTGTTTACTCGGCTGCCAATGGCGCCGGATTTAAAAAAGTACACAGTTTTCAGATACACCGTTTTCGGTGATCTGAATACTTTTAAGTGCAAAGGAGAGATTTGGGGTCTTTTAGACCCCCGATCCCTCCATAAAGAGTACCTGTCACCACCTATTACTGTCACAAGGGATGTTTACATTCCTTGTGACAGCAATAAAAGTGATCAGCAATAAAAGTGATCAAATTATTATTATTTTTTTTTAAAACACAATTTAATTATCTAAAATGAAATAAAATAAATAATAAAAAAATAATTTTTTTTTAAAGCGCCCCCTTTCCCGCGAGCTCACGCAGCAAAGAAAACGCATACGGAAGTCGTGCCCGCATATGTAAACGGTGTTCAAATCACACATGTGAGGTATCACCGCGATGGTCAGAGTGAGAGCAATAATTCTAGCTCTAGACCTCCTCCGTAACTCTAACCTGGTGACCGTAAAACATTTTTAAAGCGTCGCCTATGGAGATTTTTAGCTACCGTAACTTGTCGCCATTCCACCAGTGCGTGCAATTATAAAGCGTGACATGTTTGGTATCTATTTACTCGGCGTAACATCATCTTTCACATTATATGAAAAAATTGGGCTAACTTTAATGTTTCGTTTTTTTTAAAATTCATGAAAGTATCTTTTTCCCAAAAAGTTGTGCTTAAAACACAGCTGCACAAATACCGGTTTACAAGTGGGCCTTCCCATTTGCAGTGAGATTCACAGATAGTGGAAAGTCTTATTCTTTCTCGACATTCCTGAAGGCGAAAGACTGTTGCTGCGACTCAAACTCATCTCCCAAGAAACATTGATGACCACTAAAGGGACATGAACTGTCCTACGCCCCTTGGTCCTAATTTGATTCTGAGCTTCCTAGACTCAGATACCTGATTGCTATTCATTTTGAAAAAATTGTTTAGTTGTCATGCACATTCAATCCAGCATACACATGACGAATGGATAAATCCAAACCGCCCAATACACAGCTCACCAGACCCACCAGGGCAAGTTTAAGGATAGCAAAACTTCTACATAACTGGGGCTTCATTGATGTGTGGAGAGAACTTAACCCCTCCAAACGGGACTTCACTCACTATTCATACCCGCATGACACATACGCCAGGATTGACCATATTCTGGTCTTTCCAAACTCGCTACCAGCAATTCTTAAATCTCACATAAGTGATACGGTTCTCTCAGATCACTCATTAGCTATCATGCACATTCAATCCAGCATACACTTGACGAAACAGGGACAATGGCGCCTAAACGAATCTATTCTCTCAGATCCAGTGCAAGTAATGGAATTAAGTAAGGCTCTAACTGAGTACTTCACCCTAAATGATGTGGAAGACATTTCGCCAGAAACGCTATGGTCAGCACACAAGGCTGTAATTAGGGGAAAGTTCATACAAATAGGTTCCAAGCTCAAGAAAGCACGCATGATCCAGATAGATAGATTGGAAGAATCGTACAAATCTGCCAAAGCTCAACACAAACGTTGTCCCCATTGAAAAGCTAAGACTGGAACTTCAAGCTCTTACGACGAAAGCCGAAAAATATAGACGAACACAGGGAAATCTTAGATGCTCCTTTTTCGATAGAAGAAGTGACCTCAGTAATCAAAGGCCTCAGGATAGGGTCGGCACCCGGTCCGGACGGGTTATCGGCTCCCTATTATAAAACCTTCAGGGAACCCCTAGTCCCATATATGGTTAAATTTTTTAATCACTTAACTCAAGGCAACCCCCTAGACCCTCAACTCAACACGGCATACATTACAGTTATTCCTAAGCCTGATAAGAACCCAGAAGAGATAGGGAATTACCGACCCATCTCACTTATCAACTCTGATCTTAAAGTTCTCACAAAAATAATGGCGGTTCGCCTTTCATCCTTTATTAACAAATATATACACAAAGACCAGGTGGGGTTCATTCCGGGCAGGCAAGGTCCCGACCAAATTAGAAGGGCGATAGATATTGTTTCTATTCTTCAATCTAACTGGGATGGGGGGCAAGCACAACAGGGACTACTGTTATCACTTGATCTCCAAAAGGCTTTTGACTCAGTATCATGGTCATACCTTTTCCCACTCCTGGAGAAATGGGGCTTCGGCCCCCGCTTTAGAGGGGTGTTCCAATCCCTATACTCACGCCCCAAAGCCCAAATACATATACAGGGACATTATTCCAACCCCATACCCATTGCTAGAGGAACTAGACAAGGATGTCCGTTATCCCCGATTATTTTTGCCATTGCAATTGAAACTCTTGCCATAGCAATAAGAATCAACAATGACATCCAAGGGGTCAAATGTGGGGATCGTACTCACAAATGCGGCCTATTTGCAGACGACATGCTCTTATTTTTGACGTCTCCCATCACTTCCCTTCCAAACCTACTCAAAACACTCTCAGATTTCTCCGGGATATCAGGCTTAGGAATAAATTACTCTAAATCACAGGCACTGAATATCTCTCTTCCTCCCTCCATGGTTGCACTACTTCAAAATTCCTTTCAATTCCAATGGGGAACAGGCTATATCAAATACCTGGGGGTTTCCCTCACAGACAGGATAGAATCCCTTTACAATAAAAATTATCCCCCACTATTTCAAAAATTAACGGCCGATCTGAAAACATGGTCACAATATGAGCTTTCCTGGCTAGGTAGAATTAACTCCATTAAAATGACCCTGCTTCCTAGAATTCTTTATTTCTTTAGGTCTCTTCCAATACCCATTCGAAGAGATCATCTCATGACACTGCAAAGTAAAATCCTGAAATTCGTATGGGGGAAATCGGGATATAGAATCCCCCAACAAACTCTATATCTGCATAGGAAAAAGGGGGGACTGGGATTACCGTTTCTCCTTAAATACTATCAGGCAGCCAGACTGGCCCAATTATCTTCAGTCTACTCTTCTTCTGAAAAACCAGACTGGGTCTATATGGAGAGGCAAGCGGTACCCCAATACACCTTAGAATATCTATTATGGTGTCCACAAAAACGAAGGCCAGCAATTCTCTCACCTTCTCTATCTCAGTCCTTTGCCCTTTGGGACAGAATTCGTGATAATCCAAACCTAATCTCGGAAGCTAGACCTCTCTCCCACATCTTTGGCAACCCAAATTTCCCGCCTGGGATGGTAATTAAGACATTCCAGTGGTGGTTGGATAAGGGACTGTACCGCATTGGACACTATTTCACAAGTAAAGGACCTCTCACCCTAAGTTTTTGCACTCACAAACTAGAAATGCCAACCTCTGAAAAATCCAGATTTGATCAAATATCACACTTTTTACACGAGATTTGGACAGATAAACCTCTACCCCCCAAATTTACCGATTACGAACTGTGGTGTGGTCAGGCCGAGGGCCGGAGGGGCGGCATCTCGGTAATATATTCGTCGCTCACACAATCTTCCAGTAAATCCACTTATATGTCCAATTGGGAAAATGATCTCCAACAAGAATGGGACTTAGACACCTGGCACCAGGCGGGTTCTAAAGCCTTTAAGGGTATTCTTAATATTTCTTTAATGGAAGCAAACGTTAAAGTCCTCATGAGATGGTACATGACCCCATCTAGGTTAGCTGCGATGTACCCCTCGGCGGACCCTTGCTGTTTCAGGGGGTGTCAATTGAGGGGAACATTGGTACACATCTGGTGGGAATGCCCCAGAATAAGGCCACTATGGGCAAAAATATTTTCCTTAATCACCAAGGTCACAAACTGTTCAGTTCCTAGGACTGCAGCAGTTGCACTCTTGAATGCTAACATTCCGAACGTTTCCGGACCCAAGCGAAGATTGATTCACTTTATTCTATTGGGCGCCAAACTGACCATTGCAAGGGCCTGGAAGCGCCCTAAGATTGCCTTCAAAGCAATAGTCAGTAAGATCTCATGGATAATGACCCAGGAGAAGCTAGCCAGTATACTACTGGATACCTCTCAAAAATTTGAAGCTGTATGGGAACCATGGGCATCTCACTGCGGGATATCCCTCATTCCAGGGATCCTTTCGGATAATTCTCTGAATCCCAACTAATTTTAGGCACAACCACCCTTATTGCAACAATCGCCGTTTTATTTTCTAGATTCTCTGCTAATAAAAAAAAAAAAAAAATATATATATATAAATATATATATATATATATATAATGTTTGGGGGTTCTAAGTAATTTTCTAGCAAACAAATACAGATTTTAACTTGTAAACACCAAATGTCAGAAATAGGCGCAGTCATGAAAGGGTTAAAAAAAACAAGTTAGTCAGCGTTTTTAGGTGTTTTAGGCGTTTTTTCAGCTGAAAAACTCCTCTCAAAACCCACTAGTTTTGTTTTTTTTTTTCCAGCCAAAAACAGTGGATAACAGTCTATGTGTGCATGGACACATAGGATAAAATGCTGGAGAGTTTATTGACTGTAGAAAAAAAATGCCTGAAGCCAAAAACAGCAGCTGTAAAAATGTCCAGTGTGCATGAGGCCTAAAAGTTAAAGCGGTTGTATTTTTATTTTTTTAAACGAAAAAAAAACCTGCAAGGCAAAGGCATAATGAGCTAGTATGCAGCGCATACTAGCGCATTATGAAATACTTACCTTATAACGAGGCCTCGAAATCTGATCCCGGTCCACGCCGAGGGAGCTGACATGTTCCCTCTGCGTTTCTTCTGGGTATACCGCTGTGAGTGGCTGAAGCCGCTATTACGTCACTCTCACGCATGCGCGCTTGCGTTTGCATTTCACAGCGCATGCGCCACTGACGTCAGCAGCTGTATGCAAAGTAAATATCTAAACCGCACATAATTCTGAAGTGAAAGGAAAATGATAAATGGTTTTCAATTTTTTTTACAAATAAATATGTGAAAAGTGCGG
This sequence comes from Lithobates sylvaticus, assembly GCA_028564925.1. Lineage (NCBI taxonomy): Eukaryota > Metazoa > Chordata > Amphibia > Anura > Ranidae > Lithobates > Lithobates sylvaticus. The sequence continues at coordinate 77,382,592 of CM053029.1, forward strand.
CATAGAAGTCACCTAATTAGTAGTTAGAGTCTACCTGTGTGTAATTTAATCTCAGAATAAATACAGCTGTTCTGTGGAGCCATCAGAGGTTTGTTAGAGAACCTTAGTGAACAAAGAGCATTATGAAGGCCAAGGAACACACCAGACAGGTCAGGGATAAAGTTGTTGAGAAGTTTAAAGCAGGGTTAGGTTATAAAGAAATATTCTAAGCTTTGAACATCTCACGGAGCTATGTTCAATCAATCATCCGAAAATGGAAAGAGTATGGCACAACTGCAAACCTACCAAGACATGGCCGTCCACCTAAACTGACAGGCCGGGCAAGGAGAGCATTAATCAGAGAAGCAGCCAAGAGGCCCAGGGTAACTCTGGAGGAGCTGCAGAGATCCACAGCTCAGGTGGGAGAATCTCTCCACAGGACAACTACTAGTCGTAGACTCCACAAAACTGGCCTTTATGGAAAAGTGACAAGAAGAAAGTCATTGTTGAAAGAAAGACATAAGAAGTCCCGTTTGCAGTTTTTGAGAAGCCATGTGGGGGACACAGCAAACATGGAAGAAGGTGCTCTGGTCAGATGAGACCAAAATTGAACTTTTTTGCCCAAAAGTAAAACGTTATGTGTGGCGGAAAACTAACACTGCACATCACCCTGAGCACACCATCCCCACCGTGAAACATGGTGGTGGCAGCATCATGTTGTGGGACTTTTCTTCAGCAAGGACAGGGAAGCTGGTCAGAGTTGATGGGAAGATGGATGGAGCCAAATACAGGGCAATCTTATAAGAAAACCTGTTAGAGTCTGCAAAAGACTTGACTGGGGCGGAGGTTCACCTTCCAGCAGGACAACGTCACTAAACATACAGCCAGAGATACAATGGAAGGGTTTAGATCAAAGCATATTTATGTGTTAGACTGGCCCAGTCAAAGTCCAGACCTAAATCCAATTGAGAATCTGTGGCAAGACCTGAAAATTTCTGTTCACAGACGCTCTCCAGCCAATCTGACAGAGCTTGAGATATTTTGCAAAGAAGAATGGGCAAAAGTGTCACTCTCTAGATGTACAAAGCTGGTAGAGACATCCCCAAAAAGACTTTCAGCTGTAATTGCAGCGAAAGGAGGTTCTACAAAGTATTGACTCAGGGGGGCGCCATACAAATGTACCCCACACTTTTCACATATTTGTAAAAAAAACATTGAAAACCATTTATCATTTTCCTTCCACTTCACAATTATGTGCCACTTTGTGTTGGTTTATCACATAAAATACATTTACGTTTTTGGTTGTAACATGACACAATGTGGAAAATTTCAAGGGGTATGAATACTTTTTCAAAGCACTGTATGTGAGCCCAGCCCAAGGGCCTGTTTACATTAGCGTTTGGGGGGAGTGGTGGTAAAACCACACGGTTGCGTCTTGGTTTTACTGCCCCCCTAACAGCTCCTCCTTTAGCTGCAAAGGCAATGAAGGGGTTGTATATATGCCGCGGGCACAGAAATCATCCCTGCTGCCACATTCAGCAAGTAGTACCGCTCACTGAACACGACCCATTTAACTGAATGTGGGGCACCCCACAAACACATGCGTTGTGCTAGTGTAAGGTTCAAGGGGTTAAAGCAAGTGTCAAATGCTCTCTGAAGAGCGACCCAAATGTGAAGTGCTCTTCGGAAAACAACGCTAATGTAAACTAGCCGTAAAACATATCTGAAAAGAACAGCAGATATCAACTACCTTGGACCCTTGTGATCTGACCCTACGGAAGACATGAATAAAGCTCCCATTACTTTACGGCTCATTTACACTTTGATACTCTGGTGCGCCGTGTTACACTCGCGCCTTAAGCCACCAATTGGAATGAACAGGCAGCCGATGTACCGGAAAGCACAAGAAAAGGTCAGGCATACATTGTTCAGATGCAGAACACTCTATACTGGTGGGGAGGGAGGGGGGATCTGTACTTGTAGGGGGGGGAGGGGGTCTGAACTGGTTGGGAGGCAAGGGATCTCTATTGGAGTGGGGGGTATCTGTACTGGCGGGGACAGAGGGGGCCTCTAATGAAGGGAGGGGGTCTCTAATGAATGGAGGGGGTCTCTAATAAAGGGAGGGGGTCTCTAATAAAGGGAGGGGTTCTCTAATGAAGGGAGGGGATCTCTATTGGAGTGGGGGGTATCTGTACTGGCGGGGACAGAGGGGGTCTCTAATGAAGGGAGGGGGTCTCTAATGAAGGGAGGGGGTCTCTAATGAATGGAGGGGGTCTCTAATAAAGGGAGGGGGTCTCTAATAAAGGGAGGGGTTCTCTAATGAAGGGAGGGGGTCTCTAATGAAGGGAGGGGTTCTCTAATGAAGGGAGGGGGTCTCTAATGAAGGGAGGGGGTCTCTAATGAATGGAGGGGGTCTCTAATAAAGGGAGGGGGTCTCTAATAAAGGGAGGGGTTCTCTAATGAAGGGAGGGGATCTCTATTGGAGTGGGGGGTATCTGTACTGGCGGGGACAGAGGGGGTCTCTAATGAAGGGAGGGGGTCTCTAATGAAGGGAGGGGGTCTCTAATGAATGGAGGGGGTCTCTAATAAAGGGAGGGGGTCTCTAATAAAGGGAGGGGTTCTCTAATGAAGGGAGGGGGTCTCTAATGAAGGGAGGGGTTCTCTAATGAAGGGAGGGGTTCTCTAATGAAGGGAGGGGGTCTCTAATGAAGGGAGGGGGTCTCTAATGAATGGAGGGGGTCTCTAATAAAGGGAGGGGGTCTCTAATAAAGGGAGGGGTTCTCTAATGAAGGGAGGGGATCTCTATTGGAGTGGGGGGTATCTGTACTGGCGGGGACAGAGGGGGTCTCTAATGAAGGGAGGGGGTCTCTAATGAAGGGAGGGGGTCTCTAATGAATGGAGGGGGTCTCTAATAAAGGGAGGGGGTCTCTAATAAAGGGAGGGGTTCTCTAATGAAGAGAGGGGGTCTCTAATGAAGGGAGGGGTTCTCTAATGAAGGGAGGGGTTCTCTAATGAAGGGAGGGGGTCTCTAATGAAGGGAGGGGGTCTCTAATGAAGGGAGGGGGTCTCTAATAAAGGGAGGGGGTCTCTAATAAAGGGAGGGGTTCTCTAATGAAGGGAGGGGTTCTCTAATGAAGGGAGGGGTTCTCTAATGAAGGGAGGGGGTCTCTAATGAAGGGAGGGGTTCTCTAATGAAGGGAGGGGTTCTCTAATGAAGGGAGGGGGTCTCTAATGAAGGGAGGGGTTCTCTAATGAAGGGAGGGGGTCTCTAATGAAGGGAGGGGTTCTCTAATGAAGGGAGGGGGTATCTAATGAAGGGAGGGGGTCTCTAATGAAGGGAGGGGGTTTCTAATGAATGGAGGTGGTCTCTAATGAAGGGAGGGGTTCTCTAATGAAGGGAGGGGGTATCTAATGAAGGGAGGGGGTCTCTAATGAAGGGAGTGGGTGTCTAATGAAGGGAGGGGTTCTCTAATGAAGGGAGGGGTTCTCTAATGAAGGGAGGGGGTCTCTAATGAAGGGAGGGGGTCTCTAATGAATGGAGGGGGTCTCTAATAAAGGGAGGGGGTCTCTAATAAAGGGAGGGGTTCTCTAATGAAGGGAGGGGGTCTCTAATGAAGGGAGGGGGTCTCTAATGAAGGGAGGGGGTCTCTAATGAATGGAGGGGGTCTCTAATAAAGGGAGGGGGTCTCTAATAAAGGGAGGGGTTCTCTAATGAAGGGAGGGGATCTCTATTGGAGTGGGGGGTATCTGTACTGGCGGGGACAGAGGGGGTCTCTAATGAAGGGAGGGGGTCTCTAATGAAGGGAGGGGGTCTCTAATGAATGGAGGGGGTCTCTAATAAAGGGAGGGGGTCTCTAATAAAGGGAGGGGGTCTCTAATGAAGGGAGGGGGTCTCTAATGAAGGGAGGGGTTCTCTAATGAAGGGAGGGGGTCTCTAATGAAGGGAGGGGGTCTCTAATGAATGGAGGGGGTCTCTAATAAAGGGAGGGGGTCTCTAATAAAGGGAGGGGTTCTCTAATGAAGGGAGGGGGTCTCTAATGAAGGGAGGGGGTCTCTAATGAATGGAGGGGGTCTCTAATGAAGGGAGGGGTTCTCTAATGAAGGGAGGGGGTATCTAATGAAGGGAGGGGGTCTCTAATGAAGGGAGGGGGTTTCTAATGAATGGAGGTGGTCTCTAATGAAGGGAGGGGTTCTCTAATGAAGGGAGGGGGTATCTAATGAAGGGAGGGGGTCTCTAATGAAGGGAGTGGGTGTCTAATGAAGGGAGGGGTTCTCTAATGAAGGGAGGGGGTCTCTAATGAAGGGAGGGGTTCTATAATGAAGCGAGGGGGTATCTAATGAAGGGAGGGGGTCTCTAATGAAGGGAGGGAGTCTCTAATAAAGGGAGGGGGTCTCTAATGAAGGGAGGGGGTTTCTAATGAATGGAGGGGGTCTCGAATAAAGGGAGGGGGTCTCTAATAAAGGGAGGGGGTCTCTAATGAAGGGAGGGGGTTTCTAATGAATGGAGGGGGTCTCTAATAAAGGGAGGGGGTCTCTAATGAAGGGAGGGGGTCTCTAATGAAGGGAGGGATTCTCTAATGAAGGGAGGGGGTTTCTAATGAAGGGAGGGGGTCTCTAATGAATGGAGGGGGTCTCTAATAAAGGGAGGGGGTCTCTAATAAAGGGAGGGGTTCTCTAATGAAGGGAGGGGGTTTCTAATGAATGGAGGGGGTTTCTAATGAATGGAGGGGGTCTCTAATAAAGGGAGGGGTTCTCTAATGAAGGGAGGGGGTTTCTAATGAAGGGAGGGGTTCTCTAATGAAGAGGGGGTTTCTAATGAAGGGAGGGGGTCTCTAATGAAGGGAGGGGGTCTCTAATGAAGAGAGGGGGTCTCTAAAGAAGGGAGGGGGGTCTCAACTGGATGGAGGTCTGTCCTCTGCAATGTCACAGTCCTGACAAAAATCGCAGATCGCCATTACTAGTAAAAAAAAATAAGTGATCAGGAACAGCAATCTCTCTCCTCCTCCAGTCAGTCCCCTCCCCCCCGCAGTTAGAAGCACCCTCCCAGGGAACACATTTAACCCCTTGATCGTCCCCTAGTGTTAACCCCTTCCTTGCCAGTGACATTTACACAGTAATCAGTGCATTTCTATAGCACTGATCGCTGTATGAATGTCAATGGTCCCAAAAAAGTGTCCAATCTGTCCGCCGCAATGTCGCAGTCCCATTAAAAATCGCTGATCACCGCCATTACTAGTAAAAAAATGTAAATTTATAATAAAAATGCCATAAATATATCACCTATTTTTATAGACGCTATAACTTTTGCGCAAACCAATATATATATGCTTATTGCGTTTTTTTAAACAAAAAATATGTAGAAGAATATATATCGGCGTAAACTGAAGAAGAAATGTGTTTTTTAAAACATTTTTTGGGGATATTTTTTATTGAAATTTATTGAAAAAAGTTGATTACCCCCTAGTGTTAACCTCTTCCCTGCCAGTGACATTTATACAGTAATCAGTTCATTTTTATAGCACTGATCGCTGTATAATTGTCAATGGTCCCAAAATAGTGTCAAAAGTGTCCGAACTGTCCACTGCAATGTCGCAGTCCTGACAAAAATCGCCACCATTACTAGTAAAAAAAAAAAAATAATAATAAAAATGGCATAAATCAATAACCTATATTGCAGGCGCTATAGCTTTTGCGCAAACTCATCAATATACGCTTATTGCGATTTTTTTTTAACAAAAATATGTAGAAGAATACACATCGGCCTAAACTGATGAAGAAATGTGTTTTTTGTTTTTTTTAACCACTTTCCGACCGGCGCACCCACATATACGTGAATGGCACGGACAGGCATAAGGGCGTACAGGTACGTCCCTTTGAATATGTCGCCGTGCCATCGCGTGCGCGCACCGGTCGGGACCCCCCGTGAGTCCGGTCGCGGGTCCCGCGAACTCAATAGCCGCTGGGATACCCGCGATCGTCTCACGGGGAGGACGAACCGGGAGATGCGGAAGTAAACAGCATCTCCCCGTTCTGCCTAGCAACAAGTGACACCGATCTCTGCTCCCTGTGATTGGAGCAGAGATCAGTGATCAGTAACACACAGCCACGCCCCCCCCCACAGTTAGTAACACGCTCCTAGGACACACTTAACCCCTACACTGCCACCCCTGGTTAACACCTTCACTGCCAGTGTCATTTACACAGGAACCAGTGCATTTGTATAGCACTGATCGCTGTATAAATGAAAATGGTCCCAAAAATGTGTCAAAAATGTCTGATGTGTCCGCCGTAATGTCGCAATCACAATAAAAATCGCTGATCGCCGCCATTACTAGTAAAAAATAAAAATTATTAATAAAAATTTTTACCAAAAATATGTAGAAGAATATGTATCAGCCTAAACTGAGGACAAAAAAATGTTTTTTTAGATATTTTTGGGGGATATTTATTATAGCAGAAAGTAAAAAAATAATGCGTTCTTTTCAAAATTGTCGTTTTTTGTTTATAGCGCAAAAAATAAAAACCGCAGAGGTGATCAAATACCACCAAAAGAAAGCTCTATTTGTGGGAAAAAAAGGACGTCAATTTTGTTTGGGAGCCACGTCGCACGACCACGCAATTGTCAGTTAAAGCGACGCAGTGCGAATCGCAAAAAGTGCTCTGGTCTTAAGCCAGTAAAATGGTCCGGTCTGAAAGTGGTTAAATTTGGATATTTATTATAGCAAAAAGTAAAATAATAATGCGTTTCTTTTCAAAATTGTCGCTCTTTTTTTTTTTGTTTATATCGCAAAAAATTAAAACTGCAGGGGCGATCAAATACCACCAAAAGAAAGCTCTATTTGTGGGGAAAAAATTTTTTTGTTTGGGTACAATTTAATTGTCAGTGAAAGCGACGCAAAAAATGGCCTGGTCCTTGAGGGCGCAAATGTTTCTGGGGCTGAAGTGGTTAAACAGGGGGGCGGGGTGATCACTTTTGGAGGCGGGACCAGGAATTGGCAAGATTCGCAGTTGAAGAAAAGAGGCGGGGCTGACGTGGAGAAGGCGCAAGTACAAAAAAAAAAAAAAGAAGAAAAACGACAACTCCCATGATGCTCACCGGCATATACAGGAAACACGTGATAGGCCAGAGTTTCGTAGCGTAAAAAGGGAGGTGGGGCTGAAGAAGAAAAGGCGAACCATTCAGAAGGGAGGGTAGGAGAGGAAGAAGAACTACAACTCCCATGATGCTTAGCGCCAGAACCGGAAACACGTGTAACGAGGAAGAGTTGACAAGTGGGAGAGGGGGCGCTGGAAGTTTGGTGGGGGAAGTGGGAGTGTGGTGGTCTGTGCGGGGTAGTTGTAGTGCGGAGGGGCAGCAGAGGGAAGATGTAGCAGCGTCAGATCGCTCATAGACAGTCTACTGCATGGAGAGCCGATAGAGAGAGCTGCCCGGACCTCTCCTGTGTGCACTGCGCTGTCTGGGTGGATTATGAACACTTTGCTGTGAATAGGGGAGGGTCGTGCTGCTCTTTCATATGTGCCAAAGAATTAGCTGACATTTGCTGCATCACACTGTGCCTTGTCTATACACAAAGGGGCCATATTTATTCTATCTATTGCCATTATTACCTGGGAGGATCAGATCTACAGGAACATGGGAAGTGTGTAAAGTTTATATACAATTATTGGAGACTGACACTAGAGTAACAGAAGAGGAGAGAGAGAAGATCGCTCAGCATGTCTGTGGAGGATCCATTCTCTGTGGTAAGAGGGTGAGTACATTTATTGTATTTCAGATACTTGTATATAGCGCCGTTGATTTACGCAGCGCTTTACATGTACATTGTACGGTCACATCAGTCCCTGCCCTTAAGGAGCTTACAATCTAAGGTCCCTAACTCCCATTCATATACTAGGAGCCAATTTAGACAGGATCTGATTAACCTACCAGCATGTCTTTGGAGCGTCGGAGAAAACCGGAGTACCCGGAGGAAACCCACATCGGCACAGGGAGAACATGCAAACTCCAGGCGTGGTCGGGATTCGAACCAGCGACCCTTTTTGCTGCTAGGCGAAAGTGCTAACCACTACACCACTGTGCCGCCTATGTCTGTGACATCACCGCCTATTTATCCACTAGAGACCAGTAACATATCCATTCACTAGAGACAAGTGACATCACCGAGACCTTCTTATTCACCTTCAACACAGCCTATCTATCCCCTAGAGACCAATGGAATCAGCCTATCCATCCGCTGGAGACCAGTGACATCACTGAGACCTTCCTATTCATGAGAACACAGCCTATCCATTCACTAGAGACCAGTGACATCACCAAGATAAATGTCTATCCACTAGAGACCTTAGACATCACTGAGACCTTCGTATTCCTGAGAACACCGCTCGTCAATTCACTAGAGACCAGTGACCTCACGGAGACTATTCATGAGAACAGTCTTCATTCACTGGAGACCAGTGACATCACTGAGACCTATCCACCTGCTAGAGACCATTGACATCACCAAAATAACAGCCTATCCATTCACTAGAGACAAGTGACATCACCGTGACCTTCATATTCACCTTCAACACAGCCTATCTATCTCCTAGAGACTGGTGACATCACAGAGCTGACCACACAGCCTATCCATCCGCTAGAGACCAGTGACATCACCGAAATAACAGTCTATCCATTCACTAGAGACCAGTGACATTACTGAGACCTTCATATTCATGAGAACACAGCCTATCCATTCACTAGAGCCCAATGACATCACGGAGACCCTTTTGTATTCATGTGAACACCGTCTATCCATTCACTAGAGACCAGTGACATCATTGAGACCTTCATTTTCATGAGATCACAGCTCATCCATTCACTAGAGACATCAATGAGACCCTCCATGAGAAGACAGCCTGTCCATCCAATCCATTAAGGGCAAAGTGACAGTGTCTGCTGATATCCCAGCAATGTATACCCACCTATCCGCACTCCATTGCCACCTCCTCAGTTTTTTTTGGAACTCTTACTCTGTTGCTCTAATAAAGCAGAGATTTGAAGTATAGGGAGGGGAGTATGTGACTTCTCCCCCACGTGAGAGTACTTGGACCTGAGTGGCCGTTTGCCTTGGCGAAGCACTGGAGGCACATAGGAGGCAGTGACGTAAACCACTTTAAGCCCCAACACTGGAGCTTGCTATGGGAAGATTGCAGCAGAAGTTGGCAAGGATTGGTGGAGGGGACACTATCGAGAGATACTGTCACTTTGCCAGAATGTCCAGGTGACAGGATCTTGTTATAGTATGTTGTATTTCGTCATCTAGTCCTTTCAATTATAAATGTTTTCCTTCACAGGGAGGTACAGAAGTCACTAAATACCAGCCGTGGCCTCTATCAGCGCTGGTGTGAGCTCCTACAAGAAGGCAATGTGACCAGCGCTGAAGAGTTTGATTGGACAACTAATGAGCTCAGAAATTCCCTAAGGAGCATAGAATGGGATCTGGAAGATTTAGAAGAGACCATCAGTATCCTAACTGGAAAACCGTGTTGTAGCCATGTTTGGGCTTTGTGCATTAAAATGGCATTTACCTTGGTAACCTGATTACAGCGGTTATTTTTGTGGGGCTCAGTAGGGAATGAAAGGAAATATATGTATGTTTCGTAAGCAGTGTTGGTCATCTTACTTTAAAAAAAAAAAAGTCATCCTCTCCCACCACCACCTCTGTCTCTTACTGATCCCATCCCCCACCACCGCTGATCTCATCCCTACCCTATCCCCCCCATCACCTCTGTTGTAGAAGTGATGGTGGGTGGGTAGGGATGGAATCAGTAAGGCCCCTTTCACACTGGGGCGGGGAGCCGCGGTGACGGTAAAGCAGCGCTATATTTAACCGCGGTTTTCGGCCGCTCGTGGTGCGGTTTTAACCCCCCCCGCGAGCGGCCAAAAAAGGGTTAAACACCCCCCGCAGAGCGCCGCCGTAGCAGCGCTTTGCGGCGGTATTACCGCGGTGTCCCATTCTAATCAATGGGAAGGAGCGGTATAGGAGCGGTGGTGGAGGACTTGGGATGGATCGATTGCACTGCAATTTGAATCGTCACAGTCACTTACTTGAATGCCTCCAGGGATGCCTTTCCTCATGGGGGGGGAGAGAGACCCTCCCCTTCACTCGCTTGGTGTCAGCTGACTTCATTTTTCAGTGTCTGTCTGTCTGTCTCTTCTCAGCGGGCGAACGGCCAGGCAGCGCAGCCACGGCGTGCCTCCCGGGCGGTAGATGTAATTGCGGTAATGGGAACTGAGTTACCATGAGGGGAAGAGTAATCAGTTAGATTACTCGTTACCCTCTAAAGTAACTGTTTATTTTAACTGAGTTACTTACATCACTGTTTGTAAGGAACGGACACTCTTGTAGGCAAGACCAGGTGTCTTTCTGTGGTGTAACATCATATACCTCGTTATATACCGTTTTGTCACCTTTTCCCTTCATATCCCACAATTCTTTCTCTTCTTCCTTAACTCCTATCATGGACATCGTTGAAGCGAACACAAAAAAGTTTAAGATTACGGAAGCTGAGCTGGGTGAAAGAAAGAACTTTGTGGAGAAGACGAGAAGTTCACTTAAGGTGACGCATACGAGGTTCACTCTTATGTATTTATTTATTTTATTTTTTTTAAATTGGCATTCTACAATAAGTTTATGGCAGCATGAAAACTTATGCACCTCTTGGGCCCTTTTCACACTTGTGTGACTTCAAAGTCGCGCAATTTTTGCCACGATTGTTGCTGCGACTTTAAGTATCCGAAGAACTCTGGACAGCCGCACACTGGAGGAAGATAAAACTTTAGATATTTATTTAAAAAACAGGAATCACATCAATCCAGTATTCCACTGCAAACAAAGCAAAGGGGGGCGCATAAAGCTGACGTGTTTTGCACTATGTATAGTGCTTACTCAGCTATGTACGTAGCTATGAGTAAGCACTATACATAGTGCAAAACACGTCAGCTTTGTGCGCCCCCCCCTTTGCTTTGTTTGCAGTGGAATACTGGATTGATGTGATTCCTGTTTTTTAAATAAATCTCTAAAGTTTTATCTTCCTCCGGTGTGCGGCTGTCCAGAGTTCTTCGGATACTTAAAGTCTATTGTGTTATTAGCCAGCACCTGGGGCTCCTAAACAGGAGTAGGAGCATCCGCCCTGAAGGGCTATCCTGGAGCGGTGGTTATCTCTTCCCTCTTTTTGCTACGACTTTGCCGCGATTTCAAGGAATGCCTGTGTAAGTGGCATCAAAATCAAACCAAAGTAGTGCAGGGACTACTTTGAAGTCGGAATGACTTGAAGTCGTACCAATATGAATGGCTGTCATTGGAAATCATGGGGAACGACTTGTCATGCTACTTTGCAGTCCCAAATCGTGGGACAGTCGTATAAGTGAAAGGGGCCTAAGTCTAAAAAAAAAAAACTAAGTTTTTCATGCTATAACATACAACAGAGTTCTTCCCTTTTTTTTTTTTTTTTTTTTTTTTTTTGTATTTCTCTTATATGGTCCTGATTGGGTAATGGGAACCTGGCACATCTCAGATCACTGCCACCCATATCTGTCCCCCTTGCCAGCTGCTTGGACAACTCAACTACTTGTATAGCATTCAGAAGTCAGTGTTCTAGTGAAGCCTCATGGCTTTTAATGCATCTGTGATGAGAGGTCACATCGACCACCAATCAATCAGCATCCAGGGCAAGAGTAGCTTTTTATAATTCTATTGATATTGTTGGCATTGACTAAATAGACCATTGTCTGCAAGAGACGCATTTGAGTGTTGCAATGTTATAAAAGCTCTAAAAATGATATAAAAATGGAAATGGATCTGTTTATTTTACCATCCATGTAATGTAATATGTAATTCTGATATGTCTTGCATCATTGTACTGGGAGCAGAGGGGACCTGGATGTCTTCTCATTTAAGCTGATCTCCAGGCTTCATTTAAAGTGATTGTAAAGTCTTGTGTTTGTTTTTTCAATAAAAAAACAAAAAAAAAAACATGTTATACTTAGCTGCTCTGTGTAGTGGTTTTGCACAGAGCAGCCGCAATCCTCCTCTTCTCGGGTCCCTCTTCTGTGCTTCTGGCCCCCTCCCTCCTGTCGAGTGCCCCCACAGCAAGCTGCTTCCTATGGGGGCACCGAAGCAGAGTCGCAGCTCCCTGTGTCCATTCACACAGGGGGCCACGTCCCCCCTCCTCTCTCCTAATTGACTGACTTTGACACTGGTGCCTGCTGCTGTGTCTCAGCCAATCAGGAGGGAGAGTTTTTGGATTGGCTGAGACACTCGTGGACATTCCTGGACAGAGAGGGGGGCTGCTGCTGCTGCACATAGAAGGCCTTTTATCTTAGTGCATAGAATGCATTAAGATAAAAAACCTTTAGGCTGCATTCACACCTGAGCGTAGCTTTTCAGGCAGAAAATCGCGCGAATTGCAGCGTTTTGCAGCGTTTTGCAGCGTTTTTACCGCGATTTGCCGCAAATTTTGTGCAGAGCAAAAGGTCACCAATGTAAAAAGAATAAAAACGCCCAAATCTGCCCGATTCCCGCGACAAAAAAGGGTCCGGAACTTGTTTGAGCTTCAGGCGTAGGGCTTCAGGCGTTTTGGAGTGGAGATGTGAACCATTTCCATAGAGAATAATGTATTTTTTCCCCTCTAGCGTTTTGTAGCTTCAGGCTTCAAGCTACAAAACGCTCAGGTGTGAATGCAGCCTTAGACTTTACAACTCCTTTTTTAACTTTAAGGCCTCATGCACACTAGAAGTTTTTACAGCAGCTGTTTTTGGCTGTAGACGTTTTTTTCTACAGTCAATAAACTCTCCATGCTATCCTATGTGTCCATGCATACATAGGCTGTTGTAAACAAAAAATGTAGCGCTAAAACATATATACTTTGTGAAAAAGTGGTACAATGAATGAATGTATATATTGAAATGATAACATTCCCACAGTGAACATGAGCATTAACAATCGTATATCGTGAGATATTAGTGTTGATGGTGATGAACCAAAAAAATGACATAAACTGGATCAATAATAAATACCAATCCAAAATGCTATATATATAAAGTTCATATATTATAGACACTGGTAACCCCAGATGAATCCCTCGGATTGGCTAAGGGGCAGGGGAGGCTGGTAACCCCAGATGAATCCCTCGGATTGGCTAAGGGGCAGGGGAGGCTGGTAACCCCAGATGAATCCCTCGGATTGGCTCAGGGGCAGGGGAGGCTGAACCCCCACAGATGAGGAACGGCTTGTCTGATGATAAGGAAAAGAAATGAATACTCTTACCAGAGATGTTGGATACAGCTACCGTACGGTATTTGTATCGAGCAGGCTTAAACGCTGGAACTTTTGCATCAGTGGGTACCAGGTGGAGCAGGTGGAAACAACAGTGGTCAGGAACCAAGCAGCATGCACAGCGGCCAGTGGACCAATCGGTATACACATTGAGTTGTTTCATAACGAAGGTAGCGCAGTGTTTTCCACATTTTCATACATAGGCTGTTGTCAGCAGTTTTGGGCAGTGGCGTTTTTGAGCAGTTAAAAAAAAAAACAAAACAAAAAAAACCCCCAAACTAGTGGGTTCTGAGAGCCATTTTTTAGCTGTAAAAACGCTCTAGCGCTGATAAACGTCGATAAACGATCAAATGTCGCTCATAGCCTTTATTTTTTATTTTTTTCCCCAATGGATCAATAACGTTAACGTGGAAAAATGCTAAAAAAACGCTATTACAAAAAAGTTATTTTAACGTCCAGTGTGCATGAGGCCTTATAGTTCTTTTGGACCAAGCTAGTCCAAACAAACTACTTCACTAACGGTTGCAGCGGCTGGTATCGCTGTATTAACTGTATTTTGCCTCGGCTGCATATACTGTGTTCTGGCAGCGGGATGAAAACGTCCTTTTTATGTTCCTGGAACAAAATTTGAGTTGGGCTGAACGTTGCAAAGCCATTCACACGGAGCTTTGTCTTCTGTGAATGAAGACAAAGCTTTGTCCGATTGGCTGAGACAAAGAGGCGGGCTGATGATGTTACAAAGGGCAGATGATTCATGTCGATTTTGCTTCCTGGAATCCATCTGTCCTTAAAGTGGTTGTAAAGGCAGAAAGTTTTTATTTTATTTTTTTTGTCTTAATTAAACTGGAGTTGCACTCAAAAAATAAAAATAATTAATGTTCCTAAAAAAATAAATAAAAAATAAATAAAAAAAATAAAAACATTTGGAAAACGTATTTTGTTAACTCGCCTCTAAATGGCTGTTGCTAGGGGCTCCTTCTTAGTCTGCCTCCTTGAGTGCCCGGGCTGGTGACATCATTTCCCCTCGGAGCAGGAAGGGCTCAGCTCTTCCCCCTCCCTCTTGTCAATCATCTGGGACACATTTCCTCTATAAAAATAACAGACTTTAGAAGAAAAATCAATATCTACAGCTGGTGATGGTTTAAAGGAGAAGTACAGCCAATGCTCATTTGGCTGTACTTTGGGACCACAGTCCAATGACTCCAACAGTCATGCATACTCGTCGCTCTGCTCTCAGGACAGGAAGTGATGGGAAATTGCTCAGGACAGGAAGTGAGGTTGCTTCTTCTCAGGACAGGAAGTGAGGTTGCTTCTTCTCAGGACAGGAAGTGAGGTTGCTTCTTCTCAGGACAGGAAGTGATGAAGACATATTTTGGGGGCACTAAGTGAGGTTACTTCCTCTCAGTATAGGAAGTAATGGGAAATATCTTGAACAGTAAGTGGGGTTGCTTCTTCTCAGGACAGGAAGTGATGGGATATCAATCGGGGACAGTAAGTGAGGTTGGTTCTTGGGACAAAGTGAAATCTCCTACTTCCTCTCAGGACAGGAAGTGGTGGGAAATCTCTTGGGAAGAGTAAAGCTAGCTGGCTATACACATCAAATTTCATCCAGGATCCTCTCAAGATAGGAAGTGAGGGGAAAATCTCCACAATTGGGGCACAAAAATGAAAACCTGGCACATTGTAGCTCTACCCCCGCCCTGCTCTATCTAAAACAAAAAATGAGTGGACTTTGGCCTTAAATGAAAACTTCAGGCAAATATAAATCATTAGGAACTTGGCAGTGCGATGTTAATCTGCAGCCCTGTGAGCAGGAAGGTGAGACTGCAAGTTGTGGTTTAATCTGCTGATGCCCTCCAGGTATGTTCTATGGCAAGATGCCTGGATCACAAAACTGGCAGAACAGAATAAAGAATATTTTGTATTTCAGCTCTTTATTAAGCTGTTCTGCTAACAAGGCATGCTGATACTTGTTGTTCCTGTGTTAAGAGGTTGTTATTTTGGATGCCTGTTTGCTGATTCTTGTGGCATAACATCTGTTGCTCTTCTCTTTATCAACTTGATCTTTTGAAGGAAATGAGGGATCACATCTCCAGCCCCCGAGTCCAGGCCTTCACAGAGAGAAAGAACCGAGAGGTAGCGACATTTCCTTCTCTTGTTCCCATTTGTCAGCTTCACCCTCATGTCTGACCTGCAAACATTCTCTGTGTCCTAGGCGCTGGGTGTCTCTCGGCCTACGGCTTCAGATCACTATTCCCGCCTTGATGACGAGCTTATATCGGGGAACTCTCGTTACATAGAGGACCAGCAAGCACAACAACAGGTGAGCATTGCACTTGAAGATATTACTTTTGTATTTGAATATCCAGCATGGTGTCCAGGTGTACCCGTACACTGATGGGGGAAAAGCGCAATTCTGTCTAGTGGCATCAGAATAGTGGTATGAAGTGGTCTATTGCTGCTGCTATGGGGTGCAGCTTTTTTTTTTCTTGTAAAGCAGCTTACAGGCCTTTCTTTCCTGGCCCAGCTTTCAGCCCGCTCTACCCCAAATTCCTGGCTCTAGTTTGGTTCTTCCAGCCATTGTGTTTAGTGTGTGTGTTTAGTGTGTGTGTGTGTGTGTGTGTGTGTGTGTGTGTGTGTGTGTGTGTGTCCCTCTATCTCTCTTGAAATTAATCGGCCAGTAAAATGATGGGGTTAAAACAGGGCTTGACAAATTTGCTTGGACTCTAGGAGCCAGCTAAAAAGTTAGGAGCCAGGTTTTTTTTTTTAGTGGGCGTCGGTGCGGGCGACGGCGAAAAAGGGTTAAAACCCCCCCCGCAAGCGGCGCTTTGCCAGCGGTATTGCCGCGCTGTCACATTGATTTCAATGGGTAGGAGCGGTGAATACACCGCTCCTTTACAGCTCCAAAGATGCTGCTAGCATGACTTTTATTTACCGTCCTGCTAGCGCACCGCTCCAGTGTGAAAGCCCTCGGGCTTTCACACTGGAGTGAAAGGACCCGCTTTTTTCAGGTGCTATACAGGCGCTATTTCTGTAGCGCCTGAAAAACGCTTTGGTGTGGAAAGGGGCCTAAGGGTCTGATCAGGTCCGCCTAAAAAACTGACAGGCGAACCTGATCAGACAGCCTGTGTAAAAGGGACCAAGCAGGGAGATTACAAATAATACATTTTTAATTTTAAAAAAAAAAAAAAAAAAAAATATATATATATATATATATATATATATATATATATATATATATATATATATATATATATATATATATATATATATATATATATATATATATATATATATATATATATATATATATATATATATATAATATAAAATTAAATTTTTTTTTATTTTTTTTTTATTTTTTTAAGGTGATTAACCGATTTAATCGAAACAATAATTGGCCAACTAATCAATTTTATGAAAAATATATACATAATTTTCTCTAACTCTCATGTCATTTGATTTAATTTTTAGGTGATTAAAGAAAAATAAATCTTCAGAACTATATCCAATCCAAGCCATAATCTTAGCCCAGTATATTGCAACCTCAAATGTATCTAAACAAAAATGTATGTAAAGCAAAAAAAAAAAATATTTTTGGGAATGTGAAAAGCATAAAACCCCTGTTGTTGTCTGTTTAGGGAAGTTTTTCTTTCAGTTCCTCTTTGAGATATGGAACATGAAGTGAAAGAAATTCTCTAGAAATCATCAGAGGAATTTCCCTCCTAAAGTGAAACTTAAACTTATCTCGCTGGCCTCTTTATTGGCTGGTGCAGGATGACGTAACTCCTTTTAAAAATAACCTGCCTGCTCACAGTCTGATAGTTGTCCCCATTGTAAGGTTTACCCTCACCTATTCTGGTAGCGACTCTAAAGTTAAGGATTTACCCTCATATCCTATCTCGTAGCCATGATTAAAAGTGGGTTGAACCCTTAACTATTATATCCAAAATTAACCCCAACAAAAAAGCTTTGCCTTTTACATGCACTTTAATATATTGCAGCCTACCTGCCCTTGTGATGTGATGGCTATTAGTTTTCTCCCCTTTCCCATCTGCATTTCATTTTTATCTTTTTTTTTTTTTTTTGTTTCCCCCCACCTGGTAATCCTTCTGGTAAAACACTTCTTGTCCTAGGGTAACAACACTTACTTCACAGGGCTGCTCCTCCACTGATACAGTAATGTTACCCCAAGAAGGCAAGGGCTACAGAGTAAATTCCCCTCTCCACATCTTATAGTGGTTGTAAACCCACTCAATCATTTTCTGGCCATACCCTTTGTTAAATAAAGCAATGTCTCCAGTGTATGTGTTTTTTTTTTGTTTTTTTTTCAATAATGTTTTTATTTAACCACTTTCAGACCGGACCAATTTGCAGCCAAAGGACCAGGCCCCTTTTTGCGATTCGGCACTGCGTCGCTTTAACTGACAATTGCGCGGTCGTGCGACGTGGCTCCCAAACAAAATTGACGTCCTTTTTTTCCCACAAATAGAGCTTTCTTTTGGTGGTATTTGATCGCCCCTGCGGTTTTTATTTTTTGCGCTATAAACAAAAATAGAGCTATAATAAATGTCCCCAAAAAATATATTAAAAAACATTTTTTTTTTCCTCAGTTTAGGCCGATACGTATTCTTCTACATATTTTTGGTAAAAAAAATCGCAATAAGCGATTATTGATCGGTTTGCGCAGAAGTTATAGCGTTTACAAGATAGGGGATAGTTTTATAGCATTTTTATTAATATTTTTTTTTTTATTAGTAATGGCGGAGATCTGCGATTTTTTTTTTTTTTTTTTTTTATTTATTTTTTTTATTTTTTTTATTTTTTGGTGACTGCGACATTATGGCGGACACATCGGACATTTTTGACACATTTTTGGGACCATTGTCATTTTTTACAGCAATTAATGCTATTTAAATGCATTGATTCCTGTAAAAAGGACACTGGCAGTTTAGGGGTTAACCACAAGGTGGCAGTGTAGGGGTTAAGTAGGCCTAGGGGTGTGTTTCTTACTGTGGGGGGGCGTGGCTGTCAGCTAGTGAATGCTGATCTCTGCTCCAATCACAGGGAGCAGAGATCGGCGTCACTAGTTGCTAGGCAGAACGGGGAGATGCTGTTTATCTCGGCATCTCCCCGTTCAGCTGTCCCGTGAGACGATCGCGGATGTCCCCGCGGCGATCGGACTCACAGGGGTCCCGACCGGCGCGGGAGCGCGCCGCTCCCGATGGCACGGACAGGCTAAAGGAGGGACTTATATACACGCCATCCTGCCTGTACGTGCCATTCTGTCGACGTACATCTGTGTGCGCCGGTCGGCAAGTGGTTAAGGTTATAACAAATACAGTTAAAGTGCAACAGTCTTACATCAAACATAATAAATGCTTTCTCATACACGTCATATGGTTATAATTTTTCGTGCACATGTAGTGTTTTTTTTTTTTTTAATAAATAAAAGTATACCTTATTTCACAGCGGTGCTCACGTGACCGCCCGCTGCTCCCTCTCCCGATCTGACAGCTACAGCAGGAGGGGCAGAGAATCCCCCGCTGACGTCAGTTGGGGGGAGGAGAGAGGTGGGCGGTCACGTGAGCGGCGCTTGGAAATAAGTTATACAGGGGTCTTTTTTTATTTTTTTTTTTATTTTTTTTTTAAATAAAGCACATATACTGGAGACATTGCATTATCTGACACGGGGGATTGCCAGAAAAAGATAAAGTTGTGATAGCATCATGAGGGGAGGGGCAGACACTGTTGCAGGGAAGGAAAGGGAGGAGCGGACAGAGGCATGTAAACTGACAACAGGGTCAGGGCTCAGCAGCCATGATATATCATGGTCAGTTTACAGGGGGGGAGGGCAGAAACTGGCAGGATCAGCCAGGTATTACAGGTATTACAGGTGTTACAGGGGGCCAAATTACACAGCACAAGCACTGTTCTTCATGCTTTTAAAGGGAACGGGATCAATTTTCTTTTTAGGGTAACAAATACTTTAACGTAGGGTGGTGTTCTGTAGTGCACAGAGCATGGTCCTTTAAAACAGCAGTTATCTTATTTTGAATTCTGGCAGGACAAACGGATATTTCTTTTGCAATTACTGAAGACAGATGACCTCACACTTTCAGTGGTATATTTGAGAGATAAAAAGTGCACAAACAGGAGAAGTTTATTTAAACCTTGTAGATTGACTGACTAATATTCCACCTTCTGGTCCCCGTACAGAAGGTCTGTCTGGTATATCTTGTCAAGGCTACAGTATTGTTAATTCCAAGGGGACCTAAGTGAAGCCATTTTGTCTCTTCAGCTGATCATAGATACGCAGGATACAGAGTTGGAGCTGGTGTCGGGCAGTATTCGAGTGTTGAAGGACATGTCGGGGCGTATTGGAGATGAACTAGATGAGCAGGCTGTGTGAGTCATGTTGTGCCCCCCCCATTATAAACACATGACATGGTCTTGAATTTTGAGGTTTATGACTTGTGCATAACATTTCTGTCAACTTTTCCTCAGCATGCTTGATGGTTTTTCCCATGAGATGGACAACACACAGGGTCGCATGGACTCTGTACTGAAGAGATTGGCCAAAGTATCCCATATGACCAGCGGTAAGCTTCTTGTTGGAGAATACCATCAAGATTGAGAATACTTTATTAACCCAGATGGGAAATTAATAGGAAGGCGTGTATATGCTGTAATGCCTGCAACACATGGGTGGTGATTCTTCGTTAACTGTCAGTCCTCGCTGTGAGGGTCTCTTTCATCCAGTGCTGGTCACGGTCTAGGCTGCAGGTTTTTGTTTGAAATCCTTACCCCCTTGCTGCACTGGTTCTCCTAGCGCTGATTCCATTGACACGGGTAGGCAGCCTTATGCCACGTACACACGGTCGGAATTTCCGATGGAAACAGTCAGATGGGAGCTTTTCAATGGATTTTCCGACCGTGTGTATGCCCATCGGTCTTTTTCTGTCGGAATTTCCGACGGCCTTTGGATTGAGAACCTGTTCTCAATTTTTCCGACGGAAATCCTTTCTATCGGATTTTCCGATCGTGTGTATGCAATTCCGACGCATTTTTCTGATTTTTCAGATTCTTATTCCAGAAAAAGCATAAACAAAACACAACAACAACAAAAAAAAAACAACCACCCTAGAACAAAGCTACAGATTTTAACTTGTAAGCACCAAGTGACAGAAAAGGCTTATGTCGCGTACACACGGTCGGAATTCTCGTCGGAAAAAGCTCTGATGGTTTTCCCGTCGGAATTCCGTCGGAATTTCGCTCAAACTGTCTTGCCTACACACGGTCACACCAAATTCCGACGGTCTGTAACACAGCGGCATAAAACACGTTCGACAGCACTATAGAAGGGAAGTTTTTAATGCTTCCGAGCATGCGTCGGAATTGCATACACACGATCGGAAAATCCGATAGAAAGGTTTTCCGTTCTGAAAAATTGAGAACAGGTTCTCAATCCAAATTCCGACAGAAAAAGACCGATGGGCATAGACACGGTCGGAAAATCCGCTCTTAAAACGACCTGAAACCCCCCTAACAAGCAAAATTCTATTCTAAAAAAAAAACGGATGCGCCATAGAGGTCTATGGAGCGTCGGATGTCAGCGGTGACGTGTCCGCTGACATCCAACCCCGCTCCGATCCGAAAAAGTGTGATGGAGGAAAAACCTATTTTTCAATCCGTCATCGGATCGGGTGATGTCGGACTCTATGGTCCGTCGTCAACCGATCTCCCATAGGGGAGAGCGGCGCTCTGACAGGTCTATCCCTGTGCAGAGACGGACCTGTCATCTTCCTGCTCAGCGGAGATCGCTCCGGCGATCCCCGCTGAGCAAGCGGATATCAACGGCGCAGATCAGCACTGATATACCCCGTGTGAAAGAGGCCTTGGTGGTTAAACTGCCCTCGTTTGCAGACCAAAGTTCATCCATTTTGATCTAAATTGAACCAAATGATAAAAAGAAACATTGTATCTCAGTGCTGAGCAATGTTGTGATAAAAAAAAAAAAAAAAAAGCTGGCATAGTTTATTTGACTACTCTGAGCAGAGAACGGCTCTGCACTTGTTGCATGAATCGTGGAAATGCTGGATTAACCACTTCAGCCCCGGACCAATTTGCAGCTAAAGGACCAGACCCCTTTCTGCGATTCGGCACTGCGTCGCTTTAACTGACAATTGCGCGGTCGTGCGACGTGGCTCCCAAACAAAACTGGTGTCTTTTTTTTTTTTTCCCCACAAATAGAGCTTTCTTTTGGTGGTATTTGATCGCCCCTGCGGTTTTTATTTTTTGCGCTATACACAAAAATAGAGCGACAATTTTGAAAACAAAATGCAATTTTTTTTTGCTATAATAAATATCCCCAAAAAATATATAAAAATTTTTTTTTTTTTTCCTCGGTTTAGGCCGATATGTATTCTTCTATATATTTTTGGTAAAAAAAAAATTGCAATTAGTGATTGGTTTGCGCAAAATTTATAGCGTTTACAAAATAGGGGATAGTTTTATATTTTATAGCGCGCGTGTGTGTGTGTGTGTGTGTGTGTGTGTGTGTGTGTGTGTGTGTGTGTGTTAACAGTAGAGGGCGTGGCTGACGTCACTGATCGGCTTTCCCGATGACAGGGAACAGCCGATCAGTGACAGGCAGTGTAGGAAGCACGGGACGAGGTTTGTTTACACAGACCTCTCCCCGTTCTTCAGCTCTGTGACCCGATCGCGGGACACCAGCGGCCGTGGTCACGGAGCTCCCGACCGGTACGTGGTTTTGCCTAGCCGTGCCATTCTGCCGACGTATATGTGCAGAAGGCGGTCGGGAAGCGGTTAAGATTGTGAGGGGGGCTGTTGTGGTTGAAGTGAGATCGCAATTTTTTATTTTTTTTTTTTTTAAATGAGCAATTGCCCAGCTCTAGTATCTTCTGCAATAAAATAAACCTACCTGCCTGGTCGGTCTTCTGTATGCGCAGCTGTTTACATTCCTGCACAGTACCAGGATGACTGCACTCCTTGTGCATGTACAGGAGTGACGTTCACCCACACCGGCCGATCAAGATGGCCAAAGCCTGGCATCTGGGAGAAGATTCTACTACTGGCAAGGGAGACTGGGTGCAGAGGTGGGGGGCGGGCCGCCCCAGTTACCACACACGGGGGGGGGGGGGTGTCAGGCCAGTGCCCTCCCCCCTCCGCTACTGAAGAGGAGACAGCGCCGCCGGGTTATGCAGCGGCACCGCTTGGTGACAGACCACACCGAGTGCTGTGGCATTGCGGGGGGAGGGGGTGCGAGCCGCACGCCGAGTGGCACCTATCGGCGCTATCCCCTTCTCTCTGTGGTCGCGGTTCTGATCAGTCTCGGCAGCGGCTGTCATAGCTGAGCAGGGTGAAGCCGCCTCCCCCTCCTCCTTCATGCACAGCACTGTGTAGACTTAAAGAAGGAAGGGGAGGCGGCTTCACTCTGCTCGACTGTGACAGCCGCGGTGCTGCCGAGAACCGTGACCACTGAGAGAAGATGATCATTGTCCCGGGTCACTGCCGACAGGTGTCTCGCACCTCCCCCCCCCCAAAATGCCACTGCCTCGGGCTCTCCACATGGTTTTTTTTTTTAGGTACATTATGGGTCTGAAGGGGTGGGGGGGTCTTGTACTGTAGGGGGTCCAGAGCTGTGTAATGTCAAGGGGTCCGAGGGTGCTGTGTAATGTCAAGGGGTCCGAGGGTGCTGTGTAATGTCAAGGGGTCCGAGGGTGCTGTGTAATGTCAAGGGGTCCGAGGGTGCTGTGTTCTGTGTAATGTTAAGGGGACCAGAGGGGCAGTTGTGGAGAGGGGGTAAAACAGTAGTGACAAAAAAGATATTGAAGGATGCAGGGGGCACAGTGGGGTGTTTTTAAGGTGGGGTGGGGGGTGCCATGTATAGGATCCGCCCCGGGTGACAAATGCTCTAGTTATGCCCCTGACTGGGTGTGGGAACGTTGAAGCAAAGATTAGTATTAGGCGTTCAATTCTGCTTTAAATTGGACATAGTCATAATGTAGCCATCCTCAACATAAATGTTTTGAACACGCATGGTTAATGTGCCGTCATTTCAAGTTTATCTTGGTGAAGGATATATAGGAGAGGAAGTAAAGTCTTGCAGGCATTGATTATCTGTGGAACAAAATCATAAATTATATATATATATATATATTTTTTTTTTTTATTAGTTATTTTTTTTTTTTTTTGCATACTTTTAAAGGAGAAATAGTGGTTTAGAGAATTTAGCAGCAATAACACATTTTTTTTTTTTTATTTTTCTCCCCTCTCTTACAGACCGGCGGCAGTGGTGTGCAATCATTGTTTTGGTGGCTGTGCTCCTTATTTTGCTGATCGTGCTCCTTTCACAAAAAGGATAGTATTGGCCCTCCAGGTTACTCTGTATATGGCGGTTTACAAGTTACAAATTGTTATTACAGGTCAATTGCTTCACCATTGGACAGGGACTTCACCGCAGCACTGCTACATACCAGCGGACATACACAGTAATGAATAAAATATTATTTTGTTTTGTTTTTTTTAATCTGAGAAACTGCGTCTAATCTTTGTGACAGCAATACATTTAATATATTGTAGTTTACCAATCCTAATGATGCTGTGGTAGTATTTCGTTTTCAATTTTGGGGTAAGAAAATGCCTATTGACCATGCTGAAAATTCCATGTCCTCATTCCCAACGTTGAGATGGGGGGGGGAAACTTGTGGTCTACCATGTAAAGGAGATGAAGAAAGACAGATATATTTGAAGTCTGGCCTTTGTGGCAACCATGGCTGCCTCCATAGATACAGTGGAGGAGTCAGTGTAGCCTCTCTGAAGTATCTTATTTGCAGGGTCACAAAGTGAATACAGCTACCACATCCTAAGGAGTGGTAAGCTGCCCAATATTACAATTTTGTTGTTTAGACAAACTTGCAAATGTCTGACTTATGGCATATAAATAACACAGATTGCACATTTCAGTAACTGAACCCCCCTACAGTGTGTTTGTGCCCCCCCCCCCCAGGTATATTGTTAGTAAGGTTGAATAAAGACACCAGTCCAACCTGTCTGTCATTGTCCCCAGCCCTGTACATTGTGTCTCATTAACCACTTTCAGACCGGACCATTTTGCTGGCTTAAGACCAGACCACTTTTTGCGATTTGGCACATTTGCATCCTGGCTGTGAACAGTGTTTCCTGCAAAAACGTTATAAGGTACTTCTCCTCCTCAGGGAGGGGGAGAAGACACTGGTGAGGGCAGAGCGTCAGGGGGGAACCCATATGGGCGTGCAAGAATTTGATGATCTGCGCCCAATATTGCTGGATAGGAGGGCATACCCATATGAGGTGGTAAAATGTACAGTCTGTGTCTCCGCATCTAGGGCATGCATGGTCTGTGTCAGGTTTGTATTTAGCTTGTCGAGCAGGTGTAATATATGAAGTATATAGAGGTGAGTAAGTCTATCCGTCTCTAGTATCGCCCCCCCATTGTTCGTCGTCAATGTCCCCTATGTCTCCCTCCCATTTGGTTTTCAGTTTATATGCATGGGCTGTGGCTCCAGGGGTAAGAAGATGTGTGTGTATAAAAAAAGAAATTAACTTTTTTAGATCATCACCCATTAACAGGCCTGTTATGGTCAGGGATTCTAGGAGAGGTGGAGAGTTACCCAGCTGCGTCTGCAAGGCATGGTGAACCTGCAGATAACGGAAGAAGGCGTGGTTGGGGAGGTCGAATTCCTCCTTGAGGTCTTGAAATGTCTTCAAGGTGCGGTTAGTAAAGAACTGAGACAAATATAAAACTTTTTTAGCGATCCATATCTTATGGTCAGGGATACTCAACAGCTCTGGTAACTTAGGGTTTTCCCAGAGGGGTGTGTGGGCGTGCAGGGGCGGAGACCCCCAGCACACTAAGTGCCTTATGCCATATCCTACTATGATGTGCCAGCATACCCCGTCTGCCCCCCCAAACATGAGAGGCTCTGGTGCATGCAAAAGATCAGTTGAAAGGGATGGGCCACAATATCTGTAACTGTTAAGCACACCAAGGCCGAATACCAGAGCTTGTCATGCTTGTCTAGGTAGTAAAAATGGGATAATTGGGAAGCAAGATAGTAGAGCATTAGGTCTGGCAGGACAGTGCCACCCAAGTGGACAGGACATTTCAGAGTCCGCCAGGCCAACTTGTGCCCGGAGGACCCCCAAATGAAGGTGTTCAGAATCGACTCCATATTTCTAAATAGACAGCTGGGGATGAGGAGCGGGGCATGCCAAAAGAGATAGAGAAGCTTCGAGAGTAAAATCATCTTCACTAAACTGATTCGGCCCATAACTCCAAGTGGGAGTCTGGACCAGACTTGGGTTTTGCATTTTAGTAGGCCAAATAGGGGGTTCTAGGTTCAAACTGATGTAGTCTGTAAGGGATCGAGAGCAATGAACTCTCAGCTACTTAATCTGGTCTGTACGTATTGGAGGTAGGGACACTTGTTCTTTTGAGGGGACTGTGACATCTATAGGTAGGATTTGAGACTTGGACCAGTTAATATGTAGGCCAGAGAAGGCTCCGAACTCTTGGATTAGGTTGAGGGCTGCCTCCAACGAGGGACCTGCATCTTCCAGGTATAGTAACATGTCGTTGGCATAGAGGCTGAGGACCTCAGTCACTGGGCCCTTACGTAATCCACGGATGTCTGGGTGCGCCCTAATGGCAAGGGGTTCTACTGCTAGAGCATACAACATGGGTGAGATTGGGCATCCCTGGCGCGTTCCTCGGGATAGGGGGAAAGGGCAGGAAATTTGACCATTCACTTGAATGCGTGCAGTTGGGGCTTGGTACAGGAGTTGGAGCCATTTTATGAACCGAGGGCCAAATTTGAATCTAGTTAGGCATTCCCACAGATATCCCCATTCCACCGAATCAAACGCCTTAGCGGCATCAAGGCTAACTACTACTTGTGTGCCGATGTTGTCGTGGGTAGCTTGGAGGTTCATGAATAACCTTCTGAGGTTGAAGGCTGTATTCTTGTTAGGCATAAAACCCGTTTGGTCAGGGTGGATAAGGCTGGAGATGACTTTGTTTAACCGGAGGGCCAGTATTTTGGCTAGAATTTTAACATCCAATTGTAATAACGATATGGGGCGATAGGACTCGGGGTATAGGGGGTCTTTACCGGGCTTGGGTATTAGAACAATTAGGGCTTCTTTCATTGTGTGCGGGAGGGTACTAGTCTCATAGATGTGGGAGTATATAGTGCAGATAGCTTGGGGACAAGGGTTTCCTGGAACTGGGTATAGCATTCCAGTGGGAGGCCATCAGAGCCTGGGGCTTTAGATGGTGACAAGCATGCCATGGCTTCAACTATACACTCCTCCGTGATGGGAGCATCGAGGAGTGCTACCTGGGTATCCGTTAGGGTAGGGAAATCAACCCCCTGTAATAAGTTCTGGAGCTCACACACTGGACGGTCAGTTGTTGAGGTGTACAGGTTGGCATAGAAGCGACAAAATTACCGGGCGACCTCAATCGGGTCAGTTAGAACCGACCCATCGTCCGCTGCCAGTTGAACCACCACTGGAGGGCTGTGATCCAGGTGGGCCATATAGGCTAAGAGCTTCCCTGCCCTCTCACCATGCTCGTACGTCCTCTGTTTGCTAAAGAAAATTCCCTTCTGGGCCTTTTCAATATGTAGGTTATCTGTGAGCCTGGAATGTAGGCGTAAGTTGGCGGAGTTCAAGGGTGTCTGGCTAGCCAGGAAAACTTTTTCCAGTGCGTCCAACGCCTCCTCCGCCTGCTGCAGGACAATTTTCGAGGTGGCTTTGTGTCTGTTTATGCGGTTAGTGAGGATCGCACAAGCATGTATCTTGAAGGACTCCCAGACCACCCCAACCGGAGCTGAACCACTGTTAGATCGAAAGAAGTGAACCCAGTCTTGCTCCACAGTCTCCAAATCTGTGAGGACCGTGAGCCAAAAGGGATTCAGTTTCCATATTCGAGTCAGAGGGGTGGAGGGCAAGTGGATTTTGACCCAATAGGGCGAGTGGTCCGATAGGACCCTAGAGCTAAACCCATCTTCTGACAATTGTGGCGTAAGAGTGGGGGATATAAGAATCATATCTATTCGTGACATAGCATCTTGGGAAGGGGTAAAGCAGGAGTATGCCGTCTTGTGTGGATTCCTCAGCCTCCATGGGTCAGTCATAGCAAATTCCGATAGGAACTTGCCAAATCTGGTCAAAGAGGGTGAGGTCTGTAGTACAGGGTCCTTGTGAAGTCTGTCAAGTTGGGAATCTATTGCAGTGTTGAAATCTCTCTCCCCTCCCCCCCCAGTGGATCTAGGACGGTGCTTGAACGCCAGCAGCCCGCCTCTCCAGCCATTCCAACACCGCAGATGGGTCTTCAAAAAAAATGGGCCTTGCCATCACGTGTGACCCGTAGCTTCGCGGGGAAAAGCATAGCGTAGGGAAGGTGTTGGTTCCGAAGTTGGCGCTTGGCTTCTGAGAATTGAGCCCTTTTCTTTTGGACCTCAGCGGAGAAATCCGGAAAAACTGTGATATGCTGGTCTCCAAACGGAACGTTGCCCTTTTCTCTGGTAAGGCTAGGCGGTGCGTGCGCTCTACAACGAAGGTGGAGGAGAAGGCCTCTCTGCCAAAGGTGGTGGTCAACAGGCGCTCGAGGAACAAGGGGGGGTTCGGAGCCCTCCGACTTCTCCGGCAGTCCTACAAACCGCAAACGCAATCTGTTCTCCATGTCGTCCTGCTTGCTCAGGACGACACTCAGTTGATGTTGCAGCCTTTCGGTTGTGATCTGTAGTGGATGAATGTCGTCCTCCGCCTGGCCAATCCTGCGTTCGGTCTCGCCAACCCTCTCCCTCAGCTTGTGTAGGTCTTGCCGGATGAGAGCAATGTCGACCTTAACCGCCTCAATTCTGGAGGTAAGGGTGGTTTGGCAGAGGGAGACGGCTTCAAGGATACGAGCTGTATCTCCGGAGGGCGGGATCTCCTCACCAGGGTTTAGTGCGGCGCCATCTTCCTCCGTGGGGTCAGGCTCATCAGCGCGGTATTTGTTGAGCCTAGCAATCGTTTCTTGAGCCCCTTTCGGCGGAGACATGAGTGCTGAGGATGCCCCCGGGGGGGGTCGGTGCTTATTACCGAAGAAGAGTGTAGAATAAGTCCCAAAGGATTAGTATAAGGATATCGTGCAGCCGGAGCGCTCACCCTGTGCGTCCTACTCCATGCGCCTCAAGGCCACGCCCCCAGTAGACTTGTCCTTTGACCAATCAAAACAATCCCAGTGTGACAAATTCCTTTTAGGCCCCTTTCACACTTATACGATTTGGGACTGCAAAGTAGCATGACAAGTCGTTCCCCATGATTTCCAATGACAGCCATTCATATTAGTACAACTTCAAGTAGTCCCAGGCTACTTTGGTCCGATTTTGACGCCGCTTACACAGGCATTCCTTGAAATCGCAGCAAAGATTGTGCGACTTTGAAGTCGCACAAGTGTGAAAGTGGCTTTACTGCTGCTGTAATCCCCAAGTGGGATGGTTAGGGCAAGGATCCTACTTTGATCAGACTTAAATGGGCTGAAGTAGGACCAAAGAAGTGCAGGGAGCATTTCCAAAGTCGGACCGACTTCAGTCAGACCAGTTAAGACGGCTCCCATAGGGAAACATTGATTTTCATGCAACATGAGCTCCCAAAGTCGGAGCGTTTGTCGTACCAGTGTGAACCCAGCCTCAGTGCCACCTATTAGTGCACCTCACCAGTGGCTTATCAGTGAAGGAGAAAATGTACTTATTTACAAAATTTTAAAAACGGAAACAAAGAAACTTTTTTCCAAAAAAAAAAAAGAAAGCGGTGATCAAAAACCACCAAAAGAAATTTCTATTTGGGGGGGATAAAAATGTTGTTTGGGTACAGTGTTACATGACCGCGTAATTGTCATTCAAAGTGCGCCAGCGCTGAAAATTGGCCTGGGCAGGAAGGGGGTGAAAGTGCCTGGCCTTGAAGTGGTTAAGAAACAAATGTTACACTTTTTGGCCAAAGGCTTGTGGACACCTGACCATCCCACCTCCCTGTATGATCAAAAATATACAGACAACTCTCCAGATGATTAAGGTCATCTGTTTCCAATGAGGGGTACTGCTAATGCTAGACAAAGACAGCTGCATTGTCAGGCTTGTGGCGGGCCTTTTTTTTAGCATAACTCCCCCCTGTACACAAACACATGGTTTCCCTAGTGTAGTGTGAAGGAACTCGAGCAACCTACACTGAGCCCTGACCTTAACCCCAAGCCAGATCTTCTTGTCCAAAATAAATTTCCTCACCTCACAAATTCTTTTTTTTTTTTTTTTGTCTGAATGAACACAGATTCCTACAGCCACACCACAAAGTCTTGTGAAATGTCTTCCCAGAAGAGTGGAGAATTTTATACCCACAAAAGGGAACCACTTAGATATGACTAACACATTAACGAGAACCTGTGGGCAGACCATTGATGTGAACAACAATCGCACACTAACGCCGGCCATACACGGTTCGACTTTCGAAAATCTTATCTAAGAATTTTCGGACGAATTTCGCACCATTAGTGGGCTGCAGCAACAGCCGATTTCCGTGCAGAAATCAAAATTTGAGGAATCAAACATGTTGGAAATATTTTGAAAAACAAATGACTTTCTAAACAACGATGGGAGAATCGTGCGAGAAATGTAATAAGAAAATAAAATTTACGGAGAGAAAAGAAGATTCCCGGCCACGAAAATTCTTTTCTGTAGCAACATGAGGTGAAATTGAAGGCTTGGTCAGCCGAATTTCGAAAATCAATGGTGGCACCATCGGATCACAAAAAAAAAAAAAAAAAACGAACTTTCTGATTTTGAAAAGAAAATTTGTTCGAAATTCGACCATGTATGGCCTGCTTAACCGCTTAGGACCGCCTCACGCCGATATACGTCGGCAGAATGGCACGGCTGGGCACAATCATGTACGTGTCTCTTTAAGAGCCCAACCGTGGGTCGCGCTAGCGACCCGGTCCTGAGCTCCGTGACCGCGGGACCCGATTGGGTCACAGAGCTGAAGAACGGGGAGAGGTCTGTGTAAACAAACCTCTCCCCGTGCTTCCTAGTGAGGCTGTCACTGATCGGCTGTTCCCTGTCATCTGGAAAGCCGATCATTGATGTCGAATGTCAAGCCACGCCCCGCTACAGTTAAAAAAAAAAAAAAAACACACACACACACATCACACTTAACCACTAGGGGGCAGGGAGGGGGTTAACTCCTTCACTGCCAGTGTCATTAACACAGGAATCAGTGCATTTAAATAGCACTGATTGCTGTATAAATGACAATGGTCCCAAAAATGTGTCAAAAATGTCCGATGTGTCCGCCATAATGTCACAGTCACAATAAAAAAATTAATAAATCGCTGATCGCCACCATTACTAGTAAAAAAAAAAAATAATAATAAAAATGATATAAAACTATCCCCTATTTTGTAAACGCTATAACTTTTGCGCAAACCAATCAATAATCGCTAATTGCGATTTTTTTTAATCAAAAATATGTATCGGCCTAAACTGAGGGAAAAACTTTTTTTGATATATTTTTTGGGGATATTATAGCAAAAGGTAAAAAATATAGAAATTTTTTCAAAATTGTCGCTCTATTTTTGTTTATAGCGCAAAAAATAAAAACCGCAGAGGTGATCAAATACCACCAAAAGAAAGCGCTATTTGTGGGCAAAAAAGGACGGCAATTTTGTTTGGGAGCCACATCGCACGACCGCGCAATTGTCAGTTAAAGCGTCGCAGTGCCGAATCGCAAAAAGGGGCCTGGTCCTGCAAATTGGTCCGGGGCTTAAGTGGTTAAGAAAACCTCACTAATGTAGATTTGTAGAAAAAAAAAACAGCAGAGTGCTGCCATCTTGGAAATAACATCATTAGCACCAGCTGATTACTTTCCAAAACTTGACGAACAAGCTTGTATATACTTGTTGCAGCCCAATTAGTCTCTGTGTATTAAATGGAGGATAACAATGACAGCCCCTGAGCAAGTCCCAGGAGCAATCCTTCCCTTCTGACAGCTTTACTACAAGGCTGGAGTCACACCTATGGCAATTTTAGTGCATTTTGCAGATTTGCACTACAGAACGTGTTCCATAGGAAACCATGTTACATGGACTGTAGTGCAAAAATTCACTAAAACTGCATAGGTGTGAATCCAGCCTAAGACTGCTTTCACACGGAAAGCGCGGGCCGTTAGCGCTGCTTGTTTTAGCCACTTTTCGGCTGCTAGCAGGATGCTTTCAACGCAGGAAAAAAAAAAAAGGGTTAAAAACTCCCGTTTTGCAGCACTTTGAAAGCACTGCCCATTCACTCCAATGGGCAGGGTGTTTTGAGAGTGCTAAATACAGCCCACCCCAAAGATGCTGCTTGCAGGACATTTCGGAACGTCCCGCAAGCGCACCGCTCCAGTGTGAAGTGTCACACTGGAATGGATGGGAGGTGGTTTTCAGGCACTTAGCAGAGGCCATTTCCAGCGCTAAAGCGCCTGAAAACTGCCCCAGTGTGAAAGGGGTCTAAAAGTGTAATTCAGATAAATCTTACTTACCGATACAAGGCCAGTCACCCTGCACAAAAAGAGGGAGCAGCCGTGACCGGTGTTTATTACAGGAGGCTCCTGCACAAAGGGAAAGTCTCACACCGGATTTACTGCACCGATCTGGAAGAAATACACAAAGCACACCAAGATTCAAGGAAGAATACACATGATGAATGTATTTAGACCAGGGGTCTCCAAACTTTCTAAGCAAAGGGCCAGTTTACTGGTTCTTAAGACTTTAGGAAGGCCGGACTGTGACCAGTGGGAGTAGAAAATCCCTCAGACTTGGTGGTCAGCAGGGGAAAAATAATAACATAAACACATGTGGTCAGTTGAAGTTATTGGTATTACCCTGTTTCCCCGAAAATAAGACCTAGCATGATTGTTGTTGATGGCTGCAATATAAGCCCTACCCCCCAAATAAGCCCTACCCTGTTTCCCCGAAAAAAAGGCCTACCCTGAAAACAAGACCTAAAAGGACTTTAACTGGGGCTTATTTGGGGGGTAGGGCTTTTATTGCAGCCATCACCGACAATCACGCTAGGTCTTATTTTCGGGGAAACAGGGTAGTGGGAGGAATGGTTTCCCATCTTCGGTGTGAGGGGAAGGAATAGTGTCCCATTCATTGGTGTCAGTCTAAGGCAGAGGTCTTAAACTGGCGGCCCTCCAGCTGTTGTGAAACTACAAGTCCCATGTAGGCCCAGCCGCCAGTTTGAGACCCCTGGTCTAAGGAATAGAGCCCCTTCTATGGTGTCAGTGGGATGAATAGTGCCCCATTGTTGGTGTCAGAGGGAGAAATAGAGCCCTGGGGGACAGGCTAAGACAAGAAAAGGGTCACATCCAGCCCACAGGCTGCAGTTTGGACCGTCGTTTTAGCAGCGGTATTCGGCCGCTAGCGGTGTGGTTTTAACCCCTGCTAGCGGCCGAAAAAAGGGTTAAAAACTGCCCACAAAAGTGCCGCTGCAGCAGCACTTTGCCGGCGGTGTAGCCGCGCTGCCCCATTGATTTCCATGGGCAGGAGCGGTGAATACACCGCTCCAAAGATGCTGCTGGCAGGACTTTTTTTTACCGTCCTGCTAGCGCACCGCTCCAGTGTGAAAGCCCGCCGGCTTTCACACTGGAGTGAAAGGACCCGCTTTTTTCAGGCACTATAGCGCCTGAAAAATGCTTCAGTGTGAAAGGGGCCTAATATAGAAGTAAAAAAAAAGTCCCACGTACATCCTATGTCAATAACAGATAGAAAAGCCAGGGTTTCCGATTGTTGTATCCACGGTCATAAGTTCCACTAAATGGAGTCAGGTTAGTAAGGCAAGCATTGGACTGATTGGGCGACAGCCCTGCAAATGTATTGAACACAGTTCTCAGTGTTGCTATATTTGACCATAAAAAAATAAAATAAAAACACTGGTGTTAGCTGTGGCACTTTACCAAAGATGGTCTGAAGGCCCATATAAAGCCATTGAAAAGATGAAGACTCACCCAGCCTTGACGTGGTAGACTCCCGCTTGCGTTCCAGCCCTGGATGACCGGCTTACTCACATTGGCAGGGGAGTCAGTAGGAGGAGGTAATCAGTGCAAGGCGGGGGTCAGTATGGAAGGCTTTGCTGGAGATAAGAGCGTTCACCGCTGGTCAGGTCAAGCCTTGTGAAGTAGTGGCTTAGTGTGCCCAATCCAACATGGGTGCCGTTGTGATTAAAAAGTCCATTGAGCATGTGCAGGGATGTGACCGCAGTGCGTCTTTCACGTGATGTCGTATTGCGCGAATGACGTGAATCTTACTGCTACACACAATGTTGGCGATGAATTGATTTGTTCCAACATTTGTATGCATCGATACCAAAAGTAAAGAAACACCCAAAAGTAATTAATTAAATAAAACACACGCTGTTTTTCAGTTTTGTTAAAAATGTTTATTAATATCTGTTTTCGGAATTTTTACTCCATTATGTGCAATTCTTCTGTCTCACAGTTAAGGGAACACACAGCGATATCTTGGCACTTAAAAGAGCAGAGAGGAAGGAGACATGGAAAGGGAGCATTTTGGAAACCACAGAACCTCCCCCACCCACTGCGCAGCGGGATGAGGCAATATGGGATGTGGCGCTTATCAAGCATTTGCACCAAAAGTGCGCAATTAGTGAAAAGTCCTTTATGGACAAAAGGAAAAAACGTGGGCTCATTTTTTTTCCCCACAATTAAAAAATAAACTCATAAAAAAAAAACACCACCCACTGGCCCAGGGGGGGAAGTAGAAAACCAGAAGCATAAAAAGAATAAAATGTGCAACCCTCCCTCTCTGCTGAGTCATTCCAAAAATTTACCAGTCTGTCTGTGAAATTGTCTTTTTTATTGCCAACAAGGGAAGAATCACTTTTTTTTTTCCTTCATCAACATTACATTTTATAGGACTGGTTGAAACAAAAAAAGGTAACTTCATCCATTAAAATTGTGCAATTCCATCAGAAAAAAAAAAAAAAAAAAACTTTGACATATCAATTGTGGGTGTAGCACATGCTCACATTCAGAAGCTGGCACTGACATACTATGCAAATCATTTATAGCCAGGAATGCAAGGGTTAGCCAAAAGCAACCAAATCTGAAGAATTCCAAAAAGAAGGCATAGTATCTGGGCAAATCCCGTTCTGCAGAACTACAAATGGCAAATCCCATTCTGCAGAACTACAAATCCCAGCACACAGTTCTCAGCAATCCTAAATAAGTCCAAGGCTTTCCATGTGCCATCACAAAGAATTATACAGCACCATCTAGTGTCAGTATCAGGTATTACATCCTCCTGCTCTTGTTTCCTGCATACGTTATTCCAGGCAGCACTTGACAGTGACATCTAGTGTTTGTGAGCAAGTACTACACAATTACCAAGCAACTGCTGCAAATTTTCATATGTAACAGAAAGGCCTATAAAATATACATGTTTAAAATATGTTGAATCTTCCTTTTTTTTTTTTTCCTAAGCAACTACTGTGAAAATGGTGGATGTGATCACTAGTGAAAAAAAAAAAAAAATCTAATTTGGCAAACGCAAACAAAAGCAAAAATAATAATAAAAAAAAAAAACAACATATGCTCGTGCAGCCTTGCGCACTTTTGCATATACAAAAAATAAAATAAAAAAAACAGATTGCCTAAGGGCTGCTTCTTTTCAGATCTCCATTCCCACCCCCCCCTTTGCCTGCAAAAATATTAATTCAAATTATTTACATCCTGTTACAGCCCAAAGCAGGGCTCAGCTAACTGAGAAACCTACACGTGGGAAGAGAGGTTACTATATATATACAGATATATGTACAGCAAGACATGCATTGTGCAGGCAGGTCAGTCAAACCCAATGGCAGCCCTTGTATTTAAAAAAAAAAAAAAAAAGCTCAACTGGATCTTCGGAAATTCTTAGTTGAGGTGTGGCAATCTCCACGCTTTACCTTACTGAATATAGTGTTTATTAGGACTACACACGATTTCTATACATAATGCTGGAAACTGCAAAGAGAGGAAATGAACACGGATTAGTAAATGTGGTGATTTTTAGGCTGCCTACATCATGGACAGGCTGATTCATAAAAGAAACCAACGTGCCCAATAAGATCGGTGGAGCTCATGTATAACAAGTGAAGGGATGGTTTATTAGGTTGCCCCTTTGCAACGCGAGTCAAGGCTACGCTTTACAACCAAGCACGGGGTGAAGACTGGCCAATTTCCTGCTAAAAGAAAAAAAAAACAAAATAACAGAAGTTGCCCAGCTTTCACCCACATTAGTTGCCAAGGCCAGAGTGCCCGCAGCATCCAAGCGGGCACTATTTCTAGTGCAAATAAGACACCATGCTGACTCCCATGCACAGTGATATCTGAAGATGGGAAATCTGGGAGAGGCGATGGCTCAGTGCTGGAGAGTTTAATACTGCTGTAAGAGGACAAGCAACTGTGACAGTTGCCATTTCATGGCTTGCGTTGGAATTAACAGTTATAGAAAACCATTAAATTGATGGTTTAGTTCCGTTATAAGGGCCAGATCACAATGGAAAGCAAAACGTTCCCGTGCAGTCTCTCACAGCCCATTCACTTGAATCACGCAAAAAAAAAAGTAGCATCATGCACATACAAACAGATGCATTTAGGGCAGGGGTCTCAAACTGGCGGCACCCTCCAGCTGTTGCAAAACTACAAGTCCCATGAGGCATTGCAAAGCTTACAGTTGCAAGCATGACTCCCACAGGCAGAGGCATGATGGGACTTGTAGCTTCTCAACAGCTGGAGGGCCACCAGTTTGAGAGCCCTGATTTATGGCGCCACTAAAGTGATTGTTATTTAAAAAAAAAAAAAAAGAGCCAGCACAGGGGCAAGAACGCACAAGGAGCCTTCTATGGGGGCACTTGGCAAGGGGGAGGGGCCAAGAGCGCCGGCGGCAGACCCAAGAAGAGGAGGATCGGTGCTGCTCTGTGCAAAACCATTACATAGAGCAGGTAAGTATAACATGTTTATTATTTAAAAAAACAAACATGTTATACTTACCTGCTCTATGTCATGGTTTTGCCCATAGCAGCACCGAGGCTCCTCTTCTTGGGTCTGCCGCTGGTGCTCTTAGCCCCATCCCCTTGCCAAGTGCCCCCCCCCCCCCCCCATAGCAAGCTCCTTGCTATGTGGGCACTTGTGCTTGCTTGCTCCTGAGCTGGCTCTCTGTATCCATAAAACACAGAGAGCGCCTTCTCAGCCCCACCCCCCACCTCAAAGACTATGATTGACAGCAGGATGAGCCAATGGCTCCTGATGCTGCATCTCAGCCAATCAGGAGGGAGAGACCCGGGAGAGCCTCGGGCTCTCGTACACATCGCTGGATAGGGCCTTAGGAAAGTATTAGGGGGGTGAGGGGGCAGCTGGACACTAAAGGTTTTGTACCTTCATGCAAAGAATGCATAGAGGTTAAAAAAAAAAAAAAAAAAAAAAAAAAAAAAAAAAAAAAAAAAAAACCTTCAGCCTTTACAACCACTTAAGGCCTGATTCACACCTATGGCATTTTTAGTGCTTTTTGCATTTTAAAAAAGATTTGCACTACAGAACGTGTTCCATAGGAAACCATGGTAAATGGACTGTAGTGCAAATCTGTAAAAAAAAAGCACCAAAAACGCATAGATGTGAATCAGGACTTATGGCACCTGGGCACATCTTGTAAGGCATAGAATGCGCGTTTTTCTGTTCTGCCGTGAATGGACGCGGAACAGTGTGTTATTCAGGTAAATTTATTGAATCGTTTGTTTTTACAACCAGTGACTGGTTGCTACTTAAAAACGTTGCCCATAGCAACCAAATTCCAGCTCCTATTTAGCTTCCCAATAGCAGCCAGATTACAGCTTTAAATTTTCTTAAGGAACAGTACCAGGTTGCCATGGAAATACTGTCTAAAGCCCATGTGCATGTCAGCCGGCACTACAGAAGCAGACCGCTTGGCTGGCTTCTGTCGGACGATCATGCTGGAAAACCAGCAGTCGATCAGCTCCCAATCAGTGCTTTCAGCCAATGGCAGAGAGCGCTGACCTGAGTGTTCTGGCGAGGGGGGCCGACTCTCTGTCCGAACACAATAGCTCAGCAGGGGCAGGTTACTGTACCAACATCAGATCGTTAATACAGCGGCTCCGATCGGAACGGTCGTTTTTTTTTCTTTTTCAAGAACTATTATTAGTGTGTACCAGGCATAAGGCAACAAGACTCCACCGCGCTCTATTTCAGCACAATGAATATTTGGTTGCTATGGAAGCACTTCCTACAGCAAGCACCCGCAATTGAGTCAGGAATGGGAAAAAAAAAACCGAAAGCCATTATGCGACTAGTTGCTATGATAACATCGCCCATAGCAACCAGGTTCCAGCTGTGAGTTTCCTAGAGCGGGTCTAAAAGTAAAAGCAGATATCTGCTTGCCTGGGGCAACAATATCATTTTGCCATTCCTTCGGTGGTTATACATCTGCCCCAGCCTTGTTAGCTTTTGGCATACAGTAATTACAGTAGGTTTTATTTTTCAATGGCCTTCTAACCAACTTGTACCATATAGTGCCCTCTCTATCCCTACTATACCTCTGTACAGAAGAACCTATATACTACAGGCTTTTCCCAACTTCCTACAAGATCAACTATACATATATTTACAAAATTAACATGTAACAGCATGCCTGGTAGGGGGTGCCGTGCTCAAACACCACAGCTGTCCAATAAAACTCCTGCACTTAAAACTGCATGAAAAGATTTGGAGATTTTTTTACATTTTTTTTTAGGATTCCATTTCTAAAATGCATGAAGAATAGGAGGTGGCTATGTGAGAGACGCTGGAAACAGCTGTTCCATATTGAAAAAAAAAGCACAGGTCTACATAACCGTGCCAAAGCCATTCTGCATGATCCATAAAAATTCTCAAAAACACAACTTAAGGTGCCATCCGATGATTTGATAAGCCAGGAACATCCTAACCCCCGCCCCCATAGGATGACATTTCCCCAAGGGGGTGGGTCCATGACAGCCTGTCCTCAGAGGAAGTGGGTTGGAATGACACCGGCCGTCATTCAACCTGGAAGTCTGAGCATGTAGAAAGGAATAAACTACAGGAGTCAGTGAGTCTTAGGCTTGGTTTACACCTGTGCAACTATTAGCGTGTTTGCTGAAGTGCAATAATGAACAACAAACCAATTTTACATGTTTTCCCAATTAGCCCGTTCACATCTGTGCATTTTCCTTAGGCCCCTTTCACACTTATAGGACTTGTCCCACGATTTGGGACTGCAAAGTAGCATGACAAGTCGTTCCCCATGATTTCCAATGACAGCCATTCATATTAGTACGACTTCAAAGTAGTCCCTGCACTACTATGGTCCAATTTTGATGCCACTTACACAGGCATTCCTTGAAATCGCGGCCGCGAATCGCGGTAAAGTCGTACAAGTGTGAAAGGGGCCTAAAGTGTGTTTTAGGAGGAAGAGGTGCAGGCACTTTTGGTGCAGGAAGGTGCGATTTTGGCCCCATAGACTTCAACGGGTGCGCATGAAAAACTAAATGTATATGCAATTATTTTGGTGCATTTTCAGTAGTGTTTTGTGTTTAACAACCAGTCTCCTCCTACAAAAAAAAAAAAAAATTATAAAGCATGAAATCGCATCAAAAATGCACCCAAAAAAATAAATAAAACTAGCACAAGCACAGGTGTGAACCTAGCCTTAGCATTGAAACCAGTGCAAGAAAAAAAGCCCCGAAGCTTGCCAATTTTAAATCAAGTCGGCTATAGAAGCTCCTATATTCATATGCTGACAGGTTTCCAAGATGGAAAACGGCCCCTGGACAGCATCAACCTATCACTGGCAGGTCTGACATGTCTGCAAATGCTTTCTTAAAGCAGGTTTCCACTTAAAATTATTTATCTTCATCTTCCAGTCCAGGATTGCCCCCTGTTCCTTTCACCACCCATCTTTTAGATTGGATGACATCCAGCGTCATTCAACCCACTTCCTTGGAGCCCAGGCTGTGAAGGACACACCCCTGGGGAGGTGCCTCAGATTGCTGGCCAAGGACCAAACACGCTGCAGAGAACACCACTCACGTCTTACATAAACACCATTCTCTGTAGCAGTGTTTCTCAACTCGAGTCCTCAAGGTGCACCAACAGGTCATGTTTTCAGGCTTTTCATTATTTTGCACAGGTGGGTAGATCAGTTTCACCATCTTAGTAATTACCACAGCCGTTTCATCTGCGGGAAATCCTGAAAACATGACCTGTTGGGGCGCCTTGAGGACTGAAGACTCTATAAGCAGTGGTCATCACTGGCCACCACTAACAGGCCCACTAACAGGCCCACTAACAGGCCCACTAACAGGCCCACTAACAGGCCCACTAACAGGCCCACTAACAGGCCCACTAACAGGCCCACTAACAGGCCCACTAACAGGCCCACTAACAGGCCCACTAACAGGCCCACTAAAAGGCCCACTAACAGGCCCACTAACAGGCCCACTAACAGGCCCACTAACAGGCCCACTAACAGGCCCACTAACAGGCCCACTAACAGGCCCACTAACAGGCCCACTAACAGGCCCACTAACAGGCCCACTAACAGGCCCACTGGTGCCTCGTTTCCACTGAGTGGATCGGTTCGGTACGCTATTTTCAGTGTTTCCATTATGAAAGCTGCCCATACAACCGAACCATACCGCCCCATTCAGGGTCCTGCTTCAGATGTGGGGCCATAGAAAATGGAACGGTTCGGTTAGGGCGGAGCTACGATACATTCCACTGATTGGCGGACAGAAAAACATCTGCCAATCAGTGTGAGGCCACGCTAGGCATTTTTCCTAAACCCTGTATGGACCCTGGTGGTCCGACTTGCAGTGGAAACGCTCACCTGAATAGGCCGGACCATTCTAACTCTTCCAAACTGTACCGACCCGAAACGATCTGCTCAGTGGAAACAAGGCATAACAGGCCCACTAACAGGCCAGGTTTGCATGATAACTTAAATCCATCACAGGTGATATAATTTTCTGCTCAGTGATTGCAGTATTCTAGTCTGCATCTCCCCGAGGTATTAGATAAAACCTGGCCTGTTAGTGGGCCCTGAGGACAGGGGTTGATGACCACTGCTCTATAGCATTTAGGGCTGTGAACTGCCCAACACCAAGGAAGAAGAAGAGAAAAGAGGCCCAAAGGACCATCATATGACCAGCCAGAAGACTGCGGGAGGAAAAAGGGGTATTTGTAATGTGCGGGAAGAGACAGAGGTTTTTTTTTTGTAATTGGGGATCCGTTTTAATCTCTACCCCCCCCCCCCCTTTTAAAAAGGAAACCTATTGATATGCAGTGTATACTGCAATACATCCTTTTAAAAATTCCTAGAGAGAATTCTGTGCTTATGCAAACATAAAATCAGTAAGATAGCTGCATATCTGTGCACCTATATACACAGATAAAACTACCTACCTAATCCTACATGCAGCTTTACCTACTGCTCCCTCTTTTATGCCCGTCAGTGTAGAAGTTGTGATAGACTCCGTGAATGATTAAGACACATGGCACCAGCCAGGCATTGGTGGAAGCGCCTTAGTATACATCCTCGCTGCTAATTTCAGCAATGTATTCTGGTTGGCTTTCAGACTAACCAAAATCGGCAAACCACTGTATCCATGCATGCTATCTATTAAAAAAAAAAATACTGATCAGATCCATGCTCATAGCTCTGTGTGAAGGGTCAAATACGTGGGAGGATATTTATCTTTTAGAATGATTTACAACTTCCTCATTTAACCACATTCAAATCAATGTACAGCAAATAAGGAGATTCTCAAATCAGGAGGAATTTCCTTGTTGATAAAGGACTTAAAAATCTCGCACATAGCTGTCCTCCAACAACAGATCCGAGGAATGGATTCACATACTTTGATATTCTCTCGACTTGAGGATTTCATATATACACAAAAGTTTCTAAAAGTGTTGCCAAGTTGGCCGTAGTGGCCAACTAGCTTTTCACTCTGCTACAACTAAAGCACTAATTGGCTCCTACGGGCAGACCCCCTTCATACTTAAAGTGTTACTAAACCCACAACAGAAAAATCAGTCTGTATATGCAGTAATGCGTGCTTGTTATATTCACTGTGAAACCTGAGGGGTTAATCCTCTGCATTGTGTAAAAATGCTGTTTGATCCTGTCTTCTCTGATCTTCCACTGTCCCCAATCTATCTGCTGACAGAACAAAGGCAAGGGGACAAGCTGCACATGCTCAGTTTGGTGTGTATTGCTAGTTTTTTTTTTTTCTTCATGTGATCAGCACAGGGCCAAATCAGCACTGTCCAGAAAGAGGGTCAGGGGGCATACAGCCTTATAGGACAGTCAGAGGAGAATAAAAACTCCTCCTACACGCTTTAACCAGACACTGATAGAAGAAGTCTATCTGCTGAGAAAAAAAGGTATTTAGCAGTTTATATTTACTAAAATAATTACATTTCCATGTTCTGTGGGAGACCAGATATAATGAATGCAGGGTCCTGGGTTTAGTAACACTTTAAAGGCCCTACAGCAAAAAGTACAAATCTGGCTGGTGCCCATAGCAAGCAGGTTTCTACTTTCCCTATATAACCTGCTCAAGGGAAAAAACAAAAAAAAGAAGAAGGATCATGAGAGCAATATGTTTGGCTGCTACAAGCAATTGCCCCTTTCTGAAGTTTTATAAAAAAGCCAACCCAAGTAAACTTTTAAAAACCCATCAGAATCCCTCTGCCATAAAATTGTCCATGATGTTTTTGTCCATGTGATTTTGTGCCAAGCATCAAACCAAGATCAAAAATTGGCTTCAGCCCTTTCACAATCCATCGAGCCATTTTGTAGCCTTTGTGGCTATTTTTGGTAATAAATTATAAAGCAAATGTGTCAGCCATTTTTTTTTTTTCCTTAATTAAAAGTCACATTTTACCTTTATCAGCCTGATAAGCCACTGGTACATTCCCCTCTGATCACGGCTTCACCTTATAATAAGGGCTATAATGCGGCGTCTGGTATAAGCCCCACCCACTTGTTGCTCTGTTATCCAATGAGAATGCTCTTATTTACTTCACTGCACTCTCGTCGAAAGAGGAAACCTCTTCGAGCCCTTAACGGCAAAGAAAAATCAGGATCAGAGGGGACATAATAGAGGGTCTCCTGGCTAGCAAGGGTAATAGCAAGGTCTTTGTGGTGCCTGCTCTTAAGTCTTTCTTACGTTCAAAAGTGAAAAGGACCGAAGGGTTAACAGAGTGATTCCAGCCAACCTCCATGCCCTTTTTTTAAAGTGCAAAAACAAAACCTTTGTAAATGTACAGGCCTTTAAAGTGTAAGTTCACCTTTACAGAAAATCTGTAAGGTGAACTTACACTGGACCCCCCCTTTCCATTGCACCGGGTCCGGCTAACCTTGAGTCTGGCAAACCCCCGCACAGACAGATCACATCGCTGCTGTACCGGTCCAGGGGGTTTGAAATCCCCGCGGCTTTCTCTCCTCTGCGCCTGCGGTGACAGGACAGGCTACGCGGGTTCTGATTGGTCGGCTCCGCCCATGTGACATCGCCGACCAATTAGAATGCTCCTAAAACGTACCGCCTGACGAGGTACGTGTTGGAGATTAGGCTGCGGGGGATTTCTAAGCCCCGGGCGGTGAGGCCGCTATCCGAAGTCTCCTAGCGGGTGATCGCCACGCTACAGGTCAGCGGGACTGGGGGAAGAGAGTGAGTCCTGAATAAGTTCACCTTACTGATATTTCTGTAAAGGTGAACTTACCCTTTAAGAAAATGAAGCCCAAAGATATAAGACAAAAATCATACACCACGGAACCCGTTTCTTGTTATCTGCAGCCTTAAAGCTAGCTACCTTTGTGCCTGAGCACAAAATTAGCTAACCCAATAAATTTCACTCACAAGCCACGCATATATAAATTTATCAATGGTTTGCGAGATTACACCATGACCAGTCAGGTGTTTGCGCTGCAACAATCTCGGGAACAAAAGGCAACAGAGACAATGTAAAACAAGGGAAGGGAAGGAAGCTCATTTAAGAGAAAGCCAAGAAACGATGCATCATAAAAGAATAAAGTTGTATTCTATAAAATATTGGTTTTGCCAAAAAAAAAAAATCTGGCTCCCGTGGAGTGACTGGTTCACTCCAAGCAAGGTGCTGGCGTTAATCAAAACTAGGATAAGGAAAAAATCACCAAAACTTTGGAGAAAAGGCATACAGTTATTAAAAATGTTTTCAACCCTTTCAAAAAAAAGAAGATACCTTCTGCTTGCAAGACCCAAGAACACGGCTGGAGATCATTCAAAGCCTGGAGCACAGTATAAAGACAGCGCTGCCATCAGCAACAAGCGAGCATCTAGCTCTTTCTTCTAGTGCAGTTAAGAAAATTAAGTCTATTGAGCTACATCAACTAAGTACGGTGACCCACAGCAACCAATCAGAATAAATCTTTCAGTGATTTGACTAACAAAAAAAAAAAAAAAAAAAGCGGAAATCTGGCTGCTTTAGGTGGGGGGAGCTCTGTCCATATTTCTTATTTCTTATTGAAAGAGCTTGTGCAACACCAGTATTTACCTTGCAAGCTAAAAGATTATACGGGTCATATTTGCAGATTTTTTCAGGCCCGAGCACACCAGGCTTTTTGTGCGCAGCCAGCATGCTCCGGGGCGACCTTCGACTCCTTCTTGGGATGTGGCAGGAGAGGCTTGAAAAATGTAAATACTAAAAAGGAAAAAACGCTAAATCTCGCAGCAGGGATGCAGGACTTGGGTTATCAGTTGGCCAGTGAGAATACCGTACTTCTACCTCGACTGCACTATAAAATGACGCAAAAGTATCTATTTACAAGTGAATCTCAGTTTTAGCTCTACGACCTTTGAATGTGCTGTATGACGATGCGGAGTATCTCTATACACTGATAATGTACACGCTGCGCTATATAATGACACTGCGTATAACTCTATACTGATAATGGAACACGGGGCGCTAAATGATACCGAGTACC
Organism: Lithobates sylvaticus; assembly: GCA_028564925.1. Classification (NCBI taxonomy): domain Eukaryota; kingdom Metazoa; phylum Chordata; class Amphibia; order Anura; family Ranidae; genus Lithobates; species Lithobates sylvaticus. The sequence continues at coordinate 77,427,025 of CM053029.1, forward strand.
TCATGCAGCAGTGTATAGTGATACCGAGTACCTCCACACCAGTCTCTAGTTCGTGCAGCAGCACACAAGTCATACTTAGCACCTCCTACTGCGGCGTTTAGATTACAGTCCACCTCCTGAGTGCCACATTGTCCTCTACACCCTCTTCCCTCGGTGAAGACAGAGGGGCGATATTTACATGTGTGGGCCCGTAACAGAAGGGTTATCAGGGCATCCCCTCGCCTGGCTCACCGTCGAAGCCGGTGCCATGATCTCCGCCAGTGGCCGCTCCCATCAGGTCGGGCTCCATTTTGCCGGTGTCGTTGATGAAAGACGTGTAAGCGTCTCCTTCGGCCATCAGCAGCTTCAGCTTTGGGATCCAGCTCTTGCGCACCACGCGCCGGGCGTTTGTGCACATGTCCGCTGCAATGGCGTTCATCTCACTCTCCTTAAAATTCGGGGCAAAATTCTGACAGTAAACTGTGGAAGACATGAGAGGTCAACTGAAGGGATGACATGTAAATGTTTAAGATATTATGCATGGACTGTACCATAAATGCAAGGACTTTCCCACAGCAATTACAAACCGCTACAGATATCCTGACATAAGTATACAGGACTGTGAAAAGGTATTTTTCCCCTCGATCCTCGAATATTCTTTTGCATATTTGTCACACCTAAATGGTTCAGCTCATCAAGCAAATTTAAATTACACAAAGATAACCCAAGTAAATACAAAATGCAGTTTTTAAATGAGGATTTCATTTATTAAAAAGGGGAAAAAAAGTTGTTCAAACCTGCCTGGCTATGTGAAAAAGTAATTGCCCCCTAAACCTAATTGGTTGTGCCACCCCTGGTGGCAACAACTGCAATCAAGCGTCTGCGATACCTGGCAATGAGTCTTTCACATCGCTGTGGAAGAATTTTGGCCCACTCTTCGTTTTAATTCAGCCATATTGTTTAAGGTCATGCCACAGCATCTCAAATCGGATTTAAGTCTGGACTTTGACTAGGCCACTCCAAAACCTTAATTTTATTTATTTTTGAGCCAGAGGTGGACTTTCTGGTGTTTTCCAGATCATTGTCCTGCTGCATAACCCAAGTGCGCTTGAGGTCAGGAACTGATGGCCGGACATTCTCCTTCAGGATTTTCTGATAGAGCTCAGAATTCATGGTTCCATCAATTATGGTAAGTCGTCCAGGTCCTGAAGCTGTAAAGCAGCCCCAGACCATCACACTACCACCACCATGTGTGACTGTTGGTATGATGTTCTTGTTATAAAATGCTGTATTCGTTTTATGCCAGATGTAATGGGGCGCACACCTTTCAAAAAAGTTCTACTTTTGTCTTATCAGTACACAGCATATTTGTCCAAATGTCTTGGTGATAATCAAGAAGGTTTTTGTCAAATGTTAGATGAGCCTTTGTGTTCATTTTGGTCAGCAGTGGCTTTGGCCTTGAAACTCTCCCATGGACGCCGTTTTTGCCCAGTCTCTTTCTTATTGTTGAATCATGAACATTGACCTTACCTGAGGCAAGTGAGGTCTGCAGGTCATTAGATGTTGTTCTGGGTTCTTTTATGACCTCCTGGATGAGTCGTCGTCATGCTCTTGTAATTTTGTAGGCCGGCCATTCCTGGGAAAATAATCCACTGTTCCAAGTCATCTCCATTTGTGGATAATGGCTCTCCCTGTGGTTCACTGGAGCCCCAAAGCTTTAGAAATGGCTTTGTAACTCTTTACAGACTGATGCATGTCAATTACTTATGGTTTCTCATCTGTTCTTGAATTTCTTTACACTGCGGCATGATATGTGGCTTTTTAAGATCTGTAAGTGCCGGTTCACACTGGGGCAACACGACTTACAGCGCGACTTAGAAAGGCAACTTGGAAGCAACTTCAACGCGACTTTGAGTTATTTACAAACACAACTTCAAGTCGCCCCCAGGCCAGGCGACTTTGGCCAATCACAGAATAATCAGCTCTCTGGGAGGGAGGGGTTTGCCTGAGTAAACTCATTTCTTTTCCTGTAAAGTCGCTTCAATATAGATGGAGATCCGACTTGGAGGCGACTTCCATTGAATTCTATGGGTACAAGTCACCTAGAAGTCGCCATGAAGTAGTACAGGAACCTTTTCTGAAGTCGGAGCGACTTCAGTAGTATACATTAAGATGGCTCTCATTGATTATAATGTAATTCCTAATGTCAAGCGACTTGGGGCGACTTGAGGTCTGACAAGTCGGATCCCAAGTCGCGGTAGTGTGAACCGAGCCTTAGCGTGCTTCACTTTGTCAGCTTCTATTTAAGTAATTTCTTAATTCAACAGTTCTTAGGCCCGGGTGTGGCAAGTGAAATTAAACTCAGCTTTCCAAAAAATGTGGTTAATTCCAGTTCATTCATGGAGTTAGCAAGGGGGAGAGGGCAATACATTTTTTCACATTGGGCCAGGCAAGTTTGAACAGCATTTGTCCCTTAATAAATTAAAAGCATTTAGTATTCACTTGGGTTATCTTTGTGTAATTATTCACATTTGTTTAATGATCTGAATCATTGACGTGTGACTAATCTGCTATAAAGAAATAAAAAAATTCAGAAAAGGGCAAATATTTTTTCACAGCACTGTAGTGATGCTACCAGACCGACATTGCAATCAACCTCCATTTTCCCAGTGTTAGAAGATTTTTTTTTTTTTTTAACAGAGAATTCAGTGTTAGAAGATTATATTTAATATTTTAAGTGATAAAAGTTTCTGAAAAATATATGAAACACATGGATGTTATATGTAATCAGTGATGGACTCTGAAGGTTACAGGACGGAGGAAAGTCGTTCTGCTGTGTAGATAATTCTATTTTGAGTTATTATGTCAGGACAATGGGTGGAGTTATATAACTTATCTATAGACTGATACTATATAAAGCATATATGCAAAAATGGGTGTTACTCTAGGATATGCTGACATAACATTATGAAACTGTATAAGAATGAAGTAGGGCTATGGTAATGAGGGAGGGAGGGAGGTGAAGAGAGGGAAGGTACTCTACGCTTTGGAGAATGTAACATCAGATATCTCTTCCTCCTTCTGAGGCCATCACCAAACCATGTGTTACCAGATGTCAGTCTTGTCTTTGCTTATCTTTCTGAACAATAAACTCCCTTTCTGGAAGTATTGTCGGGTGCAAGCCATCTGGTCCCGATGATTTTCCTAATGTTACGTATCCAAAGTCTATTTCTAATTCTGTCCTCTGTTAGCCATGAAGGTGCTTCCTGTGATGTGTCATAAACACATAAATTAAAGAGGATGGCCACCTGCACAAAAAATATTAAAAGTCAGCAGCTACAAATACTGCAGCTGCTGACTTTTAATAAATGGACACTTACCTGTCCCGGGGTCCAGCGATGTCGGCAGAAGATGACAAGCAACCGCTCGTCTCTCGGCTGCCCCCGCCGCCATCCTCTGTCAGGGAATCAGGAAGTGAAGCTGCAACGGCATCACTGCCCGATTGCGCGAGTCGCGCTGCGCGTCTTTATTGGTCCCCGTTGTGTCCTTGGAACTGTGTGTTTCCCAAGACACAACCGGGGGGGGGGGGGGGGGCCATCTGCGGATAGGGGCGGGCAAGCTGCGGCTAGCTAGTCCCGGAAGTGGGTGCAGATACCTGGATTATACAGGTATCTGTACCCCCCTCCCCCCTGAAAGGTGCCAATTGTGGCACCGGAGGGGGGGAGGAATCTGATAAGTGGAAGTTCCACTTTAGGGTGGAGCTCTGCTTTAACCACTTCAGCCCTGGACCAATTGGCAGCCAAAGGACCAGGCCCCTTTTTGCAATTCGGCACTGCGTCGCTTTAACTAACAATTGCGCGGTCATGCGACGTGGCTCCAAAACAAAATTGGCGTCCTTTTTTTCCCACAAATAGAGCTTTCTTTTGGTGGTATTTGATCGCCCACGCGGTTTTTATTTTTTGCGCTATAAACAAAAATAGAGCGACAATTTTGAAAAAAATGCAATATTTTTTACTTTTTGCTATAATAAATATCCCCAAAAAATATATAAAAAAACATTTTTTTTCCTCAGTTTAGGCCGATACGTATTCTTCTACATATTTTTGGTAAAAAAAAAAATCGCAATTAGCGATTATTGATTAGTTTGCGCAAAAGTTATAGCGTTTACAAAATAGGGGATAGTTTTATAGCATTTTTATTAATATTTTTTTTTTATTAGTAATGGCGGCGATCAGCGATTTTTATTGTGACTGCGACATTTTGGCGGACACATCGGACATTTTTGACACATTTTTGGGACATTTGTCATTTATACAGCAATCAGTGCTATTTAAATAGCACTGATTCCTATGTAAATGACAGTTGTAGTTAGGGGGTTAACCACTAGGGGGCGGGGAGGAGTCAGTGTGACGTGTTGTGTTTTTTTTACAGTAGGGGGGCGTGGCTGTACGTGTGACGTCATTGATCGGCGTTCCCGATGACAGGGAACCGCCGATCACTGACAGTCAGTGTAGGAAGCGCGGGGAGAGGTTTGTTTACATAGACCTCTCCCCGTTCTTCCGCTCCGTAACCCGATCGCGGGATACCAGCGGCGATCGGGTCCGCTGGTCCCGCGGCCGGGGTCACGGAGCTCCCGAGCGCGCCGCTAGCGGCGCGCGCGCGACCCACGGGCAGGCACATGCACGATCACGTACAGGTACGTGATTCTGCCTGCCCGAGCCATTCTGCTGACGTATATATGCAGTGGCCGGTCGGGAAGCGGTTAAAGAACAAGATACCATCTTTACTCAGTTCAAAGAACCATTTTTCTGCTGGAATTGCTTTATGGCTTGCAAAAAAAAAAATCGAGCTATGCAACAGTGTATGTATGTTAGGACAAGGGTGTATGAGATGGTAATCTACTAGGGAAAGAAAAATATTTGTTACTTAATCAAGTGGACATTTGAAGTCCTGCTAGATCCCTACAGGCTGGCCCCTTTTGCAGGTATCGCTATAAAATACATAAAAAATAAGTGTCTATACTGTTTAAAATCCAGTAATACACTGTCCCACCCTGCTCTGCACATGCTCAGTTTGCGCTTTTTTCTCTCTTTTTTTTTTTTAGGCACCTAGCCAAATTTGTAGAGGCCGATTTGACGATGGTCTAAAGGTTTACTGCTGCTCAGGGGCTCTGGGCTTTAGCAAAATGGCAGGCTCCAGCAAGAACAGACAAAAGCAGCGCTGGGGGCACTTTACAGTACACACTAATCTTGGTAGCACAATTATTAATGTGGTATGTATGTCCCTTGCTAAAGAACATTATATTTTAACCAGTTGTTATGGGTAAACTCCACTTTTAAGATATTTTCTATATAAAAAAAAAAAAAAAAACAACTTTAATTTTATTTTGTTTCTGGCACCTAAAAAATCCCAAATATTAGTTAAAGAGGAATTGCAGTCTGCTTACATAATTTGCAATAAAAACATATTTGCCATTCTGAATCTACCCTCCAATCACTTTGTATATTATTTTATATATACTGGGATTCTGTACTTGCCAAATATGCTGCAGAAATCTCCCTCCACTGTGTCTGGCTGCAGCCATTTTAGCTGTGGGCAGCTGAAGCTGCTGCCTGTTCACTTCCTGGATTTACAGACACAAAGAGCTTCTGACTCATCCCCTCTCCCTTCCTGGCAAACTCACAAGAGTGAGAGAGAGCTGTGCATGATGTCATAAGCCTAGGCTTATGACCAGACAAGAAACAGGAAGTGGGCTGTATAAGGGATTTAAAAAAAAGTTTTACTATCCAAAGTTAAAACAACAAAGGGCAGAAGATTTAATAGATGGAAGGTTTAAAAGAAAAATGACTGAAGTTCCGGTTTAAGGATGTGGTGCCAGTTGATCCCCCATCAATGCCCTCTTTCATAGATTATACTGTAAAAAAAAGGGACTTCACATTGCAGTTCATGAAAACACTTGTTTCTCCTAATATCTCAGAAGACAATACTCACACTTCACAGCGTGCAACACTCGGCTGTCCAGGGGCTTCCTACTGGGGTCATTTGTGGACGAGCGGATTCCTGTTCCACAACTGTTTGCTAAAGTGTTCCTGAAAGATGAGAAAAAAAGCACTGCTCAAAAATTCTAAAACAAAATTTCTAAAAAGGACCACCTAATGCAATTCAGGACACTTCTATTGGAGGAAAAAAAATAAAAAATCTTAATGTGGTCCCCAGTCATTTACATGTGGAAGGACAGTTTGCAACTATGTGTCTTCAGCTTGTCCCAGGGTTGGGTCATAGAACAAAAACTATTTGTACTTAATTATATGTCCTGGCTACCACAGATTGCTAAATGATCCTAAAGAAGTTTTCTTCTTCCACCCTGAATGCAACAACCACCCTGTCCTAGTACAGCTTGCTATGCTTAAAAGGCAAAGTTCACTTTTCATAACATGTTACACCCGTATCCAGGGTGTATCCGGCTACTAAATGAGCTTCCCCTTCACCCCCCAGAGTCCCATTGTAACAGTGGGTGGGGGATCTTCTTCCCGCACCCGTTGTCACAATTTAAAAAAGGAGAAAAATAAAATAAAAAAAAAACATGCAGGGCTCCGCCCACCCAGCCGGATCATTCGTTCTGTGAAAAGGAGAACTACAACTACAGTCATACATTGCGACTGACAGCTTGTATTTCTCAATGATGAACTACCAGGATGCAGATGAGGGTTCTACTTAGTTCAGTGAGTCTTACTGTCATTCAGTAACTGCCTCCCCATACGAAGTACATGCAGACAGCTACACTGACAGTCTGCATGAGCCTGAGATTGCACCCGTAATCTGCTGATCGTAGATACAATGTTACAGGTTTCTAATAAAAATAAATGAAAATTGTTTACCTGCAAAAAGATGTGCATTTATTATCTTTTTTTTTTTTATTAAGGTGAACTTATTCTTTAAAGAGGAAGTAAACCCTACTTCAAAAAAAAAAAAAATAAAATAAAAAAAAAACGGAACCTGCAAGGCAAAGGCATAATGAGCTAGTATGCATAGCATACTAGCTCATTATGAATAACTTACCTGAGAACGAAGCCCCCGAAGCGACCCTCGTCCACGACCTCCTCCGCCGCCATCAATCCCGGAGTGACCTCCGGGTCTCGCTGCTCCAGCGCTGTCATTCGCTGGAGCGGCGATGACGTCACTCCCGCTCATGCGCACGAGAGGGGCATATCGCCGTGATCTCGCCATGCTCAGTGCGCCACTGTCTATGGCGCATGTGCCGTAGACAGCGATGCCTCTTTTTTTCTAAATATCTCCTAAACCATGTAGGTTTAGGACAGGGCTTGACAAATTTGCTTGGAATCTAGGAGCCAGCTAAAAAAGTTAGGAGCCAGTTTTTTTTTTTTTTAACTTCTTGAGATCCGCGCTGTAGCCGTCGTTCTGCTTTGCCGGGACCACGCCCTCTGACGTTGTCCCCTGTACGAGCGGCCTGCGCGCCCCCTGCTCTGTGATCTCGCTGGATCACCGATCCGAGTAAGGGGTCGATCCCGACCCCTTACCACGTGATCAGCTGTCAGCCAATAACAGCTGATAACGTGATGTCAACACAGCCGGTAATCGGCTATTTTTTTTTCCATCGCCCTGACAGCACGAGGAGAAAAAAAGCCGATCAATAACGACCGACAGTGGTTAATTTTTATATTGAAAAAAAGCTGTCTTAAAATGTACACAGACGACTACAACCAAAGCATACATACACATAATATATATATTTATATATATATATATATATATATATATATATATATATATATATATATATATATATATATATATATATATATATATATATATATATAAATAAATGTGTGTGTATTTTGGTTCTATTCGCCTGTGTAAATGGAGGCAGCAGGCAGGGCTCCATTAGCATTGCTGGATGTCATACCAACGGCCACCACTAGATGGTGCCAAGATCTTATAAGGAAGCATAGGCTTGCAGAAGGCCGCAAAGCCGCGGCCTCGATTACCGGCCGGCGCGGCCCGACACAATCGCGGGCCGAGGAGGGGGGTCTGCACCGAGACAGGATACCCCAGATGGGCTGCCCCGGGCGCCAGGTCACTAATTCTAGTCGCCATGGCGCCCTGGCGCCTGGGGATTGTCGAGCCCTGGTTTAGGAGATATTTATTGGACCTACAGGTAAGCCTTAATCTAGGCTTACCTGTAGGTCAAAGTGGTTTGTAAGGGTTTACTTCCACTTTAAAGTTTATGTAAACATGCAGCAATGAACTTGTCTTATTTGCTTTTTCTTTTTGGTATATATATATATATATATATATATATATATATATATATATATATATATATATATATATATATATATTTTTTTTTTTTATTATTATTATTATTATTATTACACACACATTTTTTTCATTATGACCATTAACCTCTTATACACACGGAGCAGCCAGTCATAACATTCCATCATAACAACCCATCCCGCTTCTAACCTGTCAAAGAAGGAGGCCAGTAACCGGCGAAGTAGGACCTTGTGGCGTGTTCCAGCGCTGATATGGCAGTTCATCAGCTGAGCACGGGTGATAAACACATTGGTTCCTGAGATGGTAAGAAAGCAGAAATGATGACCACAAACCTTAACAGATCAAAATATGAATAATATTTTTGTAACAATCCTAAGAGCTTAACCCCTGGAGTATGGATTTAGATTTATTATTCTAGATTTATTTTCTTCATCATCTTCTGTATTGTAGTAAAACAGCTTTAAAAAACAAAAAGAAAACAAAAAAAATAAAAAAAAAATAAAAAACACACCATAGGCGCACCTTAGGAACAAATACAATTTAGCTTTTGTCACTCCAGTAGTAGCAGGAAGTGCCCCTGTGTCCAGACTATAGGGCATTAAACTGCATTCAAGAATTTATTATTATTAACCAGCAGTTAAAGAGCCTGAAGGCAAGCCATCACTAACCTCTCTAACTGCAGACACTGTGAAGTGATTCATTCTTGAAGATCACAACAAAGACTCCCAAGATTTTAGTTTCTGAGAGCTTAGAAACATCTGGTTGGCAGACTACCAAGATTCTGCTTTCAATGTAAAATAGCAGAGATTCCTGTGCCACTGTTGTGAGCTTTGAAGAGGAATTTATCCACAGTGCCTATAGATACAGAAGTGAATGAGGGATTTTTAAGGGTCACATAATTTATAGACTGTTCTGAGCCCAATGGACCAGTGCAGAACCTCAGTTCAGCTACAATATCTTAGAACAGAGTGGGGCCCAACATGTGGTCAACCCAAGTAGATACATAGCAGCTTGTTGTTGGAAAAACAGAGGAGTATATAAAAAGCTGGCAGTACGTACCCGTCACCAGTTCTATCTTCTCAGCAGGATCTCCTTCTTCGTAGAGTTTTGGATGACATCGGTTCCCGATCTGGCTGATGAGCTCAGCTGGTAGTGTGGCCAGGTCCTGCTTGACGCGAACGCGGTTCCTCGAGTCTGAGAAGACCGGATCAGGCAAAGCCTCCACCTTCTCAGCTGAAGAATTCAAAGAATATTCTAATGGTAAGAGGACAAGGGCACACAGGTTATACATTGCACAGTCAAGGAAAGGCAATCTGCACACCGAGACCGACGACGATGGACTTGAACTCACTAAAGCCGACAAGACCACACAACAATCAGCATCAACTGATTTATAAAAGGGACAACACACACACCAAGTACGACAACCAGCGCCACATACAAAATGCACAAAAAGATATACCAAAGCTCCCATTAAATTACATGTTCTACTGAGTTTAAGTGCAAAGAGGTCTTCATCACCTCCACAGGCATCGGATTTGTTTCTGCAAATTTTAACGTGAAATTTTTTTTTTCCCCCAGTTTAACCAACAGGAAAGTAAATCACAGCACCTGCAAAAGTTTGGCACCCTGTCAATTAAAAAAAATAATAATTTCACCCTTTAAAGTATATTATACTTAACCAAAGTCTGCTATCCAGGTCCCTCGCCAGAGTGCGTGTTGTGGACTGATAATCCAGCGATGTAGACCTGCCCGTGCCACACAGTCCCTGACATTCCCCCTCACACTGCCAGAATCACCTGCAGAATCTTCTTGATTCTGTGTGGATCCTGGCGCTAGATAGCCAATAACAATTGTCCACATCACGCTGGTGGCAATATGACAGCTTCACTGTTTGTCCCATAGCCAGTGAGAGGAAATCCCTGCAAATGAAGGGAATTCCTTGGGGACCCCCAGGTCACCAGAACTAGTGTCCCCATTGGAATGTACAACCCAAAATTTGGAATTTCCCTTTACTATCCCTTTGATATGGTAAACGGGACAAATTGAGAGGGTGAATCTCCCTAAGGGGAAGACAGACCGCAATAAAAAATAAAAAAAATTACAGGGGCTCTAATCCATCTCCACTATCCAAAACTAAAAAAAAAAAAAAAAAAAAAAAAAAGTTTTGCCTTTAGTTATACTTTTAGCGTTAATTTGTTTATTTACCAAATTTTTCCTCCCCCCCCAAGCTCTTTATCCTGCCAGTTACAGCCTCTATTGCTGCTGTCTTAGGATGGCAACACTGCCTGGTTTGCTTCCTATGCAAAAGAGGGTTGTCACCTTTAGAACGCAAGTAGGCATGCTCAGCTAGTAAGAACAAGTAAAAGGGCAGACCTTCTGTTTCAGCATGGTGCCAAGGCTTGAACCCTTACGTCATTACATTTGAACGTGAACCAACAACCAGACTGGATCTGGGAAGGTCTGTAAATACCTAAACATATAGAAAAATAAATAAAAAATACCCTGCACTAGGAATAATGGGTACAACTTCTCATGAAATAGGTTTCTTTCAGATTGGCATTTGAGGGGGGTGGAATAAATGGGTGGCAGAACCCCCTCGGTCAACCACCTGATCTGTAAAATAATATCCAGACAGGGCTGTTCATAGGCTGTTTTGTCATTTTTAAACTTGGGCTGAGTTCTCTTATAATACTGGATTTTTCTCCCACTTTTCCCAACAGTTCACTTCTAATGCACGGTCCCAGGTCGTCTTGCATGCAATAATAATTACTAGTGTCCAGAAATAATTGTGCATTGACTGTTTGCCGACCGCCTCACGTAGAACTACAGAGGTAGAGCAGCTGTCTTCTGCTGGATAATGTATCCATTACATGATCCAGCACTTCCGGATTGGACAATCATCGGGTAACGGCTATTGATTGACCGTCGGCGCCCACTGATCGGCGAAGAGGATGATAGAGCTCTGTGAATGTAAACAATACAGAGCCTCTGTCCTGTCCCGGGGATGTGGCAATTATTGTTTCCCTGTAAAAACCAGCACATCCCTTAGTAAAAACAGCACACAGTGAATGCACCAAGCACTGTATAGCACATTTAACCCCTTGATTGCCCCTGATGTTAACCCCTTCCCAGCCAGTGTCATTAGTAAGGCGACAGTGCATCAGTGTCACTGGTTTCCATAAAGTGGCAGTGCCAGATTGCCCGCCATTCTATCCCAGTCCTGCTAAAAAGTCGCTGATTACCGCCATTACAAGTATAAAAAAATGAAAAAAGAAAATTGCATTATATATATATATATATATATATATATATATATATATATAATCATATACACACCATAGAGCTTGTCAACACTAACTTTTTGCACAGACCAATAAATATACGCTTATTGGGATTTTTCTTACCAAAGTATATGGCAGAATACATATTCGCCTAAATCTATGAAGAAATTAGTTTGAATTATTTTATTTTTTATTGGATGTGTTTTAGAGCTGCACGATTAATCGTTAAAAAAAATGTATTGATATATATATATATATATATATATAAAAATGGCCTGGTCATGAATGGAGGTAAAACTTCTGGAGGTCAAGTGGTTAAAGGCAGCAGAATTAGGTTCCTGTCCATCTCAGAGATTTACGTATTCCCACCCAACTTTGTGCATTTCAACTCCTCACATTACATCCTTTACAATAAGGGATAAATAAAAAAATCCAGCAGGAATGATGGGAGTCCCTCACAATGGGCACAAACATGCGGGCAGACTCAGGAACTCAACATATACATCTCACCAAGAGTGCCAAAGAAATAAGAACTGCCCAACATCTACCAAACACTGAAAACTTTCTATTTTGTGGCCCGATTAAAATGGTTGTAAACCTTTACAGACCACTATAACCTACAGGTAATCCTAGATTAAGGCTTACCTGTAGGTCCAAAAATATCTCCTTAACCTACACGGTTAAGGAGATATTTTACAAAAATACAGCACCGCTGTCTATGACTCATGCACACCGTAGACAATGGCGCAGGTGCACTGGGCGCGCCGCAAGTGAAGGCAAACATGCCGTCACTTACGGCGTATGCACCGGAGTGACGTCATCGCTGCTCCGGCCACTCACAGCGCCGGAGCAGCGATACCCGGAAGGAAGATGGACGCTTCGTGCAACAGGGGACAGCGGTGACATCGTTGGCTCCTGTGTCAGGTAAGTGACACATAATGGACTACTATGCGATGCATTATGCTTTACCTTTTGCAGGGAAACAAAGAGGAAGTAAAACCCATCAGGGTTTACTTCCCCTTTAATCTTTTCATTTAGAAAAATAAGCAAAACATTTAACTTTGTCAAAGGCGGTACATATGAAACAACATATCTATAGATAACACAATCACACAGTCTGGATCCACAAAATACAACACCAACATCTGTACCCCCCAAAGCAATATGAAACTTAAAAACTGGAATTGGTTGTGAACTATAAAAAAAAAAAAAAGAAATAAAAAAAATAGAGACATTTTTTTCTGACATCTTAAAATGCTAGCTGCCTGGCTGTTGAGGATGAACCACTCTTTTAGCAACTGACATGGAACATGTTTTCAGACCAGGTAAGTCCAAGCACTGTCAAATCCTTGTTCTAGGTCAGTGGCTCAAAGAATTGAAACCAGGAGGGTCAGAATGAAAGCCAAGAAGCATTTTTTTTTTTTTTTTGAGCGACAGTTAAAGGCTTAGTGCACCATTTTTTTTCTAAATTCCAGCCCCTTTATGTACTAATATATAGCATTAATGTACTTCTTTTACAAAAATAAAACCGCTATTCTACCCACGCTTACCTCACTATCTTCATGGTTGTTTAAAAACCCTGCTCCATTACTTCTGCCTTACTTCCTGGACAGACTTTAGGTCATGACACAGGAAGGAGTTGACCATCTGAGAGTGGATGATGCAGGGTGTGTTCCGTCAGATTAGGCGACCTGTCAAATCTTGAAGTGACGTTCTGTCGCAGCCATCTTGGTACACCCCGCACTCAGCCGCAGTAAGCCTACAGTCTGAAGTCGCCAAGTGGACATCTTTTTACTTCCATCAAAGTCTTGCATTTCACACTTAAATTTTACCAGTAAACTGACCTTATATCGTGAAATACAGTATTTAAAATTAAGTTTTTATGTTGAATTTTAATAGCAGCGGTCTTCTGTCAGATTAGCAAACGTTTGAGATCAGCAGGCTTACCGTTGCTTTTAAAATTCAACATCAAAACAGTGTTACGGAGTTCTAAATATCTGTATTTCATGATATAAGCTCAGTTTACTGGTGAAAATAAGTGTGAAAGGCAAGACTTCGGTGGGTGTAAAAAGATGTCCGCTTGAGGACTTCAGACTGTAGGCTTAGTGCGGGGTGTACCAAGATGGCCGTGACGGAACGTTACTTCCGTTTACGAAATCTGACAGGTCACCTAATCTGACGCAACAGGGTGTGTGCTAATCAGCTGGTCAACTCCTTCCTGAGTCATGACCCAAGGTCTGTCTAGGAAGTAAGACAGAAGTAATGGAGCATGGTTTTTAAACATTCATGAAGAGAGTGAGGTAAGCGTGGGTAGAATAAATGGAAAGTGGTTTTATTTTTGCAAAATAAATACATTAATGCTATACTAGTACATAGGGGAGCTGGAATTTAGAGGGGGGGGGGAAACAAAAAAAGTGACCAAAAACGCAAACTTAGCCTTTAAACAATAGTCGCCTCCAAAAAAATACAGCAGAGTAGACAACCTCCAAACCACACCCCTAAAGTCAGAGACCTCCAACATATCTAGCAACTGTATACACATATAGACAAGAATAACCGCACATGCACACACTTAGGGCTCATGCACAACTGCATCTCAAAGAAGCGGCTTTTGAGTTTTTTCAGCTCATTTTTTCTGCCTGGAAACTCCCCTCCATGTTAGCCAATGTGTCCATGGACGCTAGGGCTTTTTTTTTTAGGAGTTTACAGGCATATGCTCCTACAGGCAGAAGAAAACCCCTCAAACTCATGTTTTTGAGGGGAGCTGTTGAGCAGAAGAGATGCCTGAAAAAGCTAACAAAAAATTAAAAAAATTTAAAAAAAAATATATATATATATATATATATATATATATATATATATATATATATATATATATATATATATAAAAAACAAACAACACTTATGCTTAAAAAAGCTCAATAAAAATATGCAAAAGAGCACAAAAAAGTACAAGCTTCTTCAAGATTTTGGCACAGAAATATAAGCTCAAATTCCTGTAAAATCAGCTTTTTTGTTTGAGCTGCAGTGTGCAGGAGCCCTTAATGCACACTTTGAATACATGAACTCATTTATCAACGTAACTTTCAGCAACCAAACAGATCCAAACTCACCCTGTTGGAGAATAAACGTTAGAATCTGATTGGCTGGTGTAGTAGGTTAAATAAGACTATAAAATACACTCATAAACAGGGAGACAATAGTTAGTTAAACACAGACACACACACACCAAGACAATAATCAATGGTGAACACTGAACACCCAGAAACCGTCAAGTCACATCTATACGCAATGGCAAAATCTCAAGATAACACTTTCCACCTCCACAATTAGTAAATTAAGGTTCCCCTGCACAATGCACCATGCTAGGAGGAATGTTAAACTAAGTTCACACTTTGACAGCTGACATTATGCAAAGCCCCCAGCTGTCAATTCCAGAGGTCACCTAGAGCTCCAGTCCCCACTAACCATAGGGAGCCACCGACAGCTCCAGTCCCCACTAACCATGGGAAGCCTCCAGTCCCCACTAACCATGGTGTGCATCCAAAGGGTCCAGTCCCCCTAACCATGGTGCGTCTCCAAAGGCTCCAGTCCCCAATAACCATGGTGCGTCACCGACAACTCCAGTTCCCACCAACCATGGGGAGCCAAGGATGGCTCAAGTCCCCACTAACCGTGGTGCGCCTCCCACGGCTCCAGTCTCCACTAACTGTGGTGAGCCACTGACCATAGGAAACCAATCAAAGCATTTTCTGATCATGTGTGATTACTAGTTTAGCTATGATATTTGAACAAAGCCAGAAAAAATTAAAAAAAAAATAAAATAAAAAAAAAAGTACACTCCAGGACTTGACAAATCAAAGGGCCCAGTCGTCATGGCGACCGGAAACCACGTCCCGCCACCTGGGCCCCCTCCAGCCCACCCGATTTTCTCCCCCAATCCCCACACTCAGGACAAGGGGCAGGGGACAGGAGAAGTGTCAGCTGCAGAGACGAGTCAGGAGGAGGTGTGGGCTCTCTGTGCTCTCTCCCATTCTATCAGTGGAGCACTCCTCCATATAGCGGATTATACGGCTTATTTACTTGCCGCCTACCTAATTTCTGGGAAATGAGCAGTCTTTGGAGGAGATGGAGGGGTGTAATCAAGCCATGTACCATTCTAAAGCGCTGTTATGACAGAAGGGGGGGGGGGGGTGCACAGAAAGCCTGCAACTACTCACTAGATTTAGGGGGGGGGGGGGATTTATGCTAGAAGCAGGTATTTCAATTTGTCAAGCCCTGGTACACTCACAAAAGAACTAAAGAAATTATAAAGCCTTGTACACAATACAGGTTTTTTTTTTCATGCAAACCTGACAGCTCCGGTCAGGAGCTGCTATACTAACCATGTGAGGTTAGTGATCTCCCACGCTGAGCCGCTGTGTTCTGACAGTAGTTCTGCACCCACTTCCGGGCATAAACTCCCACGGGAGTTTACGCCACTTCCTGTCCCGGCGCGCTGTCTGCCAGGACACACACGTGTCCCGGCAGACATCGCTGACGATTCTCATTGCACTGTGCGACTCGCGCATGCTCAGTAGGGAACCAGGAAGTGAAGCCGCAAAGGCGACACTTCCTGATTCCCTCACCGAGAATGGCGCCGGCAGCAGCAGAGAGCCGAGCGATTGATCGGCCTCTGCTGCCGACATCGCTGGAACCTGTGACAGGTAAGTGTCCATTTATTAAAAGTCAGCAGCTGAAGTATTTGTAGCTGCTGGCTTTTAAAAATGTTATTTCAGGTACCGTCCCACTTTAACCGAAGATGTAAGCACGACAGGCTGACAACGACGCTGTTAACTGCAAGGCAACAGTGTAGAGCTGTCCGTCTACACCAGCAATGCCGGCAGAATCCCTAGATAAAAAAAAAAAAAAAAAAAACTTTGCAACAGAGTAAAAAAAATAAAACGGATTTTATAGAAATGAGACATAATGCCAAAACATACTTAAAAACAGATTAGGGATATACAGTTGTGCTCATAAATGTATGATTTCTTGGCCATTTTTCAGAGAATATGAATGATAAACGCAAAAAAAAAGATTTTCATTCATGGTTAGTGTTTGGCTGAAGCCATTTATTATAAATCAACTGTGTTTACTCTTTTTAAATCATAATCGCAACAGAAATTACCCTGATCAAAAGTTTACATACCCTGGTGATTTTGGCCTGATAACATTCACACAAGTTGACACAAATGGGCTTGAATGGCTATTAAAAGGTAACCATCCTCACCTGTGATCTGTCTGCTTGTAATTAGTGTGTGTGTGTATAAAAGGTCAATGAGTTTCTGGACCCCTGACAGACCCTTGCATCTTTCATCCAGTGCTGCACTGACGTTTCTGGATTCTGAGTCATTGGGAAAGCAAAAGAATTGTCAAAAGATCTGTGGGAAAAGGTAGTTGAATTGTATAAAACAGGAAAGGGATATAAAAAGATATCCAAGGAATTGAGAATGCCAATCAGCAGTGTTCAAACTCTAATCTAAGAAGTGGAAAATGAGGGGTTCTGTTGAAACCAAACCATGGACAGGTAGACCAACTAAAATTTCAGCCACAACTGCCAGGAAAATTGTTCGGGATGCAAAGAAAACCCCACAAATAGCTTCAGGTGAAATACAGGACTCTCTGAAAACATGTGATGTGGCTGTTTCAAGATGCACAATAAGGAGGCACTTGAAGAAAGATGGGCTGCATGGTCGAGTGGCCAGAAGAAAGCCATTACTACGCAAATGCCACAAAGTATCCCACTTACAATACGCCAAACAGCACAGAGACAAGCCTCAAACCTTCGGGCACAAAGTCATTTGGAGTGATGAGACCAAAATTTAGCTTTTTGGCCACAGCCATAAACGCTACATTTGGAGAGGAGTCAACAAGGCCTATGATGAAAGGTTCACCATTCCTACTGTGAAACACGGAGGTGGATCGCTGATGTTTTGGGGATGTGTGAGCTACAAAAGGCACAAGAAATTTGGTCAAAATTGATGACAATGATGACAATGATGATGAATGTAGTATGTTATCAAAAAATACTGGAGGAACATTTGCATTCATCAGCCAGGAAGCTGTGCATGGGATGTACTTGGACATTCCAACATGACAATGATCCATAACACAAGGCCAAGTAGACCTGTCATTGGCTACAGCAGAATAAAGTGAAGGTTCTGGAGTGGTCATCTCAGTCTCCTGACCTCAATATCATTGAGCCACTCTGGGGAGATCTCAAACATGCAGTTCATGCAAGACAGCCCAAGAATTTACAGGAACTGGAGGCTTTTTGCCAAGAGGAATGGGCAGCTTTACCATCTGAGAAGATAAAGAGCCTCATCCACAAATACCACAAAAGACTTCAAGCTGTCATTGATGTTAAAGGGGTCAATACACGGTATTAAAAACTGGGGTATGTAAACTTTTGATCAGTGTCATTTGGGTAGTTTTTGTTGCCATTATGATTTATAAAGAGTAAAACACAGTTTATTAATAATAAATGGCTTCAGCCAAACACTAACCATGAGTGAAAAGTTTTTGTGTTATTCAGATTCTCTAAAAAATGGTCAAGAAATCAAAAATTCTGCCAGGGTATGTAAACTTATGAGCACAACTGTATATACACACAAAAAATAAACCAAAAAAACTATAAAAAAAAATAAAAAAAACTAGGAGCTGGACTGGTAGAGAAGTATGGCCAAATCCACATAGAGCTCCAACATTAGCTTGGTCAAAAATTATATCATAGATGATGGTGCTCTAAAAACTTTCAGATAAACGTGATCAATTTTGGAGAACTCAGGAATGTTGGTGCCTATATGTGGCAGATACATCTGGCTGGGAATAATGTAGCCTACATGCAGCAAATGCACTATATTACCCAAAGAAATGGGACACCTGCCTTTACACGCACATAAACTTTAATGGCATG
The DNA here is from genome assembly GCA_028564925.1 of Lithobates sylvaticus. Lineage (NCBI taxonomy): Eukaryota > Metazoa > Chordata > Amphibia > Anura > Ranidae > Lithobates > Lithobates sylvaticus. The sequence continues at coordinate 77,445,541 of CM053029.1, forward strand.
CCAGTCTTAGTCCGTAGGGTTCAATATTGAGTTGGCCCACTCTTTGCAGCTATAACAGCTTCAGCTCTTCTGGGAAGGCCGTCCACAAGGTTTAGGAGTGTGTCTATGGGAATGTTTGACCATTCTTCCAGAAGAGCATTTGTAAGGTCAGACACTGATGTTGGACAAGAAGGCCTGGCTTGCAGTCTCCGCTCCAATTCATCCCAAAGGTGTTCTATCAGGTTGAGGCCAGGACTCTGTGCAGGCCAGTCAAGTTCCTCCACCCCAAACTCGCTCACCATGTCTTTATGGACCTTGCTTTGTGCTCCAATGTGCAGTCATGTTGGAACAGGAAGCGGCCACCCCAAACTGTTCCCACAAAGTTGAAGCATGAAATTGTCCAAAATGTCTTGGTATGCTGACGCCTTAAGATCCCATTCACACCGAGGCATTTTTCGGGCATTTTAGTGCTAGAAATAGCACCTGTAAAGCACCTGAAAACTGCCTCACATGCTGCCCAAATGTGAGAGCCTGAGTGCTTTCACAATGGGGTGGGGCGATTGCGGGACTTTAGAAAAAGTCCTGCAAGCAGCATCTTTGGGGCGGTTTGGGAGCACTGCATACATCGCTCCTAAAACGCCCCTGCCCATTGCAATGAATGGGCAGCGATTCAGAAGCATTGCGACATAGGCGTTTTTAATCCCTTTTTTTTTAGTTAAAAGCTCCCCACTAGCAATCGAAAAGCGCAGCTTAAACGTCGCTAAAGTGCCACTGGAACGAGTGTCGCTTTAGCACTAACGCACAGGCGGCCCCAGTGTAAGCGGGGTTTAAGACCCCGTTCACACTGTACCGCCAGTGGTAAAGCGGCACTATTTTAGCGCTGCTTTACCATTGTTTTGGTGGCGCTATTCGGCCGTTGGCGGGGCAGTTTTAACTCCCTGCTAGCGGCTGAAAAGGGGTTAAATCAGCCTGCAAAATGTCTCCGCAGCGGCGTTCTGCTGGTGGAATAGCAGCGCCGCCCCATTGATTTCAATAGGGAGCAGCGGTGGAGGAGCGGTGAGTTCACCAATCCAAGGAAGCTGCTGGCAGGACTTTTTCTGACGCCCTGCCAGCGCACGGATCCAGTGTGAAAGCCCTCGGGCTTTTACACTGGAGTGAATGGAGCAGCTTTTTTCCAGGCTGTAGCGCCTGAAAAACGCCTTCAGTGTGAAAGGGGTCTAAGAGTTCCCTTCAAGCCAAGCCCAACCCCTGAAAAACAACCCCACACCAAAATCCCCCCTCTACCAAATGATTTGGACCAGTGCACAAAGCAAGGTCCATAAAGACATGGATGAGCGCGTTTGGGGTGGAGGAACTTGACTGGCTTGCACAGTCTTCACCTCAACAAAAGATTAGTATCCTGCCCGCACCTAGCTCTCGACCTTACTCTGGTTGGGCGGTAGGATGAGGATGTTTTCCATTACGTTCCACAGTTACCATCATGTGTTTTGTCCAAAAGACATATCACAATCAGTTTATACTTGGGGGATTTTTACCATTTCAAGGCCCCCTACTCCAAATGGAGAGGTGCTCTTGGTTCAAACTTCCCTACTGTCTTCAGATGATTTATACTTTCTACTAGAGCTGCACAATTAATCGTTTAAAAAAAAAAAACAAAAAAAAAACGTGATCTGCTTTGCAACCTGCTCTTTAAGTAAAATCTTTAATAAACTTGAGTTACAAAAAAAATAAAATAAAAAATAGTGATCTCGATTCAACCCCCCTGACGATCTATATTGCAAAGTTTGCAGATTCTTTCATATAACAAGTGGAGAGACTTCTCTGCTCACTCAACTGTCAAAAGAAAACATCCAGGCAGTCTGCCAAGTTTAACATGAAACATTGTAACTAACTCTTCTTTCTTAGATCAAAAGGGAGAAACTTCTTTGTGAAAAAAAAATCCAGGCAGTCTGCAAAGTTTTTAAATGTGTAAATGCAGGAAGTTTAACCACTTAAAATCTTTTTCCAGAAAATTGTTGAAGTTAAAAATCAATATTTTTTCTAGAAAATTACTTGGAACCCCCAAACATATATATTTTAGCAGAGACCCTAGCGAATGAAATGTCAATCGCTGCAATATTTTATGTCACACTGTATTTGCCCAGCGGTCTTTCAAGCGCAATTTTTTGGGAAAAAATACACTTCAATGAATAAAAAAAAAATAAAAAAAAAAAAACAGTAAATTTAGCCCAATTTTTTTTGTTTTAATGTAAAAGATGATGTTACGCCACGAGAATCGTGATCTATCTTCTAAGCAAAAAAAAAAAAAAATTGTGATTCTCATTTTAGCCAGAATCATGCAGCTCTACTTTCTACCCTTATGCATAGTCATATCTATTATAGATTGTTGTGACTTTTTTCTACTTGGTCGGCTTCTGTTTGATCTTACTGTTGAACATGCCTAGATGCGGTTTGTTGGCTATAAATATTATAAATGGGGCAAAACTATCAAAATGGAGATTGTTGTTAGTACGACGTCTAATGCTCTATACCCCAATTTCTGTGACTTCAAATAGGCTTTAAAGTAGACCCGAACTTAAAAACAGAGAAGATCCGCTATATTCTAAGAAACGTACAAATGCTAATTTCCCCAAAATACTATCTGCCATATCCCAAAAATACCATTTGTGTTACCTCTACTGAAAATAAACTGGTAGTGCACTTCTGGTGAGAGTGCACAGGCACTCCTGTCCTGTATTCTCACTGTTCTGCTTGCCAAAGAGGAAGCTGTACCTGAGGATCTGCAGTGCAAGGATCTCCCTGTTTATACTTCATTTTATTCTGTGGATCCTTGCTTCCTACATCTCTCCAGCTCCTTCAGCTTTACTACCCCACTAGTCATCTTGTGGCCCTGCCAATACCAAGACTTCCTCCACACAGACCCCGGGTAAAAACAAGGCATGGTAGGTTATTAATGGGGAAAAGATCATCTGCAGGGAGACCATGAGCAATAATTGTGACTAGTCCTTTGCTAATCTTCTTTTTTTTTCTGGACACAATACAGGTCCCTAAGGCCCCTTTCACACGGACGGCCCGTTCAGATCCGCCTGTCAGTTTTGACGGCGGATCTGAACGGGCACTCCATGTTACTTTTTTTTTATTTTTCAGCGGAGACATGTCCGCTGACATCAGCGACCCCGGTCCGATCCGCCAAAAAGAAGACGGATGGCCACACGCCTCGTCTGAAAGGAGCCTTAACTAGAGAATCACCGAAATTTCGGCGGCCTAAAATTGTGTTTTTGGCAGTTTGCCAATAAAGAAAAAGGTGCCAATAATGGCGCAGAAAACGTGCGTGAATTTCCTGCGATTTTTCTGAGCTTATGGTGTTTTTCATAGGTCATGTGACTCAAAAACCATATAAAAAAAAAAAAATTAAACAGGTGCGTTATTGATGCGTTCTTGCTGTGTTTTCAAAGCATTTTAAACGGGGAGGGGCATTTTTGGTGTTTTTTTTTTTTTTTAACTGACCAAGATTGCAGCAAGCAAGATTTTTTAACACCACAAAGGAAGTGCAGAGAACCAGAATTTAAAAAGGGATGCATTTTTCTTGAGCTTTTCTTGCGCTAAAAAAGGTGCCGATAATAAATTCATCCATTTAAATTCATGATATTAATTAAAAAGTGGAATATAATACAATTATTGAAATAGAAATATATATTTAAATAGAAATATATATTTAAATAGAAATATATATTTAACCGCTTCCCGACCGCCTCATGCATATATACGTCTACAGAATGGCACGGGCAGGCAAAACCACGTACCTGTACGTGGCCCTTTAAATGCCTGCCCGTGGGTCGCACGCACGCCGCCAGCGGCGCGTTCGCGACTCGGTCGGGAGCTCCGTGACCCCGGCCCGCGGGACCAGCGGACCCGATCGCCACTGGTGTCCCGCGATCAGGTTACGGAGCTGAAGAACGGGAGAGGTTTGTGTAAACAAACCTCTCCCCGCGCTTCCTACTCTGCCTGTCATTGATTGGCTGTTCCCGGTCATCGGGAAAGCCAATCAATGACGTCAGACATCAGCCCGGCCCCCTAATGTAAAAAAACACAACACACGTCAGCCCATAACCCCTCCCCTCCCCCTAGTGGTTAACTCTTTCACTACAACTGTCATTTATACAGGAATTAATGCATTTAAATAGCATTTATTGCTGTATAAATGACAATGGTCCCAAAAATGTCTCAAAAATGTCCGATGTGTCCGCCATAATGTCGCAGTCACAATAAAAATTGCTGATCGCCGCCATTACTATAAAAAAATATATTAATAAAAATGCTATAAAACTATCCCCTATTTTGTAAACGCTATAACTTTTGCGCAAACCAATCAATAATCGCTAATTGTGATTTTTTTTACCAAAAATATGTAGAAGAATACGTATCGGCCTAAACTGAGGAAAAACAATTTTTTTTTATATATTTTTGGGGATATATTATTATAGCAAAAAGCAAAAAATATTGCATTTTTTTCAAAATTGTCGCTCTATTTTTGTTTATAGCGCAAAAAATAAAAACCGCAGGGGCGATTTAAATACCACCAAAAGAAAGCTCTATTTGTGGGAAAAAAAGGACGCCAATTTTTGTTTTGGAGCCACATCGCACGACCGCGCAATTGTCAGTTAAAGCGACGCAGTGCGAATCGCAAAAAGGGGCCTGGTCCTTTGGCTGCCAATTGGTCCGGGGCTGAAGTGGTTAAATAGAAATATATATTTAAATAGAAATATATTCATGAAATTAAATTAAAAAGTGGAATATAATACAATTATATATATATATATATAATATATATATATAATATATATATATATATATATATATATATATATATATATATATATTTTTTTTTTTTTTTTTTTTTTTTAACTAATTTTTGTTTTTTTGCCAAGTGCATCCCAAATTTCCAGTACCCAAATTTCCATTCGATGCACCTCTACCCTTACGCCCTTTATATATACTCTGACAGCTGTGTTATTTTCATCTTAAGTAAATTTTTTTAGACCTTGAGAATCTGTAGAGGAAATTACTCTTTTCCAATATCAAAAACTTTTATTGATCTTTAACCATTTTAGTTCCCACCCCGAAATCTTGGAGCCATGAATGATACATATTTCAGAAGAAACTGAAAAATGTCTGTTAAAGACCAAGAAAGGCTTTTGCCCTTCTGAAATGTTGCCTGTTCTTAAGCACATACATCACACAAAGATCAACCATAACCAAAATCACACATACCGCTACTGATGCCACCATTGGCTCTCTCACCGGCCTGGTTGACGTTCATCATGCTGTACATTGTATACATGTTGCAGATTTGCCGGTACTGTTCTTCTGTCCCATCCTCTGCAACCTCCTCTTCTTCATCCTCCTCATTGTGGTAAGACCCTGGGCTGTCACTTGTGTATGCGCTGGATGTTCCTGGGCTGGTCCTCTCCGAACCCATTGCAGCCGTTCCTCCTCCCCCCGACGGCCCACCAGGTCCAGTACCGGCTCCTTGGGAAAAACGTGCCACCTTCCTATTGGCTCCTCCTGCATCTTTCTGTCCCCCATCCCACAGTCTCTTGGCCACAGGGGTGCACTGAACGGCTTCCGACTCCTGGCTCTCCGTCTTAACCCGGGGAGGCCGTGAAGTGTTGTAAGATGTAGATGAGGACAGAGGCACCATTACCGTGCCTGCTGCTCCAACGGCTGCTGTCGTGGCGGGGCTTGGTGGCTCAGAACTGGGAGTTTCTTCAGGATGGAGACCCTGCGAGTCACAGCTGGGTGAGCTGACCTTCAGGAAGAACTCTGTTCCCTTTTCCATGATCTCCTGGATCTGCAGGAAGCCAGCCGTGTACATAAGCAGGAACTGGTCTCCTACATTCATGCTCAGCCGTCCGGTGTAGCAGAAGCTCAGGATCTGCTGGAAAGACTGCGGCTGGACAGAACCAGGTAACTCCACCACTGGGTTCTTGCTGTTGTGGAACAGGTCTCTGAAATAAGAGCTGCTGGCAGCCAGGACGGCCCGGTGGGCTTTAAACTGGTGACCGCGGACCACCACAGAGACGTCACAGTACAGACCCTGGAGGCGTTGCTCGTTCAAGCATTCCAGAATGCTGTTCCCAAAGTTGGGAATCTCCATTTGCAGAGTCTGAGACATGATGACAAGCGAAGGTGGGAAGAGACAGACGGAGGGGGAGGATACAGAGGCTAAAGGACACAGAAGAAAAGGAAAGACAATGGGTGTTAAAAGGATAACAAACAAAAATAAGTCACTTCAAAGTGATTGTAAAGTCTCATTTTTTATTTTTAAATAAACAGACATGTTATACTTACCTCCTCTGTGCAGTTGGTTTTGCACAGAGTAGCCCCGATCCTCCTCTTCTCGGGTCCCTCTTTGCTGATCCTGACCCCTCCCTCTGCCAGCAGCTCTCTATGGGGACACCCGAGCCAAATCAGAGCTCCGTGTACCAATTCAGACATGGAGCCCCGTCCTGACCCCGCCCCCTCTCTCCCTTGATTTGCTGACTGACTGATTGATTGACAGCTGGGGGACCCAATGGTGCCGCTGATGTGTCTCAGCCAATCAGGAGGAGTGTTCCGGATGGCTTAGACCAGGGGTCTTCAAACTACGGCCCTCCAGTTGTTTAGGAACTACAATTCCCATCATGCTTAGTCATGTCTGTGAATGTCAGAGTTTTACAATGCCTCATGGGATGTGTAGTTCTGCAACAGCTGGAGGGCCGTAGTTTGAGGATCCCTGGCTTAGACACTCATGGACATTGCTGGAAAGAGATGGGGAGTCTGCTACAAAGGTTTTTTTTTTTTTAACTTAATACATAGAATGCATTAAGATAAAAAAAAAAAAACTTCGGCCTTTACAACGCCTTTAAAAATTAAAATAGCCATTCTACCCAGAAGTGATATTTTAGCCACTTGCCGACCGGCTCACGCCGATATACATCGGTAAAGTGGCACAGGTGCGCAAAACAACATACCGGTACATCGCTGCATCATCCGCGGCTAGCAAGCGTGAGCCCACCGCGGGAGCGTGCCCGCGGGTCCCGTGGACTCGATGCACGGAGAGGCAGAGTGGGGAGATGCCTATGTAAACAAGGCATTTTCCCTGTTCTGCCTAGCAACATGACTGAGATCTACTGCTCCCAGTGATCTGTCATGTTCTAGAGAGCCCATCCCCCCTACAGTTAGAACACACAGTTCACCCCTTGATCAGCCCCACTGATTCCATGCCAGTGACATTTATACAGTAATCTGTGCATTTTTATAGCACTCATCGCTGTATAAATGCCAATGATCCCAAAATAGTGTCAAAGGTGTCCGATCTGTCCGCCGCAATGTCGTAGTTACGATATTAAAAAAATAAATAAACAAATAAAATAATAAAAAAAAAAAAAAAAAAAAAAAATCGCAGATCGCCGCCATTATTAATTAAAAAAAAAAATTAAATAGAATAAAAAAAAAATTATAAAAATGCCATAAATCTATCCCCTATTTTGTAGACAAATGCGCAAACCAATCAATATACGCTTATTGCAATTTATTTATTTTGTTAACCAAAAATATGTAGAAGAATACATTTTGGCCTAAAAACTGTGGAAGAAATTCGTTTTTTTTTTATATTTTTGGGGGATATTATAGCAAAAAATATTGCTTTTCAAAAAAATGTATTTTTTTGTTTATAGCGCAAAAAATAAAAACTGCAGAGATGATCAAATACCACCAAACCAAAGCTCTATTTGTGGGGGGGGGGGGAGATGTCAATTTTATTTGGGTACAACGTCGCACGACTGTCAGTTAAATCGACGCAGTGCCGTGTCGCAAAAAAATGTCCTGGTCATTAAGAGGGTAAATCCTTCCCGGGCTGAAGTGGTTAATGTAAAAAGAAGATTTATAAGCTGTGGGCACTGTGGGGGAGGGGGGGAATAAGGACGTCAATTTTGTTTGGGTACAACGTTGCACATAGTTACGTTGCAAATATGTATATAGCAGACCTGTGGGATTCATGTGGAAGCTGGTAATCACTGTAATAAGCACCTCCAGTAATCTCCGCTAGCCATTTGAACTCATGTTGCTCACTAGGATGGGCGCCATTCAAGGACAGTTTGCAACACAACATCTTAATAAATCTAATTGTAGAAGGTGGAGAGACACAGTGTAGTGATGTCACTATCTTCATCTCATCCAATCAGACAACATTCTGCAATCTTTAAGAAAATGCTAAATATTCTCTGAATGGTGCCAGTGCCACCTCCTGGGGTTCACTAAGCAGCAGGGAAGCTACTTGACACCAGGGTGGATATAAATCAATGGAAAAAAAATTAAATAATTATATATATATATATATATATATATATATATATATATATATATATATATATATATATATATATATATATATATATATATATATAAATATTTAGACTTATCAAATTAATTTTAATAAAATGCTTCTGGGAGTAAAAATGTATCTAAAGATAGTTTTCTATTTAAGATACATTAACCACTTTCAGCCCCGGACCAATTTGCAGCCAAAGGACCAGGCCCCTTTTTGCGATTCGACACTGCGTCGCTTTAACTGACAATTGCGCGGTCGTGCGACGTGGCTCCCAAACAAAATTGACGTCCTTTTTTTCCCCCACAAATAGAGATTTCTTTTGGTGGTATTTGATCGCCCCTGCGGTTTTTATTTTTTGCGCTATAAACAAAAAAGTGCGACAATTTTGAAAAAAAAAAAGCATTCTTTTTTATTTTTTGCTATAATAAATATCCCCCAAAAATATATAAAACATTTTTTTTTTTTCCTCAGTTTAGGCCGATACGTATTCTTCTACATATTTTTGGTAAAAAAAAAAAATAAAAAAAAAAATCGCAATAAGCGATTATTGATTGGTTTGCGCAGAAGTTATAGCGTTTACAAGATAGGGGATAGTTTTATAGCATTTTTATTAATTTTTTTTTACTAGTAATGGCGGCGATCAGCGATTTTTAGTGTGACTGCGACATTATGGCGGACACGTCGGACATTTTTGGGATCATTGTCATTTATACAGCAATCAATGCTATTTACATGCATTGATTCCTGTATAAATGACACTGGCAGTGAAGGGGTTAACCACTAGGGGCAGTGTAGGGGTTAAGTATGCCTAAGGGTGTGTTTCTTACTGTGGGGGGCGTGGCTGTCAGCTAGTGAATGCTGATCTCTGCTCCAATCACAGGGAGCAGAGATCGGTGTCACTATTTGCTAGGCAGAACGGGAGATGCTGTCTATTTCCGCATCTCCCCGTTCTGCCTTCCCGTGAGACGATCGCGGGTATCCCCGCGGCGATCGAGTCCGCGGACCCGCGACCGGCCTCACGGGGGTCCCAACCGGCGCGGGAGTGCGCCGCTCCCGATGGCACGGACGGCTTAAAGGAGGGACTTGTATATACACCCTCCTGCCTGTCTGTGCCATTCTGCCGACGTATATCGTCGTGCGCCGGTCGGGAATCGATTAATAATTTACTTTATTCAGCATGAAATGGAGCTTAGTTATGTAGCATGAGGCTGTATATTCTGCAATATTTACATTTTTGGTAAACTCATTCAGTAAATCCAAGCTGAGATAACATGCACTGCATTGATGCATTCACACAATTTCACAGTAACCATGAGATAAAACAAAGTTCAGGAATATTCCTTTATTCCATTGTTTTGCAAATCTATGTACACTACAAACTGTATGACTGAATCGGGTCCTGATATCTCCGTTTTACTAACCTGACAGATTATTATTCTAAATAGGAAACCTTCATTTTGTTTGCAAATATTAAAGATTTTAAATACCAGCAAGAATAAGTCCTTACATTTAAAGAGCACCTGTCATTTCAGATCCATCATGGCAGCGCCTGTTAGCGGGCATCCACTCACCTGCTGCTGCCACGTCCCTCACCTTGTTGTGTCACTGCCCCATCACCAACCGTCCCATTAAAGTGAATGGGACTGATGGGGAGTCAACAGCGGGTCAGAGGAGGAGCCGCTGCAGGACAGAGATGATGACAGGTGCTCTTTAAAAATTATGATTTAAAATCAAGTTGATTTAAATCAAGCCTTTTTACTAGTGATTTAAATCAAATCCACCCTGCTTGACACGGGACCCTGAAGCTGGTAGCTCTGTAGTATTAGCTGTGCCCACTACACTGATTTCTAGCTTCTAGAGCAGTGTTCTTCAAACTGTGGCCTAGGGGCGAGATGCAGCCCTTTACTTGCCTTTAACTTGGCCCCCGGAAAACACTTTTCCTCCAACTGACACCAACGATGGGCACCATTTCTCCCACTGACACAATGATTGGGGCACGATTCCTCCCACTCATACCAACAATGAGGCAATATTTCTCCCACTAAAACCAATGCTGGGGCATTTTCTACTCCCAATGGCTACAGCCTGCCTGAATGACCGTAAATTGGTCCTTTAAAAGTTTGGAGGTCCCTGTTCTAGAGGGATACCACCGGTATAGCACATACATACATACACTATTACCAAAAGTATTGGGACGCCTGCCTTTACATTAAAATTTAAGGTCATCCCAGTCTTAGTCCGTAGGGTTCAATATGGAGTTGGCCCACCCTTTGCAGCTGTAACAGCTTCATCTCTTCTGGGAAGGCTGTCCACAAGGTTTAGGAGTGTGTCTATGGGAAAGTTTGACCATTCTTACAGAAGCAAATTTGTGAGGTTAGGCCTTGATGTGGACGAGAAGGTCTGGATCACAGCATCCGCTATTACAATTTATTCCCAAGGTGTTCTATCAGGTTGAGGTCAGGACTCTGTGCAGGCCAGTCAAGTTCCTCCACCCCCAAACTCGCTCATCCATTTATTTATGGTCCTTGCTTTGTGCACTGGTGCGCAGTGTTGGAAAAGGAAGGGGCTGTCCCCAAACTGTTGCCACAAAGATGGGAGCATGAAATTGTCCAAAATATCTTGGTATGCTGACGCCTTAAGAGTTCCCTTCACTGGAACCAATGAGCTAATCCCAACCCCTGAAAAACAACCCCACACCATAATCCCCCCTCCACATAATGATTTGAACCAGTGCACAAAGCAAGGTCCATAAATACAAGAATGGAGGAGTTTGGGGTGGAGGAACTTGACTGGTCTGCACAGAGTCCTGACCTCAACCTGATAAAACACCTTTCTTATCCAACATCAGTGCCTGACCTCACAAATGCTCTTCTGGAAGAATGGTCAAACATTCCCATAGACACACTTCTAAACCTTGTGGACGGCCTTCCCAGAAGAGTTGAAGCTGGTATAGATGCAAAGGGTGGGCCAACTCAATATTGAACCCTACGGACTAAGACTGGGATGTCATTAAAGTTCATGTAAAAACAGGTGTCCCAATACTTTTGGTAATTTAGTGTACTTACATTAGTCCAAGGTACACTAATGTAATGAAGTAAAAATTGCCCTATCTACACTATAGCCTTAGACCGCTTTCACACTGTGGCCATTTTTCAGGCGCTACAGCGTTAAAAATAGCGCCTGAAAAAAGTGTCTCCATTCACTCCAGTGTGAAAGCTCGAGGGCTTTCACACTGGAGCGGTGCGCTGGCAGGGCGTCAGAAAAAGTCCTGCCAGCAGCTTCTTTGGAGCGGTGAACTCACCCCTCCTCCCAATTGAAATCAATGGGGCAGTGTTGCGATACCGCTGGCAAAATGCTGCTCCGGCTGTGTCATTTTGCGGGCGGATTTAACCCCTTTTCGGCCGCTAGCGAGGGGTTAAAACCGCCTCGCTAGCGGCCGAATAGCGCAGCTAAAACTACGGTAAAGCGGCGCTAAAAATAGCGCTGCTTTACCGCTGACGGCTCAGTGTGAAAGGGGTCTTAAAGAGGAGGTCCAGCCCCTTTTACAGTAAAAATACTGTAGCTGCTGACTTTTAATACAAGGACATCTACCTGTCCAGGGAGACCGCAATGTCGGCACCCTAGCTGATCTTCGGATTGGCTGTCGGGTGCAGCCGCCGCCATTCCCTACTGTGCATGCGCGAAGCGCGCTGTGCTTTCCAATTGGTCCAGCGGCAGAGGAGGGGCCCGAGATGCAGCCCTTTCTCCCAGAAATGGGGATTGGTACCTGTCAAAAATAGGTACTCACTCCCCCCTGAAAAGGTGCCAACTTTTGAGTGGAACTCAACTTTAAAAAAAAAAAATTAAAAAAAAAAAAGGAAAAACAAAAAAAAAAAAAAATGCAAGAAGAAAAGCTATTAAATCACAAAAGAAACTGCCTGCTAGCTTTCCTGTCCAATCAGAGAATGCTTTGCATTCATTCAGAAAATACAGCCCCTCTGCACGGTGCCCGTGCCAAGCAGCCAACCCCCTGTGCTCAGGATGCAGCAGCCCAGCTGCTCAACAAGGGAGCCGGAAGAAAGTGGAGCCCACAGTAGTAGAAGGTGTAGACTTCAGTGATTTCCAGGGACATCGGCCAGGTACCATAGATATTCATAGTTACATTGATTCAAGCTGGACCAACATAACGATGTATAAAATATTCATACCTGGAATATCAGCACAGTCAGACTTCATGGGGGAATCCCTCCCGCAGGGCTATTGAGTTCTGCAATCAGGGGAGCCTTCCCGGTTGGCAGCATTAAATCGTTCAGGAAAAACTGAACAGGTTGTACACAATTCGATCGATAGTCCGACTTGTGTACAACCAGGGTGCCCACACATGAATTAAAAATTCGGCTGGTCCCTACTGAACCGGCAGAATGTATGGCTGGGCTTTACTCCATCCAGGTTTGAGCTTTGCACACACTATAAAAAGCAATGTGTTCCCAACCTGAATAGAAGGCATGACAATGCCCCTCACCCGCCGAGCACATTTGTCTGCCAGCTATGCTGCTCCCTCCTGCTAAGATCTCATTATCATGGAGCTAAGTAGAAAGGCAAACAATAAGTGTTTACAGGGACACAAGCACTCCCTACATTGCAAGGCCTGCCAGTCCCCAGCCCCACACTCCCCTACAAAGAGGGCCTCAGCACAAAACAAATCATTGCAGAATACGGGAGCGGCTCAAATACATCATTTCTACCACGGATTATCTACAGAAATCACAAAAAGCTAAAATTTAAGGGCCTGCAGTGATTTGTTTTATACAGGTCTCCCGAGACATCTAAAATAATAAATAAAATAAATAAATAAAAAAAAAAAGATAAAATGATATATATATATTATATATATATATATATAAAAAAAAAGTCATACTATGCATGGTTAGACAAATCCTTGCGTTTCTGAGGTTCCGTCAACAATCCAAATAGTACCTAAATTTAAAAAAGCCCAACTGAAACCTTTTGATTTATTACTGTATGAAATTAGGCTGCACATAAAGCATTTGATTTTCTGTGCTTTTTATTTTTATTTTTTTTAACTGCTACTGCAGCATAAAGGTTAACATACGCTGGCAGCATACCGGAGAGCCGGACCGCTGCTCTTATGCCCCGTACACACGGTCGGATATTCCAATGAAAAAAGTCTGATCGGAATAATTAGGGCTGCAACTAACTATTATTTTCATAATCGATTAGTTGGCCGATTATTGTTTCGATTAATCGGTTAATAGATTCTTTTATTGAGCGAATGTACAAAGATTTTTCGCATGAATATTCTTGTCTGAAAATTGATGTGTGGCCAGCATAAGGCTCGGTACACACCTATGCAGTTTGCGTTCTATCAATTTATGCAGTGCTTTTTGCTGTGCATGTTGATTTTTTTTGCGCACGTGATTTGGCTGCGATTTGCGTTTGCTTTTTTTTTTTTTTTACTTTTTTTTTTAAGTCAATTTGTTGGGATGATTTAAAAAAAAACACAAATTGCTGCAAAAGCGAATTACATGCTTTTCTGCGGCTTCTCCATTAAAGTATATTGAACCAAAAAAGCACCGCTTTGCGTTGAAAAAGGTCCTGGACCCTTTCCAGCAGCTGAAAAAAGCATAGATGTGAACCAGATCTAAGATGTTTAGTAACATAATGTGGTTAAAAAAAAAAAATAGCCCTTCATAGTACAAAAAAAAAAAAGCAAATAATCGCTACTGTAAGGGGTTAATTTTTTTTTTACTGTGCAACAGTGAAAGTACTATTTACAGTAGCGAGTATTTGCTCTTTTTGTACTATAAAGGGCTACATTTTATTTTTTTAACCGCATTATGTTACTGGCCGATTAATCGATTATGAAAATAGTAATCAATTAATTTCATAATCGATTAGTTGTTTCGGCCCTAGATCGGATTATGTTGTCGGAAAATCCGATCGTGTGTGGGCTCTAGTGGGCTTTTTCCACGGGAGAGCAGGATCACAAATTTTCCGACAACAAAATCTGATCAGACTTTTTCCGATCGTGTGTAGAGAATTACAACAGACAAAGTGCCACGCATGCTCAGATCAAAATTACGAGACCAAAGCTATTGGCTACTAGCCTCTACGTAGTCCCGTCGTACGCAACAAACGTCACCACGTTCGGAACAATCGGATTTTCTGACAACTTTGTCCGACCGTGTGTATGCAACACCAGTGTCGGACAAAATCCGTCTGAAAAAATTGGACGGATTTTGTGGTCGGAATTTTCTGACCGTGTGTACAGGGGCTTCCACAGAACGCAGCAGACTGGCTCTCTAGCGGTCTAAAACACCCGCTTGAACACCTGAACACTGTCCCAATTACCAGCGCTGCTCATGGAGTGGCAAAACTATTTATTACTGAATATGACAAAGACTACAACTCGGACTTTAAAATGCAGCTATATCCAAAATGTGCAGAAGGGAAGTGTTAAAACCGCTGCCATTTTTGCTGTTAGGGGGGGAGGGGGGGGGGAGTACCCCCCCCCCCCCGGACAAGTGTCCCCATCGGGAGGTTTCCACTCAGCTCTTGTTCTAGGGACAACTCTCAAATTTTGGATCCCCCCCCCTCTCTTTCTTGGGATGACCATGGGCACCAGTACAAAACAAAGGGGTAAACCAATGGGGTCACAGCAATAAAAACTTGACAGGGGGGGGTCCAACCTTGCCCCACTCCATCCAAAACTAAATCAATCTTAGGGTGTGTATAAAATAAGATAAGGGCATTAAGCTGAAGAACTTTAGGGGTCCAGGGATTGTAAATCATACCCTGTTCTTATAAAGTGCTGCAGGAGTATAGTCTTTATGAGCCCTAATTTTTCAGAGTCAGTTTCAATGTCAAAAAAAAGTTGCCGCCTGCCTCTAAGGCCCCTTTCACATGGGCTGTCCGCTCAGGTCAGCCTGTCAGTTTTTCAGGCAGATCCGATTGGATCCTCTAGTCCAGTGATGGCGAACCTTGGCACCCCAGATGTTTTGCAACTACATTTCCCATGAGGCTCATGCACTCTGCAGTGTAGTTGAGCATCATGGGAAATGTAGTTCCAAAACATCTGGGGTGCCAAGGTTTGCCATCACTGCTCTAGTATCTTCTATGGAGCAGCGAATGCCAGCTGACACATGTCCGCTGACGTCTGATCCTGTCCACCAAAGACAGATGGGTGGTCCTATTTCCCATCCGTCCAGCAGATCGAATGGAAACAGACAGGTGATCCGTTTCCATCCAATTGCCCATAGAGCAGAGCGGGGACTGTGTCCATGTCTGCTCTGCATAGTGGAGCGGACACAGACTTGCTCAGCAGGGATCAGTGGAGAGATCCCTCTGCCAAGCAAGTGGATTCCGCTTAGTGGAGGCGCCCATGTGAAAAAGGGGCCTTAAAGAGGTGTGCCCCCTAAAAAAATTTTTTTAGAAGTCAGCAGCTACAAATACTGCAGCTGCTGACTTTTAATAATCGGACACTTACCTGTCCCAGGGTCCAGCGATGCGGGGGAACGAAGTCCCCCTCGTTCCCCGCTCCGCTCGCGGTGCCGGCATTCTTACTGTGGGCACCCAGCTGTGGCTTCACAGCCAGGCACCCACTGCGCATGTGGGAGCAGCGCCGTGATACGACGCTCAGTCCTCTGGGACACGTGACAGGTCCCAGATGACTGTGCGGCGCTGAGGGGAAGTGATGTCAGTGCCCGGGCACTGAAGGTGGCAGACTACGAGGGACCCCCTAGCAACAGGCATTTAGAGGTGAGTAAAACATTTTTAATTTTCCAATTATTTTTATTTTATTTTTTTTTATGATTTTTAAGCAATTTTTTTTTATTGGCAACACCACTTTAAGCTAATCAAAAGACCTATGAGGGCAGCTGGATGTGCCAATCTTGGTATTAAATTTAATTAACACCGATTTCAGATGCAGACAATAGCAAGTTCGCTCTGAACGGCCAGGTGTTTAGCTCCAGTGACATCCCAGCAGTCATGTATGCACTGGACTAGACCATGAAGAATAAACAGGAGCTCAGCACATGCATACTGGAGGTCCGGTACACCCTCTGGCCAGACACAGAACGGGGGACAAGCACTGCATTGGTAAGGTGCAATCTGGGGCAGCGACAGCTCTGCAATGTCTGCATCTGAGGCCCATAGTCTCTAGAGCAAGGATATGCAATTAACGGACCTCCAGCTGTTGCAGAACTCCAAGTCCCATGAGGCATAGCAAGACTGGCAGCCACAAGCATGACACCCAGGGGCATGATGGGACAGCTGGAGGTCCGCTAACTGCATATCCCTGCTCTAGACAATGACTCAAACGGTCTTGATGCCACCAGACAAGGATATCCGGCAGCAAACTAAGGTTATCCATACACATTTTGTTTTCTGTTGTTCAGCCTGCAGGCTGACTCAAAAGTAATTACTAGTCTCCCCCATCCACACTTACCAGATTATATTTATATTCCCTTATTGTGTTCAAGCAACTGTAACACCCGCAGCTGCCTGAATACCTGAACAGTGACTGCCATGATTGGACGCAGTCACTGATTGGCCTACAATTCTCCACCTAGCTCCTTTGATTTTAAAATTTTTGTCGAGCTGGATGGTGCCAACAGGGCCACCCAGAGTTCGAATTTGGACCGATACAGCAGTAATTGGCTGAAAATCGAGCCAAGTATGACCAGCCTAAAAGTAGAATTAAAAAAAAAGGTACAGCTTTAAATTGATGGAGATGGAGAGGGATAGATAGAGAGATTATATATATATATATATATATATATATATATATATATATATATATATATATATATATATATATATATATATATATATATCTCAATCAAACATGTCATAGATACCAGCTCTGTGCAGTGGTTTTGCAGAGCAGCACCGATCCCCCTCTTCTTGGGTCCCTCACCGGCGCTCCTGGCTTCTCCCCCTTGACCATGCATGCTCGCTCCCAAGCCCTGCTCTGTGTGTCCATAAGACAGATAGAGCTGTGGCTCTGCCCCGCCCTATCCTCATTGGCTCACTGGCTGTGATTGACAGGAGTGGAAGCCAATATGAAGAGAGGGAGTCCCGGGGCGGCCGAGGCTCTTGTGCACATCGCTGGATCGAGATGAGGCTCAGGCGAGTATTGGGGGGAAGCAGCACACAGAGGGTATTTTACCTTCATGCATAGAATACATAAAAGGTAAAAAATCATCAGCCTTTACAACCACTTTAAGCTTCTTAGGGGGAAGAAGATCAGCAGTGTAAGTAGCTGCATCTCTCTCTAATAAAGATATGTAAACCAACCTAGTTTTAATCCGCTGCGGTCACGTGATCCTACAGCTCTGATTTCCAGTATCCGCAATGTTACCCACAGTTTTCGCTCCCTCCAATCCCCAGCAGCAGCCACTCAAGGAGAGCCACTCAAGGACAAAGGAGAGCCAGAGCTGTGGGATCACGTGAATGGACCGGATTAAATATAGGTAAGTACACCTTTTTTTTTTTTTTAATACAGGGTAGGTAGGAGAAGGGAGAGAAAACAACTTTAAGAAAAGATATAGTTAAGGGTTTTCTTCTACCTTTGAAAATAAATGCTAGAAGCTGATTGGTTGCCATGTACAGCTGATCCAGTTTTGATAAATTCCCCCCCTTGTACTTTATATCACCAAAGGCTGCATATCATACACTATACAAGAAATATACCTGTATGTGACACACCTTGTATGAGTTCTCAGTGTATACATATAGGGATACAATTTACACCACCTTTACCCCCCCCCCCCCCCCTCATTAAAGAGGTACTCAACCCCAAATCAAATAAATATTACTATAATGCAGCTTACCAATTCTTAAAGTGTGGTGACTGCATTCTTTTTTTTTTTTTTTTTTTTAAAGGTGAAGTACCTTGTTTGGTTGTACTCCTGCTATGGGTCACAGGAGTGTAGTTTGTTTTGCACTCCTGTGACCGTTTTTAGCAGACAGCGGGCTGAAGTCAGCTGACTGCTGATGTCACAGAGGTGGTCCAGGATTGGGCAAGATTACGACAAATGGAGTCAGGAGCTGCCCACATGCCTGGACCACCACCCGGCTCAGCCTCTTATCGAGCCGCTAAAAAGCCTGAGCTTGCCGCTCTCACCCCCTCCACAGCCCAGCGCTCCAGTGAGCGTGGGGGGGAGCAGAGAGCCGCTGACCGACAGTCACCAGCTTTCAGCAGACAGCGGGCTTTGCGACAATGGAGTCGGGATCCACCCACATGCCTGGACCACCACCCGGCTCAGCGTCTCATCAAGCTGCTGAGAGCCTGAGCTTGCTACTCCTTCCCCCTCCACTCCATTGAGCATGGGGGGAGCAGAGCAGAGAGCTGCTGACTGGCAGTCACCAGATCTCTGCTCAGGGAGCCCCGAGAACTGATTGTTTGATCACTCAGTTCTTAGTGTTAGAGCTGGCATACCTAGCCTAGTATGAGAGAGAAAGAAAGAAAGAAAGAAAGAAAGAAATCTCTTTTAAACTCCCTTTTTTCCTTTATTTTTACTGCAAGTAACACTCTTCTTGTGTTCAGTTGTCTATATGTAACGGAGACACCTTTGGACAGCCACTGTCTGTCTGGGGAGAGGGTAGTGTAAGAATAGCAGATTCACAAAGGACTTCGCTAACAAAAATGAAAACCAAACTCCAGATTCAAGATACTGCTTTTTGAGCAGTTGCAGCAACAGTTTTTATTTCTCCATTTGGGATAAAAGGTTTTATATAAATAAAAGCTGACCACTGTAAGCACCCCCGTCAGTGGTAAATAGTTTGTCTCAACCCACCAACTGCCAAATTTTGCTGCATGGCTTTGTCTATTAAAAAGGAAGTTGAAAAATAAAAGGGCTTACTGGCCGAATCAAAAAAAAAAAAAAAAAATTAAAAAAAAAAAGGTAAAATAAAGGGAGAAAGGCAAAAAACATAAAAAAAATAAAAATAAAATAAAATAAATTTAAAAAATTTAAAAACGAATGCAGCCATCACAATTAAGAATTGGTGATCTGCAATGTGTTAAACGTTTGCTTTTGGGTTAGCACTCTAAACCATACCTACCAGATGTTTTACATTTTATGTAAAGATTATTCTGGAGAGATCATGTAATATTTGCATAAAGTATATTACACCTTCTATGTTGTACATGAGACATCTTTGTATTTTATACCCTTTCCGATGATATAATATGCAAACATAGCAGTTGAGCCCCATACATGGAATACATTGGAAGTTATGGGTATCATTAGGCAGCAGTAAAACACAATGTGCAGTTCTGTGGAAAAGTATTTGCCCCATTCCTTTCTTTTTTGCTTATTTGTCATACTTTAAAGTGTTACTAAACACATTCACTATATCTGGTCTCCCACAGTACATGGAAATGAAATTATTTTAATAAATATAAAACTGCTAAACACCATTTCTCATCAGCAGTATATAGCAGTTGTCTGGTTAAAGCTTGTAGGAGTTTTCATGCTACTTCGACTGTCTTAAGAGGCTGCAGGACCCCTGACCCTCTGTCTGGACCCTGCCTATTGGCCCTGTGCTGATCACATGCGCCCTCCCAAGAAAAAAAAAAAAAAAAAAAGAAAAAAAAATAGCAATACACATTAAACTGAGCATGTGCAGAATGACTTCAAGCTATGTATTAATCAAGAGATAGATTGGGGACTGTGGAAGAAGGGGAAGATCAGAGCAGACAGGATTAAAGAGCATGCAGAGGATTAACTCCTTAGGTTCCACAGTGAGTATAACAAGCATGCTTTACTGCATCTACAGACTGATTTTACTATTGTGGGTATAGTAACACTTCAGCCCCGGAAGGGTTTACCCACTTCCTGACCAGAGCATTTTTTTTTACGATTCGGCACTGCGTCGCTTTAGCTGACAATTGCGCGGTCGTGCGACGTTGTACCCAAAACAAAATTGGCGTCCTTTTTTTCCCACAAAAAGAGCTTTCTTTTGGTGGTATTTGATCACCCCTGCGATTTTTATTTTTTGCACTATAAACAAAAACACAAAAAAAAAAAAAAGAGCCACAATTTTGAAAAAAAAGCAATATTTATTTTTTGCTATAATAAATATCCCCCCCCCCCCCCCAAAAAATGAGATATATATATATATTTCTTCCACAGTTTAGGCCAATATGTATTCTTCTACACTTTTTTTTTTACCAAAAATATCGCAATTAGCGTATATTGATTGGTTTGCGCAAAAGTTATAGCGTCTACAAAATAGGGGATAGATCTATGGCATTTTTATTATTATTTTTTACTAGTAATGGCGGCGATCTGCATCGTGACTGCGGCATTGAGGCGGACAGATCGGCCACTTTTGACACTATTTTGGGAACATTCACATTTATATACAGCGACCAGGGCTAAAGATTACTTTATAAAGGTCACTGGCAGGGAAGGGGTTAAACACTAGGGGGCGATCAAGGGGTTAAGTGCGTTCCCTAGATGTGTTCTAACTGTAGGGGGGGGGGGGGGGGGCTCACTACAACATGACAGAGATCCCTGCTCCCGGTGACAGGGAGCAGTAGATCTCTGTCATGTTGCTAGGCAGAACAGGGAAATGTTTTTACATAGACATCTCCCTATTCCGCCTCTCCGTGCCACGATTGCGGGCCCCCGGCAGACATTGAGTTTATGGGACCAGCGCACCCGCTAGGTGGGAATTTCAAAGGGACATATGGGTACGCCCTTTTGCCTGCCCCTGCCATTCTGCCAATGTAAATCGGTGAGCTGCGGTCGGCATGTGGTTAAATGATTCAGATCAAACTAAATTTTTATATTACACAAAAGATAACCACGAGTAAATATAAAATGCAGTTTTTAAATGATTTCATGTATTAAGGTTAAAGCTGTCCAAATCTGCATGGCCCTATGTGAAAACGTAATAGCCCCTCTTAGTAAATCGTGAATGAACTGCGATTACCACATTTTGTTGAAAGCCAAGTGAAATTTTGAAATTTCACTTGCCACATCCAGGCCTGATCACTGCCAGACCTGTTGAATCAAGAAATCACTTAAATAGAAGCTGTCTGACAAATTAAAGCACGCTAAAAGATCTCAAAGAGTAACACAGCATGCCACGATCTATAAAAATTCAGATGAGAAAGTAATTGACACGCATCAGTCTGGAAAGGGTTACAAAGCCATTACTAAGGCTTTGGAACTCCAGTGAACCACGAGGAGGAGAGCCATTGTCCACAAATGGAGAAAACAGTGGTGAACCTTCCCAGGAGTGCCCGACCACTCCAAGAGCATGACAACGACTCGTTTAGGAGGTCACAAAAGAACCCAAAACATCTAATGACCTGCAGGCCTCCCTTGCCTCAGGTAAGATCAGTGTTCATGATTCAACAATATGAAAGAGACCGGGGAAAAATGGCATCCATGGGATTGGGAGAGTTCCAAGGTCAAAGCCACTGCTGACCAAAAAGAGCACAAAGGCTCATCTCACATTCGCCAAGAAACATCTTGATTATCCCCAAGACTTTTAGGCAAAAATTCTGTGGACTGGGTTAGTCAAAAATGTTACTTTTTGGAAGGTGTGCGTCCCGTTACATCTGGCGTACAACTAACACAGCATTTCATAACAAGAACATCATACCAACGGTCACACATGGTGGTGGTGGTGTGATGGTCTGGGGCTGGACGAATTGATGGAACCATGAATTCTACGCTCTACCAGAAAATCCTGAAGGAGAATGTCCGGCCATCAGTTCCTTACCTCAATCACACTTGGGTTATGCAGCAGGACAATCATCCAAAACACTCCAGCAAGTCCACCTCCGATTGGCTCAAAAAAAAAAAAAAAATTGACAAAATTTTGCTTTTGGAGTGGCCTAGTCAAAGCCCAGACTTAAATCCCATTGAGATGCTGTGTCATGACCTTACACAGACCATTCATGCTGGAAAACCCTCCAATATGGCTGAAGCAAAACAATTCTGCAAAGAAGAGTGGGCCAAAATTTCCACCACAGCGATGTGAAATTCTCATGGCCGGTTATCGCAAATGCTTGGTTGCAGTTGTTGCCGCCAAGGGTGGCACAACCAGTTTTTAGGTTTAGGGGGGCAATTACTTTTTCACATAAAGACAGGCAGGTTTGGACAGCTTTTTTTTATTTTTTATTTAAAAACTGCATTTTGTATTTACTCGGGTTATCTTTATGTAATATTCAGATTTGCTTGATGACCTGAATATTTTAAGCATGACAAATATGCAAAAAAATTTAATCAGGAAGGGGGAAATACTTTTTCACAGCACTGTATATGACATAACTTTGTATTTTACATGGACTCTGTATCACCCCTGTCAATGGGACCTGTCGGTACTGGACTCCAAAATAATGATAAGACTCAGAGTCCGGGGCAGAGGGCCCTATAAAATATACACTGCAGGTTATGTGTCCCCCTGGGCAGAATTCTGTAATACCCCTGTATTTTCTTTATACTCCAGTATAGTATAAATCATCCCCCCCCCCCCCCCCCCCCCCCCCTTTAACAAACATATGTTTTTTGTTTGTTTTTTTCCCACTTGGCTGGACCCTCTATCACCCCGATACATGGGAACTGTCATTGAACTCCATTATAATACGTTTTCAGAGTCTAAAGCAGGGATAGGCAAACTGAAGCCCTTCAGCTGTTGCAGAACTACAAGTCTCATCATGCCTCTGCGAGTCACGATTGTGGCTGTCAGTCTTGCAATGCCTCATGGGACTCGTAGCCCTTGCAACAGATAGAGAACTGCAGTTTGCCTACCCCTGGTCTAAAGGAAGAGGTGGAGGGGGGTCTCTATATTTGAGAATACTACTACTATTCCAGTAAAATGATATGACTTAAAGTGGAAGTAAACCCTCCTATCGTTTTCAGCCAAGGAAGCGGCCATCTTGGCCTCTGTTCAATCTTCAACTGCCACAGTGCTGCACATGTGATCAGTTATGACACCAGCCATTGGATGGTTTGACAGTTTGGTTGAAAGCATAGTCAATGTGACAGGTAGCATTTCCGGCATGCCATTTTTTTTTAACTATTTAAATCAAAGGGTTTACTTCCGCTTTAAGAGTTTGAGAAGGTTTCTGTAAGAGATACATTGTATGATCTGTGTACCCCAGTATTCATGATATGGCTCGGAGACTGGGGGGGTCCCTATAGTAGATATGCATTGAATGGTCTTTGTTCCCTGGGCTGGACATGTATATAAGACCAGTTTGTCTATTACAGAAAAACAATATGACTCGAGAGTATTGGGGGTGAGGGGTGCCTAAACAGAAGCATTGTATATTATAAGTCTCGGGGGTTGGTTCTATATATTAAACATGACTTTATTGTACTCCAATATGAGTCAGAGTCTTGGGAATTTTTACACTATACATTGTATGCTGAGTGACCCCCAAGAATTGATGCTGTATATACACTGTGTGCCCCCTGTATACTGATATGACTCAGAGCCTTAGGGGTCCCTACATTGTATGCCCCCCCCCCCCCATATGACAGAACCCTGTATACAGGACCTGCCAATATATCACTCCAATATAATAAGGCTCAGAATCTGTCAGTCCCTATAACACACACACACACACTGTGTGCCCCCTGTAAACCGATGACGCAGGGCTTTAGGGGTCCCTACATTGTATGCTACCCCCCCCCCCCCCCCCCCATATGGCAGAACCTATAGGGCAGGGATATGCAATTAGCAGAGCTCCAGCTGTTGCAAAACTACAAGTCCCATCATGCCTCTCTCATGCCTCTCTGACGCCATACCCCTGTCAGAGTCTCGCTATGCCTCATGGGACTTGTAGTTCTGCAACAGCTGGAGGTCCGCCAATTGCATATCCCTGGTATAGGGCATTCCTATATTTAACTCCAATATAATAAGACTCAGAATGTGGCGGTCCCTATAACATACACTGTGTGCCCCCTGTATACCGATGACTCAGAGCCTTAGGGGTCCCCACATTGTATGCTTCCCCCCTTAAAATGATATGACTCAGAGCCTGGGGGTCCCTATAACATACACTGTGTGCCCCCTGTATACTGATGACTGAGCCTTAGGGGTCCCCACATTGTATGCCCCCCCACATACTAATATGACTCAGAGCCTGGGGGTCCCTATAACATACACTGTGTGCCCCCTGTACACTGATGGCTCAGAGCCTTAGGGGTCCTCACATTGTATGCCCCCCCCCCCGTATACTGACATGACTCAGAGCCTGGGGGTCCCTATAACATACACTGTACTAGTGATCGACCAATATCGTTTTTTTTGGTGTCGATATGCTATCAATATTTCGGCCACCTCTCAGGCTGATATTCTGTACGTTTAAAAAAAATTAAAAATAAAAAAAATAAATAAAGAAATCATTTTTTAGACTGCCCTTTTACATTTTTTTTTTTTTTTTTTTTAATCACTGTTATTGCTGTCACAAGGAATGTAAACATCCCTTGTGACAGTAATAGGCAGTGACAGGTACTCTTTATGGAGGGATTGGGGGGGTCTATAAGACCCCAAACCCCTCCTCTGCACTTGAAAGTATTAAAAGTCAAGATCAGCGTTTTTTAATACTTTCTATAAAACTGGCGCCTTTTAGGGTGACAGCAATTCGGGAAGTGACATCATGTCATCGCCTTCGGGTGACTAGATCCGAGACCTGAACGAAGCAACAGCTTTGTTCGTGTCTTCGGACCAGGCCGTCGGACATGTCGGCTGGTTGCTCAGGCTTCCCGGTGGCACAGGTGAGCCCGGGCGAGCAGGGGGGGAAGACATCCCCTCCCGCTGCTTGTAATAACAGCCGCATCGGTTGTTATTACAATAGAGTCGGCTCCAATGAACGGTACCGGGGGTGACACCTGCAGCTGCATACATCACACCGGTACAACCCCTTGAAGTAATGTCGGGTACGTTTGGGTACGTTATGTGACCGATACTTCCAAAAACATCAGCCGCATCGATAATCAGTCGATCCCTACACTGTGTGCCCCCTGTATACTGATATGACGCAGAGTCTGGGGGGGGGGGGGGGTCTCTACATTAATAAGGCTAATAATATAGAGGGTCCCTATAATCAACATTGGGGTGAAACTATCAAAACTGGAGCAGCTGTGTATAGCAACCAATCAGATTCCACCATCATCTTGTTCAGTTAAGCTTTGAAAATAAAACCTAGAATCTGATTGGTTGCCAGCCTCCCCCCCTGGTCTTCACTCTGTCTATGGTTCAAGGTTGTGGTTGGGGGTCCCCCATCCCGTGTCTGGGGGGGTGGGGTGTCTCCTGTACCCGGTGCCCCCCCCCCCCTACACATGAGTCACATGAGTTCTCCAGCCGACCACTGCAAGCAGGAGGGGGGGAAAAGTAAAGATGGCGGCTCTGGACTCACTCCTGCCACCCACACGCACACCAGAGGCCTCTCACTCACCCGCTGTTTGGTCCTCCTGCTCTCACCGCGGTCCGCGGTCCCCGGTTCCCGCCTCCGGTGCTCGGCTCTTAGCGGCTCCGCCAGCAGCCATTCATCGCCAGCTAAGGAGAGACGCAGCGATCGCCGATCACACTGAGCCAGACTGTGGAGAGAGAGAGAGATAGGCAAGGCCGCGTTAAAGGAGCGCCGATCACAGCGAGCCAGACGGCATCAGAAAAGATAGGCAAGGCAGCATCAGTAGAGCGAGGAGCGCATCGCGCCAGACTATAGGGAGATTAGGCAGTAGAGGTTAATAGCTAGCCGATCGCATCGAGCCAGACAGTGGATGAGACGGCGGACAGGGGAGAGCAACCGAGCGCCGATATGAATGAGATAGACGGCGGGCGACCGCGATGAATAGAGACGGGCTCGGCGGTGTAGTTACGGTGTAAATGTGCGGCTGAATAGAGAGGTGGGATGGTAAGAAAATGAGGCGGCGAGTGATTGACAGCAGAGAAAAGAAACGGGCTAAAACAGTCACCGACACATGGAGCGGGCAGGCTGGGATCTTCCAGGGGGAAGAAACCAACACGGGGCGCTACGTACCGAGCACGCTAACCCGACTGAGGGACAATCAGGTGGACCCCGGATAAGGCAGACGGCTGATCGGAGCCCCAGACTATGGATCGCATAGGTAGGCTGAAGGCAACGATCGCCGAGCCATCGACCAGACAGACTACCCAGGAGCGTCAATGGAGCGCCGAGCCGGGGCCAGCTCAGGACCCGCACTGGAGGAGGAAGGAATGGAGGGCCGAGCGCATCGAGCCGCCTGCGGTGGAGGGAGCGCCGAGCGGAGCGAGCAGACAATGGGCGAGATAGGCAGGGCGGCGAGCAGATCGCGGAATCACGGAGCAGACACCCAGGGGAGACGAGTGGAACCTCGAGCTTCCAAGAATAGACAGAAAGGGGAATCCAAACAAAGGAGAGAAAAGCCGATGGCCGAGCGATCGATTCAGACAACGCTGAACGGACGGAGAAATCGATAAAGACGGGAAGAAGCAGAGAATACCCGGGGACCGTGTTATTATTATCCATCATTATTATTAATAAAATGTTCGGTTTATTATTAAATTTAATCATTATTAGAGCACATCCTGACGTAATTTGTTCGCATGTAGTTGGAGAACATCCAACAGAACCCCCAGCTAAGGGCAATCCTGTCCTCAGACCCTCACAAAATGCTATCTGCCTGGCTGCTTCTGCCTTAAGAGTCACTGACCCAGAGCCCGCCTGTAAATGAGGAAAGTCACAAGCTCTTTTCATGCTGGTTATGGATCTGCGAACGCCATCAGGTCACCACCATGAGAGCCACGTCCATAGCATTTCCAATCTGGGCCAGCAGCAGTATAACCCCCTTACTAGTCGTCCCGTCCCCCCTCCCGGGTCTCTTACAAATTCAGAATGGTAGGTGCTTTTTTAAGCACAGTGCCGCTGACAGCTCAGAGTAGGGTTACCACCTGTCCGGGATTTACCTGGACAGTCCGGGTTTTGGATCATGTGTCCGGGTTTCAGGCCGACTGAAACCCGGACACATTATTCAGACTAGGCTGTGGCTCCCCGAGTAACCAAGATAGTTACACACAAATCTTTTGCCGTCTGGGGGCAGGTTCGGCATTACTGGGGGGGGGGCAGGGCAATTATGTCAGCAAGAGTAATTTGGCCACACCCACCGTTCACTGCTACACGCTATGTGCACCACATTATTACTCTCCTCGGGGCATCCAAAGGTGTCCCAGGCCGCTAATGTGTTTGGCTTGAATAAAAGGTGTCAACCCTCGCTCAGAGTGTCAGGACTGTAGCATGGAGCCGAGGAGGAGTTTCACAGCACTTCACCGTCTCCATGCTACTGTCCTGAAAAGCGGGGAAAGATACCTCCGGCATCACTGTGGGCCGTTGTGGGTGCCTGGTGCTAACATACAGAAGCAGCTGGAGTGCTTCTGTGTGAGAAACAGCCCAGTTCCATGAGTGCTGACAGGTAGAATTGGGGCTGTTGAGAGCCAGTATGGGGACCCCTGAGAGGCGGGATCTGGAGCCGCTGAAACAGGGCATGGGGATCGCTGAGACGTGGGATCTGGAGCCACTGAAACCAGGCATGGGGACCCCTGAGAGGTGGGATCTGGAGCCGCTGAGACCCGGCATGGGGACCGCTGAGAGGCGGGATCTGGAGCCGCTGGAACTCGGCATAGGGACTGCTGAGAGGTGGGATCTGGAGCCGATGGGGACCGCTGAGAGGCGGGATCTGGAGCCGATGAGACCCAGCATGGGGACCGCTGAGAGGCGGGATCTGGAGCCGCTGGGAGTCGGCATAGGGACTGCTGAGAGGGGGGATCTGGAGCCGCTGAGACCCGGCATGGGGACCGATGAGAGGCGGGATCTGGACCCGCTGGGACTCAGCATAGGGACTGCTGAGAGGCGGGATCTGGAGCCGATGAGACCCAGCATGGGGACCACTGAGAGGCGGGATCTGGACCCGCTGGGACTCAGCATAGGGACCGCTGAGAGGCGGGATCTGGAGCCGATGAGACTCGGCATGGGGACCGCTGAGAGGCGGGATCTGGAGCCACTGAGACCAGGCATTGGGACCGCTGAGAGGCGGGATCTGGAGCCGCTCAGACCAGGCATTGGGGCCGCTGAGACCAGGCATTGGGGCCGCTGCGAGAAAGGATCAGGAGCCGCTGAGACCTGGCATCGGGGCAGCTGAGAGGCGGGATCTGGAGCAGCTGAGATCAGGCATTGGGGCAGCTGAGAGGCGGGATCTGGAGCTGCTGGGACTCCGCATTGGGACCGCTGAGAGGCAGGATTTGGAGCCGCTGAGACTGGGCATAGGGACCGCTGAGAGGCGGGATCTGGAGCCACTGAGACCAGGCATTGGGGCAGCTGAGAGGCGGGATCTGGAGCCGCTGGGACTCCGCATGGGGACCGTTGAGAGGTGGGATCTGGAGCCACTGAGACCCGGCATGGGGACCGATGAAAGGCGGGATCTGGAGCCTCTGAGACCAGGCATGAGGACCGCTGAGAGGCAGGATCTGGAGCCAAAGAGGGGGGCAGAGCTGAGAGGTAGCCTGCAAATGATGTCATCGGTTGCAAGGACTCCGGAAGTCCTAACAACCGGTGGCTGCATTGAGGAAGAAGGGAGCAGAGAAAGCCGACCAGATATTCTCCCAAGAATCCACTTGGTGCTGTGTGTGAGAACACACATTGCATCCTTTGAGGATACCACTATAGAGTGAAGTCCAGGATTGGAATAAAAAGTAGGTTGGAGTTAACTCCAACCTACCTTTATACCAATAGTTACCTCCAACCTACCTTTTTAGCAAGAGATAACTCCAACCTACCTTTATAGCAAGAGATAACTCCAACGTACCTTTATACCAAGAGTTAATACAGTAGTAAAGTGCAAAAAAAAATTGGGCCCCTGCAGGATAATAGCATAATGTGCTAGTATGCATCACATACTAGCACATTATGAAAGACTTACTTTAGTACTGAAGCCTTCCAGTGGTGCATTGTCATGGCTCCCTGGTGCTTCCATCTTCACCCATCTTCCATATTTGACGGTGTGAATGTAGCCTTAGGCCAGAAGCTTACTCGAAACCCCCAAACATTCCATATTTTCCAAGAGCAGAGACCCTGTAGAATAACATGGTGGCAGTTGCCACTTTTTTTTTTTTGTCACACAATTATTGTGCTGCTGCTTATCATATCTATCTTTTCAAGTGATTGTAAAGCCTAGTTGCTTTTTTACTAAAATAACAAACGTAGTTAACTCCAACCTACTTTTATAGCAAGAATTAACTCCAACCTACCTTTATACTAAGAGTTAACTCCAACCTACCTTTATACTAAGAGTTAACTCCAACCTACCTTTATAGCAAGAGATAACTCCAACCTACCTTTATAGCAAGAGTTAACTCCAACCTAACTTTATTCAAAGAGTTAATGCTATAATAAACTGCAAAAACAAAAATTGGCATAATGTGCTAGTATGCCGCTGCCAGACTTATCCAACTTACCAACCGCTCAGTGTCTGCCACCCCTCTCTGCCAATCCCTACACTTGCTCTCGATAGTATTTTGAATTTAATTTGCTGAGTCTAACTACAACATACAAAGCCATTCACAACTCTGCTCCCAGCTACATCACCAATCTTGTCTCCAAATATCACTCAAACCGTCCGCTCTGCTCCTATCAAGACCTCCTGCTCTCTAGTTCCCTTGTCTTCTTCCCCCATGCTCATCTCCAGGACTTCTTCAGAGCCTCTCCCATCCTCTGGAACTCTACCCCAATCTGTCCGGCTTTCTCCTACTCTGGCTGCCTGCAGGCGATCCCTGAAAACTCATCTCTTCAGGAAAGCCTATCACGTCTCCAGCTAAACTTCTACCACCTCCATCAGCTCATTCCCCACAGTTACAACCTTTTGTACCACTTGTCCCACCCTCTTAGATTGTAAGCTCTTCTGAGCCGGACCCTTTTAACCCTCTTGTATTTTATTGTATGGTACCTGTATTGTCTCCCTTTTGTATTGTAAAGCGCTGCGTAAACTGTTGGCGCTCTATTAATCCTGTGTAATAATAATAACCTAGGGCACAGGTGTCAAACACGAGGCCCGCAGGCCGAATCTGGCCCTCCAGGCCATTTCATGTGGCCCTCACACCTCTCCTGCAGCTGCAGGAAAGCTCCAGCCCTCCTCTGGTCCTCCTCCAGACCCCTACTTTCTGCTTTCAACAATGCATCCAGGTTCTTCCCAGCAGCAGCATAAGGAAAGGGGGGTGCACTGATGTAAGGGAGAGTGGGGGGACTCAACTTCTGATGGTGGGGTGGCTCTTGACATCTAATGTAAGGGAAGGGGATGTGCTGGACATCTAATCTTACAGATACAACCAGCCCTTTTGAGGACAATCATAATGCTGGTACAGCCCACGATTAAATTGAGTTTGACACCCCTGACCTAGGGTGATATGCATAGCAAGCCTGCCTACTGGGGCACACTCCTCCAGACTGACACCCGCACATCAAGGCTTTTTTAATATTGGCATAACTCCTCCTGAGAGTCAACACACTGCCTAACCACTTCAATACTGGGCACTTAAACACCTTCCTGCCCAGACCAATTTTGAGCTTTCAGCGCTGTCGCACTTTGAATGACAATTGCGCGGTCATGCTACACTGTACCCAAATTTTTATCATTTTTTTCCCACAAATAGAGCTTTATTTTGGTGGTATTTGATCACCTCTGCGGTTTTTATTTTTTGCTAAACAAATAAAAAAAGACCGAAAATTTAGAAAAAAAATGTTTTTTTTTGTTTCAGTTTCAAAACTTTGTAAATAAGTAAGTTTTCTCTTTCACTGATGGGCACTGATTGGGCTCACTGATGGGCACTGATGGGCACTGAGGCGGCACTGATGGGCACCGATGAGGTGGCATTGATGGGCACTGATATGTGGCACTGATGGGCGACAGGGATGGGCACTGATAGGTGGCACAAATTGGCACTGATACGCGGCACGGATGGGCATGGATAGGCAGCACAGATGGGCAAGGATGGGCACTGATAGGTGGCATGGATGGGCACTGATAGGTGGTACGGATGGGCACTGATAGGTGGCACGGATAGGCACTGATAGGTGGCACGGATAGGCACTGATAGGCAGCATTGTATTGTACTGATGGATGCCAATCAGTGCCAAACAATAATGCATGCCAATCAGTGATGCCCATTGTGGGCACTGATTGGCATACATTGTGGGCACTGATTGGCATCCATTGTGGGCACTGTGTGTCATCCCTGGTGGTCTAGAGTGGCATACCTTGTGCTGCGCATCCCTGGTGGTCTGGTGGCGTCCCTGGTGGTCCAGTGTGGGCATCCTCGGGGGGGCTGTGCTGATAATCCATCAGCACAGACCCCCCCTGTCAGAGGAGCAGCCGATCGGCTCTCCTCTACTCGCGTCTGACAGACGCGAGTGAGGAAAAGCCGATTACCGGCTCTTCCTATTTACACTGTGATCACCTGTGATTGGACACGGCTGATCACGTGGTAAAGAGTCTCCGTCGGGGACTCTTTACCAAGATCGTAGTTGCGGGGTGTCAGACTGACACCCCGCAACAACGATCGCCGTGATGCGCGCCCCCGGGGGCGCGCAGCGGCTCAAAATCCTGAGGACGTCCTGGGACGTCCAGTCAGGATTTGACAACCACTTTGCGGACGTCCTTTTATAATAGGGCGGGCGGCAAATGGTTAAATCAGGGCTGAGGGCTCTTGGGAAGAGTAATTGGCAGGGTGCTGTGATGTTTATAGGAATCAGTAATGATCTGTCTGCATTGCATAGAGATGTACAGAGATCCAGTGGTGACATAAAAGAGTCTAAAATAAGGTGTGTAAAAAAAATAAAATAGATTTAATTAAAAATGTAATTGACATGTTGATGACGGGGTAATGGAGGGACCAGGGAAGGCGAACTAAACAGATTGAACTTCATTTTATTTTTTTTCTTAAACAGTGTTCATTTATTCATTTTGCAATTGTAATATTACATCTGTCATTCATAATAAGCTGTATTTTGGTATTGGCAGCTAAATATATGTTTATTCCTTAATTCTAAAATGCAAGTTACCTTGTAACCGCTTTTATGGCATTATGGCTTCTTTAGACTCACTGCACTCCCGCTGATCTGTGCCAGTTCCACCTTTTGACATTATTTTTCTTCCGCATGGCAGAGCCAAGATCAATAGAGAAGTGTGCAGTCATCCAGATTTCCTTGTCACCACAAGTGCTGCAGAACCGGCAGAACGACCTGTGAATAATACATGCATTACACGTTTATAAAGACTTATTGTGTAAAAGGAGGATGTGTTCTGAAGCAAACCATTATATCACGTGCCCCTTTCTCTGTGCAAGTGTTTACCTAACAACCCGCCACCACACAGCTGGGGGTATCTCACATACCTCCTATATACAGTATATATGCTGTATATATTTTCCCATCATTCCCGTATAAATTTTCCCATCATTTCTAGAGACTATTGTATGAGCATGTTAGTGGGATAGGCTTATACTAGTGCTATGCAGAAGGTACCTGGGTTGGGCTCAGGACGGGTTCTTCCAATTTTAAGTTGTCGAATCCAAACTCTACTGTCAATGGAAACCATATCTTAGAAATCAGTACCAAAAAAAAAAAAATATATATATATATATACATATATATATATATATATACATATATATATATATATATAATGTACAGTATCTGACAAAAGTGAGTACACCCCTCACATTTTTTGTAAATATTTTATTATATCTTTTCATGTGACAACACTGAAGAAATTACACTTTGCTACGATGTAAAGTAGTGAGTGTACAGCTTGTATAACAGTGTAAATTTGCTGTCCCCTCAAAATAACTCAACACACAGCCATTAATGTCTAAACCGCTGGCAACAAAAGTGAGTACACCCCTAAGTGAAAATGTCCAAATTGGGCTCAATTAGCCATTTTCCCTCCCCGGTTTCATGTGACTCGTAAAAAGGATTTTTTTTTGGACATTCTATATTCAATTTATTCTATTACAGGGTGTATTTTTGCTCACTTAGGTTTGAGTTAATTTTATTATATTTTTTTTGTTTACACCTATCAACATTATTTGGAGATATCTATAACTGAAATCATTTGATTCAGTTCACGTTTAGCAGCGCAGCTAATCCTTGTTCTTATATGTGACTCGTAATGCCTTGTACACACGGTCGGACATTCCGACCACGTTTTTCCGACGGATTTTGTCCGAAACTGGTGTTGCATACGGTCGGACAAAGTTGTCGGAAAATCTGATCGTTCGGAAACGTGGTGACATTCGTTGCGTACGACGGAACTACGTAGAGACCAGTAGCCAATAGCTTTGGTCTCGTAATTTGATCTGAGCATGCGTGGCACTTTGTCCGTCGGAATTCTCTACAAACGATTGGAAAAAGTCTGATCTGATTTTTTTTTGTCGGAAAATTTTAGATCCTGCTCTCAAATTATTTCCGACGGAAAAAGTCAGATAGAGCCCACACACGATCGGATTTTCCGACAACATAATTCCAATCAGACCTTTTCCGTCGGAAATTTCCGACCGTGTGTACAGGGCATTAGTGTTACAAGGTCTCAGGTGAGAATGGGAAGCAGGTGTGTTAGTCTCTCTTATATTGGTCACTGGAAGTTCAACATGGCACCCCATGGCAAAGAACTCTCTAACGATCTGAAAAAAAGAATTGTTGCTCTACATAAAGATGGCGCAGGCTATAAGAGGATTGCCAAGACCCTGAAACTGAGCTGCAGCACGGTGGCCAGGACCATACAGTGGTTTAACAGGACTGGTTCCAATCAGAACAGGCCTCGCCATGGTCGACGAAAAAGAAGTTGAGTGCACGCGCTCAGCGTCATATCCAGAGGTTGTCTTTGGGAAATAGACGTATGAGTGCTGCCAGCATCGCTGCAGAGGTTGAAGGGATGGGGATCAGCCTGTCAGTGCTCAGACCATACGCCACACACTGCATCAAATTGGTCTGCATGGCTGTCATCCCAGAAGGAAGCCTCTTCTAAAGATGATGCACAAGAAAGCCTGCAAACAGTTTGCTAAAGACAAGCAGACTAAGGACATGGATTACTGGAACCATGTCCTGTGGTCTGATGAGACCAAGATAAACTTATTTGGTTCAGATGGTGTCAAGCGTGTGTGGTGGCAACCAGGTGAGGAGTACAAAGACAAGTGTGTCTTGCCTACAGTCATGCATGTTGGTGGGAGTGTCATGGTCTGGGGCTGCATGAGTGCTGCCGACACTGGGGAGCTACAGTTCATTGAGGGAACCATGAATGCCAACATGTACTGTGACATACTGAAGCAGAGCATGATCGCCTCCCTTCGGAGACTGGGCCGCATTCCAACATGATAACGACCCCAAACACACCTCCAAGATTACCACTGCCTTGCTAAAGAAGCTGAGGGTAAAGGTGATGGACTGGCCAAGCATGTCTCCAGACCTAAACCCTATTGAGCATTTGTGGGGCATCCTCAAACGCAAGGTGGAGGAGCGCAAGGTCTCCAACATCCACCAGCTCTGTAATGTCGTCATGGAGGAGTGGAAGAGGACTCAAGTGGCAACCTGTGAAGCTCTGGTGAACTCCATGCCCAAGAGGGTTCAGGCAATGCTGGAAAATAATGGTGGCCACACAAAAATATTGACACTTTGGGCCCAATTTGGACATTTTCACTTAGGGGTGTACTCACTTTTGTTGCCAGCAGTTTAACCACTTGCCTACCAGGTACGAACACCTCCTTCCTGACCAAGCCATTTTTTAGCTTTCAGCGCTGTCGCATTTTGAATGACAATTGCGCGGTCATGCAACGCTGTACCAAAATTAAATTTTTATCATTTTATTCCCACAGATAGAGCTTTATTTTGGTGGTATTTGATCACCTCTGCGGTTTTTATTTCTTGCGCTATAAACAAATTAAGAGGGACAAGTTTAAAAAAAAAGCAATATTTTTACTTTTTATTATAATAAATATCCAATTTATTTATTTTTTTTTAAACTAATTTTTTCCTCAGTTTAGACCAATACGTATTCTTCTACATATTTTTGGTAAAAAAAAATCGCAATAAGCGTCTATTGATTGGTTTGCGCAAAAGTTATAGCGTCTACAAAATAGGGGATAGATTTATAGCATTTTTATTATTTTTTTTTTATTAGTAATGGCAGCGATTTTATATCGTGACTGCTACATTGCGGCAGACACTTCGGACACTTTTGACACATTTTTGGGACCATTCACATTTATACAGCGATCCGTGCTATAAAAATGCATTGATTACTGTATAAATGTGACTGGCAGGGAAGGGGTTAACACTAGGGGGCACTGCAGGGGTTAATATGTTCCCTATATGAGTGATTCTAACTGTGGGGGGAGGGAACTGACTGGGGGAGGGGACCGATCGGTGTCCCTATGTACAAGGGACACACCAAGGGACACACCATCGGTCTCCTCTCCTCTGACAGGACGTGGATCTGTGTGTTTACACACACAGATCCACGTCCTGCTCAGTTACCGGGCAATCGCGGGTGCCTGACGGTCATCGCGACCGCCGGGCACGCACATCGGGTCCCCAGCCACGCGGCGGGCACGTGCGCGCGCCTCCCGCGGCACGCGCGCGCCCCCTAGTGGCCAAAAAGCGAGCGCCCGCCATAAGAGCTGCACCGTCCCGCCGTCATTTGACAGTGGGCGGTCAGCTACTAGTTAAACATTAATGGCTGTGTGTTGAACCCCTTTAAAGTGAAACATTAAAAATGCAAAATTATTTTAAATAACATACCTGGGGGGTGCCCTGAGCCTGCCTGTGAAGTGGTGCATCTGGAAGATGTATAAAACCTACTACAGCAACACTGACATTTGCAGTTTAACCCATTCCTGCCACGTATACACATAAAGTGGGTATAGAAAAGAATCACCCCCCTTTAAAACAATCACATTATGTTGCTTTACAGCTTAAAATTAAGACAGACACATTTGTTGTTTTATCCAGCTATATTTACTCAATGCAACGTATAACATCCAAGTGAAAGATATAACACCAACATGTCAGAAAAAAAATAAAAAAACAGAATCACTGAGTTGGAAAAAGGATCACTCCCCTCCTAAAAATGACTTGTAAAACTCAATCAGGTGTAGCTAATCATCTTCTCAATGGCACACAAAGCCATTGGACTTTCACATGTGGTCATTTTGATTAGCTCAGCATGAAAGGAGCTTTCTTGGAGCATTCCAGTCCCTGGTAGAGCAACTGAAGAAAACAATCAACTATGGGTGGGAATTTATGACGAGGTGACAAAGAGTGGTGATTGTGTGCATGTGACTACAATATCACAAATTCTCCACAAATGTGGCATGTATGGGAGGATTGCAAGAAAAAAAGAAAAAGCCACTCCTCAAGAAAGGCCACATGCAGACACCACTAAGCTTTTCTAAAAATGCACCTTGAAGATTCTGAGGCCACATGGAAAAAGGTGTTATGGTCAGATGAGACTAAAATATAATTATTTGGCCTCAACACCAAACGATATATCTGGTGGAAATCCAATACAACTCACCCTCCAAATAACACCATTCCTACAGTAAAGCATTGAGGTGGTAATATCCTGTTATGGGGGTGTTTCTTTACAGCAGGGACTGGAGCACTTGTCAGGATAGAAGGAAAATGGATGGGGCAAAATCCCATCAAATTCTTAAGGAAACTCTGAATGTACCTCTGCGCTACCCAAGTGTAAATAAAACTAGAAAATGCATTTCCTGTAGAAAATGCGTGGGAATGCTGAATATCATCAAAACTGCCCCATCATATTGCCCCCATCAAAACTGCCCCATCAAAACTGCCCCCATCAAAACTACCCCATCAAAACTGCCCCATCAAAACTGCCCCCATAAAACTTGCCCCATCATATTCCTCTATAAATCAGTACATGGTGTGTCTGTGCTCTCCCCCGGGCTCTGTAATCTGAGATGCTCCAGCCGCCTCCCCCCACTGCCCATCACTGTGTATAAGAACCTTTGCTAACCATGGAAACAAAACAGACAACAAAGTCTGGATGCCCTAAATTTAATGACATTTTCTGAAATGATCACTAAACTTAAACATTTTTTTCACAAAAACTGATATCAAACTGAAAAGACATAGCCAGATAGCTGAATATTTTGTGAACATTTTAAAGTTTGTTTGGCGTCCGTAGGTGAAAGTATGAAGGAGCTGAAACTTTTGGGAGTGGAAGAATATTTTAAGGATTTGAACCATGCTCGCATTCACTTCAATGTTAAAAAAAGTGTTCAAAAGCTTAATATTTTAAAAAGTATAAATAGTAGAAAAAAAGTTGAAGAAGTCCCATCATCAGCTGAAAGAGCTGAACATTTTAAAAGTTGAATGGCTTTAATAGCTGAAAGTATGCAGAAGTTACGCAGAGACAAAAAAAGTACGGAATAATAATAATAAAAAGAAGATTAATAAATAAAAACTAATAACAATAGTGGGACTGCTGAAGCATTCTCACTAATAAAACAATTAATGTGATGATCAATGCAAGTGCCATAATGGCTAGATAAATGGTGAAAAACCATAATATAATAATGTTGATAGATGAGCTGCTGCATCCACCCAATTGTGTTCTCACAATATGCAAACAGTAGAACAATGTGAAAATTGGTGTTGCGCAGGCTCTTGAAGTGTATCACAAAATTCAGTGCTATATAAAGGAGCCGCTTGGACTGCCTTCACGAGAAAGCCAGCCACCAGCTGAAAAGAAAATAACAGGGTTATGGCTGACAGCCTCCGGTAAACCAAATGCAAACACGCAATGTACAGTATATATATATATATACGTACTGTGGTCGGCAAGTGGCTAAAGTGGAACTAAAGTAATTTTAGCCACATCATCCTGCGCAGCCTCAAGATAGCTGCAGATCAGCACCCAGAAGAAGCCAGGGAGAAGATGCCAGCGCTGGTAAGGGACCTCACTGGCGTTGGAGCTGATGTAAGTATTACAGAATTTAGTTTCGCTTTAAGGGTGTATCGAACCTACTGTATATTTTCAATACGTTCAATGTAATGTTAGCACACAAAAACAGAATATCATTCCAATTTATTTTGTGAAATCTAAAATGAGATTGTTTCAAGTAAGTCGATACCAAACATGTCAAGCCATAAAATTGTGTGGTCACAAAGCAGTGCGGAAATATGATACCCAAATGATACCCACATTTTTCCATATAGGCAATTATTTTAAAGCCTTTACAGCTCCTCAGTTTAGAGTTTATTTTTATAAATTCTTCATTTAGGTAATGCACACCATGCAAACATCAACATTTTTAGCCATGAACATTTTATGATGGATACAGATATGTCTAGTCAACAAATGTACAGTGTATAATTTTATTACAAACAGGAAACTGTTATGCAAATGTTGAGTTGCAATAAAATGATGGAAGTGAAAGACCAAGCTAACTCTTATGCCCCGTACACACGATCGAAAATTCGGTCCAATGAGAGCTTTTGGTCGGAAAATGCGACCGTGCGTATGCTCCATCAGACTTTTGCTGGCCGAATTCCCGCCAGCAAAAGATTGAGAGCATGTTCTCAATTTTTCCGTCGGAAAAAGTTTTGATCGAAAATTCCGATTGTCTGTACCAATTCGACTCACAAAATTCCTACGCATGCTCGAAGACAATTCGACGCATGCTCGGAAGCATTGAACTTCATTTTCTCGGCTCGTTGTAGTGTTGTACGCCACCGTGTTCTTGGCGGTCGAAAGTTCAGTGAATTTTTGTGTGACTGTGTGTATGCAAGACAAGCTTGAGCGGAATTCCGTCGGAAAAACCATCCAAGATTTTTCCAACGGAAAATCCTCTCGTGTGTACGGGGCATTAGTTTTACTGGGTTTGGATAGGCGTGGTGCAGGCATGTAGGATACCTTGGTCTTATGATGATGATCGAGTAGGAACTGAGCGAAGGAAGGAGAGGGGAAGGAACGGGGGGAAGGGTAAGGAATTGTGGAAACAGTGATGTCACTCATAGCCCAGCCATTGTTGCTGCTCCCTCTTCTCCCCCGCAGCCACCGCTCACTGACACAAGGCTGGTGCTGCAGGATCATGTGACCGGAGTAGAGTGGACTGAAAAAAGGTAAGTATACAGATCTTTTTTACATAGGTTAGGGAGGATAGGTAGCTAGAAGGGAGGGGATAGTTTTAAGAATAGTTAATGTTAGGCAGGAATTCCACATTAAGGCATACCTAAATCCAAAAACAAAAATTTAATAAATTGCAAGAGTACCAATCCTTAGATGTGATAGCTGAATCAGTTTTGTTTTGGCCCTGCCCACATTTCCAACAGTGACATGGGCCACCCACATTTCCAAAATAACAGGTCCCGCCCACATTCCCAACAGTGACAATCCCCACCCACATTCCCAACAGTGACATGTGCCACCCACATTTCCAATAGTGACAGGTCCCATCCACATTCCCAA
The DNA here is from genome assembly GCA_028564925.1 of Lithobates sylvaticus. NCBI lineage: Eukaryota > Metazoa > Chordata > Amphibia > Anura > Ranidae > Lithobates > Lithobates sylvaticus. The sequence goes on from CM053029.1 coordinate 77,485,402, forward strand.
CAGTGACAAGCCCCAGCTAGATTCCCAACAGTGACAAGCCCCACTCGCTTTCCCAACAGTGACATGCCCCACCCACATTTCCAATAGTGAAAGGTCCCGCCCACATTCCCAACAGTGACAAGCCCCACCCACATTCCCAACAGTTACATGCACCACCCACATTTCCAATAGTGACAGGTCCTGCCCACATTCCCAACAGTGAAAAGCCCCAGCTACATTCCCAACAGTGACATGCCCCACCTACATTCCCAACAGTGACATGCCCCACCTACATTCCCAACAGTGACATGCCCCACCTACATTCCCAACAGTGACATGCCCCACCTACATTCCCAACTGTGACATGCCCCACCTACATTCTCAACAGTGACATGCCCCACCCACATTTCCAATAGTGACATGGAAATTGGCCCTATACGGAAGAATTTTCTATAGTTTATAGCCTTTCACTTATATAATCATTTTTGTCTTGATTTATTCTTTTGATTATTTTACTGATTTACAACTCTTTGTACTATTATATATGCCTTTTTTCATCCAGGCGATTCCTATTTAATCGCACAAACTGGTCGAATTACATCTGAAACCTTTATTTCCATATAGGGGTTATTTAGAAGTCTTCCTGAGAATAGGTGGATGCATATTATACACTATTAAGATTTCAAGAGGGTTGTTGCAATACCCCCATTTTTGTCAAGTGCTTAAGGGAATATGGTCCTCTTTCTTAGTCAGTCTATCAATATAATTTGAGAAGTTGTATTGATCGCACTTATAGTCACTTTCATTTGGGCTGTGTTTTAGATTATTTGATACAAATAATTTTTTCCTTTTTGCGATTTGTATGTATCACGCTTGAAAGCCTGTGTCTTCCCTATAGGGATTAGATATAGGTTCCCTTGAATTGGGGATTATATATTTCACACTTTTATTGCACTAGATTGTTTTTTCAATCTTTATTTTTATTTATACTTTATAGAAACACGACCCCTTCGGGTCAGCACACTGACATCAGTTCAAAATTTACATTGATACACCTAATCAAGTGTGTATTCACAATTAAAATTCCTGCCACACATTTCTGCCAGCAGGTTTACATCCTCCTGCATGGTCTTATGTGTAATCAGGGACACTTGGTCATTTAAGCGCTGCATTATTCACTTTTTTATGCTCTACACAATTATGTCTGATTGTTATGCCAGCTGCTAGATATTATTTAGGTTTGGTGAAGTATTTTCTTCACATTTTTTTTTTCAATAGTGACATGCCCCACCCACATTTCCAATAGTGACAGGTCCCACCCACATTCCCAACAGTGACAAGCCCCAGCTAGATTCCCAACAGTGACAAGCCCCACCCACATTCCCAACAGTGACATGCACCACCCACATTTCCAATAGTGACAGGTCCTGCCCACATTCCAAACAGTGACAAGCCCCACCTACACTCCCAACAGTGACAAGCCCCACCTACATACCCAACAGTGACATGCCCCACCTACATTCCCAACAGTGACATGCCCCACCCACATTTCCAATAGTGACATGCCCCACCCACATTTCCAATAGTGACAGGTCCTGCCCACAATCCAAACAGTGACAAGCCCCACCTACATTCCCAACAACAGTAACATGCCCCACCTACATTCCCAACAGTGACATGCCACACCCACATTTCCAATAGTGACATGCCCCACCCACATTTCCAATAGTGACAGGTCCCACCCACATTCCCAACAGTGACAAGCCCCACCTACATTCCCAACAGTGACAAGCCCCAGCTAGATTCCCAACAGTGACAAGCCCCACCCACATTCCCAACAGTGACATGCACCACCCACATTTCCAATAGTGACAGGTCCTGCCCACATTCCAAACAGTGACAAGCCCCACCTAAATTCCCAACAGTGACAAGCCCCACCTACATAGCCAACAGTGACATGCCCCACCTACATTTCCAATAGTGACATGCCCCACCCACATTTTCAATAGTGACAGGTCCCGTCCACATTCCCAACAGTGACAAGCCCCACGCCCATTTCCAAAAGTGGCAAGCACCCACCCTCATCCTCACTGACAATTGCGCGGTCGTGCGATGTTGCACCCAAACAAAATTGATGTCCTTTTTATAGAGCTTTCTTTTGGTGGTATTTGATCGCCTCTGCGGGTTTTATTTTTTGCGCTATAAACAAAAAAAGTGTAAATTTTGAAAAAAACACAATATTTTGTACTTTTTGCTAAATAAATATCCCCATTTTTTTTTAAAAAAGCAAATTTTTTCTCAGTTTAGGCCGATATGTATTCTGTATAATGATTGGTTTGCGCAAAAGTTATAGCGTCGATCTGCGATTTTTATCGGGACTGCGACATTATGGCGGACACATCGGACACATTTTTGGGACCATTGACAATTATACAGCAATCAGTGCTATAAAAATGCACTGATTACTGTATAAATGTCACTGGCAGGGAAGGGGTTAACACTAGTGGGTGATCAAGGGGTTAACTGTGTTCCCTGTATGTGTTTCGAACTGTAGGGGGAGGGGACTGACTAGAGGAAGTGACGGATCGTGGTTCCTAGCTATTAGGAACTCACAATCTGTCATTCCTCAAAGAATAGAACAGGGATTTGTGTGTTTACACACACTCGTCCCTGTTCTGTCACCTGTGCCCACGTTTGCTCGTGGCCGGCAGTCATCGCGACCATCGGCCACGAGCAACGGCATTCCCGCAGTGCAGCGGGCACGTGCGCGCGACTGCTATCCCGATCCCGTGAGCCGATGTACAGCTACGGGCGATTCGCGTGATCGTGCCGACCTGCCGCAGTATAATGACAGCGGCAGGTCGGCAAGCGGTTAAGAACAAAACATACAGGGATATGGGAAATGATTATCTACACAGTGTTGGTCATCTTACTTTAAAAAAGTAATTAGTTAAGTTACAAATTACTTCTCCCAAAAAGTAATTGCGTTAGTAACTCAGTTACTACATTGGAAAAGTAATTAGTTACGCAGCAAAGTAACTTACTTTTTTTTATATATTCTATACGTGTAACTAAGGGGTCTAGTATTACTGTAAGCAAGGGGCGCATTTATTATTACTCTAACCAAGAGGCAGATCTGTTATAGCCTGTAAGCAAGGGGCGGGTCTATTATTATTATTATTATATCGTGTAAGGGGCGGATGGCTACAGAAGAGGGGGAATGTTAAATTAATGGGCAGTACTCAATATATAACAATAATAATAAATGCACCCCTTGGTTACAGTAATACTAGACCCGCCCCTAGTTACACGATAGACGCCCCTTGCAGAGTAACACGAGCATCGGGAGCGTGTGGCATCGCCTCGTACAATTACATGTCAACTGCGCCTGCGCGGTATAGAGTTTAGGTTTGGCAATTTTCATAAGCTCCGTAGTCCTTCGTACTGCGCAAGCACTGCGCCTGAGCAGTACAGGGGGGTCTTATCTGGCGGGGGAACTTTTTCGGCAGGACACCGGAATTACACTACTACCATCTAGTGGCAGTAGAAGTAATTGAGGTAACGCCGCCCAAGTAATGGGAACTGCGTTACCATGAGGGGAAAAGTAATCAGTTAGATTACTCGTTACCCTCTGAAGTAACTGCGTTATGTAACTCCGTTTATTTTAACTCAGTTACTTACATCACTGCTGACACACGTACACCTTCACAGGTTGAACTGGATGGACTATTGTCTTTATTCAACCTTACCTACAGTACAATGTAATTATGTAAAGGAAGTTCTCCCCATTGTTAATGGATTCAGTCAAGTTGGCCATCCCATAACCGCTTTATCCCATCCAAGTTGTTGTCCCTAATAAAACAACAAAAACAAAGCCAAGAGACTGACTTCTTGTGTCAGGGAAGGGGAAAACGTGTGTTGCCTGGCTGTGCAGGAATAGGAAAGCCAGTTACCAGCAGCCTTTGCGAGGGGGTAGTGCTACATGTGTTTCAAGAGATCAGAGTGATGCAAAAGGTATTTAGCAAGGTCTGCTCTCAAGTCAAAGCCCATAAGATGAGAAAAAGTCTGTCCAACCTGAGACCAAAGTCCGTCCAGTCTCTTACGGGTCCAGAAGATATGCAACACGGTGGCCTTCTGCTTCCCCTACAGCGCCTCACTGCCTGGTATATATTCCTATAGGAGCGAGGACACCTTACACCAATGGCTGAGAATCTTGAATCCCAGCTCCTGGTATTTGCTGGCAATAGACGGGTAGTGAGCAAAGTAGAGGATACGCTCTCTTTGTTCAGAAGAACGTGTTAAAACCCAAATCCCTTTCCCACTTCAATAGAAAGGGGGGAAGCAAAGCCTTCGGACGGCTGAAGGAGTAGTTTCCAACACTCCATGTGAGGAGGGACCCGGCTCTAAACAAAGCTTTTCAAGCAGGGATTTCGATTTGGTTGACACTCCCTTTTGTACCAGGGTACGCAGAAAAAGAATCAATTGAGTCAGCCGCCATGAGTCCAGCTGTGAATTAAACATCTCACGGATGGCCAAAGGGTTTTTTAGGCCCGACGATGAAAGAAAATCCCAAAGGCGTAAGACGCCTTGGTGAAACAGTAGAATTTTTATTTTTTTAATCAGTTTAGTGTCACTTTAACCCCTTCCCGTCCACACTAAAGCCGAAAAACGGCTACAGCGTGGGCTTACTATGCGGGGAGAGCGTCCATGGACGTCCTCCCGTGATCACTCTGTAATTGCTGAGTCCTTTGAATCACAGATCAAGGTAAAGTGCCAATCCCAGCAGCCCTTTACCACGTGATCAGCTGTGTCCATCGACAGCTGATCACGGTGTAAACACAAGCGGGTTAATGGCTTTGCTTTCCTCATGCTGACAGCACGGGGAGAAAGGAGCCGATAACCGGCTTGTGTTTAAGGGACATCTACACTGATAATCTACACTGATAATCAGGGCACTGATAGTCAGTGCAGTCCCAACGGGTGCCCACCAGTGCTTCCAATCAGTGCCCATTAGTGCCACCTATCAGTGCAGCCTCATTAGTGTCACCTATCAGCAGTGATGTAACTAACGTAATTAAAGTAAACAGCGTTACGTAACGCCGTTACTTTAGAGGGTAACGAGTAATCTAACTGATTACTGTTCCCCACGCGTTCCCATTACTTGGGCGGTGTTACCGCAATTACCCGCCGCGATTCGCGGAGCCGTCCGCGGCCTCAGGAAAGGCCGCGGCTTCGGCCTAGCTCCGGAGTGGTGGCCATCTTGGTGCACCCGTCGGCCGCGGCTCCGGCCTAGCTCCGGAGCGGCAGCCATCTTGGTGCACCCGTCGGCTGTTTACAATGTGATTGCTCCGTCAAATGACAGAGCGATCACTTGTAAACAAACCGGCGTCAAGATGACGCCGGTTCCTCTCTCCCCTCTGTGTACAGATCTGTGAGAGATCGGATGGCAGCACTGTAATACCCTGCCAATACTCTGCAATACCCAGCCAATACCCTGCCAATACTCTGCAACACCCTGCAATACCCTGACAATACTCTGCAATACCCTGACAATACTCTGCAATACCTTGCCAATACTCTGCAATATCCTGCCAATACTCTGCAACACCCTGCCAATACTCTGAAACACCCTGCCAATACTCTGCAATACCCTGCCAATACTCTGCAATACCCTGCCAATACTCTGCAATACCCTGCCAATACTCTGCAACACCCTGCAATACTCTGCAATACCCAGCCAATACCCAGCCAATACTCTGCAATACCCTGACAATACTCTGCAATACCTTGCCAATACTCTGCAATACCCTGCCAATACTCTGCAATACGCTGCCAATACTCTGCCAATACTCTGCAACACCATGCCAATACTCTGCAATACTCTGCAACACCCTGCTAATACTCTGCAACACCCTGCCAATACTCTGCAATACTCTGCCATACCCAGCCATACTCTGTAATACCCAGCCATACTCTGCCATACTCTGCAATACCCCGTAATACCCAGCCATACTCTGCAATACTCTGCAATACTCGGTAATACCCAGCCATACTCTGCAATACTCTGCAATACTCGGTAATACCCAGCCATACTCTGCAATACCCTGCCAATACTCTGCAATACCCTGCCAATACTCTTCAACACCCTGCCAATACTCTGCAATACCCTGCCAATACTCTGCACTACCCTGCAACACCCTGACAATACTCTGCAACACCATGCCAATACTCTGCAACACCCTGCCAATACTCTGCAATAGCCTGCCAATACTCTGCACTACCCTGCAATACCCTGACAATACTCTGCAATACCCTGACAATACTCTGCAACACCATGCCAATACTCTGCAACACCATGCCAATACTCTGCAATACCCTGCCAATACTCTGCAATACCCTGCAATACCCTGACAATACTCTGCAACACCATGCCAATACTCTGCAACACCATGCCAATACTCTGCAATACCCTGCCAATACTCTGCAATACCCTGCAATACCCAGCCATACTCTTCCATACTCTGCAATACTCGGTAATACCCAGCCATACTCTGCAATACTCTGCAATACTCTGCAATTCTCAGTAATACCCAGCCATACTCTGCAATACTCTGTAATACCCAGCCATGCTCAGCGATACCTAGCCGTACCCAGCCATGCTCAGCCGTACCCAGCCATACTCAGCCAATGTTACAGTTGGGGAGATGATGTGGATATTACAGTTGGGACTATATGGTGATGGAATTTTCACAGGTTTTTGCAAATTCAATTATTATTTGCTGATCCGAAAAATTATCTGATCCGTGACTCTGATCCAAGCAACGATCCGATACGTGAGTTTGGGGGGGACAGATGTACAGAGGGGGGACAGATATATGTGTGTGTGGGGGGGACAGACGTGTAGTGAGGTACAGAGGGGAAACAGATATATGTGTAGGGGGGGAACAGGCTTGCAGGGGGGAACGCACCCCTTGCTTACAGTAATACTATACCCGCCCCTAAGAATATTAAAAAAAAAAGTCACAGTTACTTTGCTAATTACTTTTCCAATGTAGTAACTGAGTTACTAACTCAATTACTTTTTTGGGAGAAGTAATTTGTAACTTAACTAATTACTTTTTTAAAGTAAGATGACCAACACTGCCTATCAGTGCCCATCAGTGCTTCCTACCAGTGCCGCCTACCAGTGCCCATCAGCATAGCTCTCAACTGTCCCTGATTTGGAGCAATGTCCCTCTGTCCCTCATTCCTCCTCATTTGCCCCTCATTTTGGTCTGATATATATAGTTGTATATAAAATGCACTTTTTATCTTTAAAAAAGTGTTTACCAGTGCTAAACCTTTCATCCAAAATCGAAATTGCTGCATTTGTAAATTTGAAAAGCCAATATAAAGGAAAAGTAGTGGTAAAAAAAAGCCCTTGTGGGTTTAACTAATCTTTTTTTAGGTTAATTTTCCTTTAAGGGGGCGTGACAGGGGGCGTGTCCTATGCCTACATGTTTTTGCTAGTAGGTGTTGGGAGGTATGCATCAGTGCCACCTATCAATGCAGCCTCATCAGTTCCCATCAGTGCAGCTTATCAGTGCCCTTCAATGAAGGAGAAAAATTACCTGTTTGCAAAATTTTATAACAAACTATGAAAAATTTTATTTTTTATTTTTTTTCAATGTTTTCGGTCTTTTTTAGTTTTTAAGCAAAAAATAAAAAAATCCAGTGGTGATTAAAGAGTTTGTTAACCGCAAAAAAAATGGATCCTGTGCCTTTAAAGCATGTTATATGACACAGTGCTTTTACCATGTGATCAGCTGTGTCCAATCACAGCCGGTCACATGTAAACACAGAGATGCCGGTAATCGGCACTGCTCTAATCACACTGACAAGAGTGTGTAGCGAGGAGAGCAAATCAGCGGCATCTCCTTGCAGGGGGCAACAAAACATGTAATCAGGGCACAGATCATCAGTGCCCTGATTACATTATAGCGCCAAAAGTGTCACCAATCAGTGCCCACCATTGCCAGCAATCAGTGCCCACTACTGCCCACAAGTGCCACCAATCAGTGCCCATTAGTGATGCCAGTCAGTACTGGCTATCAGTCCCGCCTATCAGTGCTGCCCATCAATGCCCATCACTGCTGTCCATCAATACCCATCAGTGTTGCCCATCAGTGCCACCCATCAATGCCCATCAGTACCGCCTATCAGTGCCCACCAGTGCCGCCTATAAGTGCCACCTATCAATGCCCACCAGTGCCGCCTATTAGTGCCTATCTGTGGCACCTATTAGTGCTCATCAGTACCACCTATCAGTGCCCATAAGTGCGGCATATTAGTGCCTCCTCATCAGTGCCACCTAATCAGTGCCCATAAGTGCCACCTCATCAATTCCCACCAGTTCAGCCTATCAGTACCCATCAGCGCAGATCAGTGAAGGAGAAAAATTACTTAATTACAAAACTTTTTGTTTATTTTTGGTAAAAAATAAGAAAAACCCAGCAGTGATTAAATACCACCAAAAGAAAGCTTTATTTGTGTGAAGAAAATTATAAAAATGTCATTTGAGTACAGTGTAGCATGACTGCGCACTTGTCATTCAAAGAGTGACAGCGCTGAAAGCTGGAGATTGGCCTGGCAGGAAGGGGGTGAAAGTGCCAGGTAGGCAAGGGAAACAAACTCCCTTCCTTGTGACAAACCTATTTGCAGCAGAGTTGCAGTCCCAGCAAACAGCCGGCAGGGGGCGACCGAGCCCCGGCTGTACAACTCCACTAAACTCTCACTATAGTAGAGGACGTTTGAGCCTCCCCGCCTTCCGTCTGTGTGAAGCGCTGATTGGCCGGGCCCCTGTCACGTGGCGTTTCGTTGACGGTGTGCAAAGATGGCGGCGCCCTTGTGAACATGCTGAAATGAGAAGTTGACCAGTGATCGGCGGAGGTAAGTGACCGCGGTGTGTAGATCGGGTGTGGGGGCGGTGTGTGAGTTGTTGGAGTGGGAGGAGACGAAGCTGCTCTGCTCAGCTTTACTTTCATAGTACCAGGCTGGTGGAGGATGATGGGGGAAGGAGGGAGCGGTGTATGGTGGGGATCAGTAGGTTAGGGTTGTGCAGGGGGTGGAGATTTGGTAGTGAAATAACTGAATGGAGTCAAACTAAAGAGATTTGTAGACATCAGTGACTCTCAGGTGGCTCCACCCCCCGCCCCCCCCCCCCAAAGCTGCCATTATGGCACATGTGAAAATGTGCCAAGCCTTCGGGGTCCTGGCAGAGCCCGTCGGTGCCTCTGCCAACGCACAGGTCATTCTCTATGCATGCGCAAAGACAGGGAAGGTTTGGGGTAGGCTTCTTTCTAGCGCTCCTGTAGCCCCGCTGCTAGGGTTGCCACCTGTCCCAGGATTCACCCGGACAGTCCGGGTTTTGAATCGCGTGTCTGGGTTTCAGTCCACCTGAAACCCGGACACATTATTCAGACATGATTGTGGCTCGGAATAGGGCTTGATAGGAGGGTGAGGGGGCGCTATGTGTGCCACATTACTAGTTACTTTGCAATGCCCAAAGGTGTATAGTGTATGCTTAAAAAAAAATAAAAAAAAAAAAAAAAGTGTATAATAAAAAAAATAAAAATACTTTGCGCCGCTAAAGTGTTCGGGTTTGGCTTGAAGAAAAAGTGACAACCCTACCCGCTGCATGTCTGCGCATGCACTGGGGAAAGAACAATTCTAGCCTAGGTTAAAAAAAAATGCAGGATTGCTGCTTTTAATGACTTCCACATAAAAAAGAAAATACAATAATGTCCACTTGTAGTAGAACTGCCAATTGACACCTTCATATAACCACTATAACACTCTGGGAGATTTACCCCCCTCCTCTTGATGACCAGGCCATTTTTTTGCAATTTGGCACTGTGTTGCTTTATCTGACAATTGTGCGACGCTGTGCCCAAATAAAACAATCCATTTTTTTTCTCACAAATAGAGTTTTTTCTTTTGGTGGTATTTGATTACCTACGCAGTTTTTATTTTTTGCGCTATAAACAAAAAAAAAAAAAACTGACCTTTTTTTTTTCTTTCTACTAGAAAACATTAAAAAAAATGTCTTAATAAATTTTGGGCAAAAAGTATTCTGCTACATGTTATTGGTAAAAAAAAAAAAAAATCCCAAAAAGTGTGTATTGATTGGTTTACACAAACGTTCTAGCACCTACAAACTATGGGCTATATTTATGTCATTTGAGCCGTACAATGAGCTGAAGTTCCACTTTTGGGTGGAACTCCACTTTAAAGTCCATTTCCAGATTCATTATTTTTCCAATAGCCTGTGTCCCTCTTATAGCATGAGTTTAACCACTTCCCACCCGGCCACTGCACATAAACGGCCGGGTGGGCGCGCTCTTCTTCTGAGTGGATGTTCAGGAACGTCCACTCAGAAGGAGCGGGATCGCACGCGCGCGTTCCCGATGTGCTTGGGTCACCCGGACACGGCGCATCTTAGATCGGCTCTGCGATTGGCCCTCCTGATCACATGACGGCCGTGACCAATCGCAGCCGTCATGTGATGTAAACAAACAGCCGGTTGCTAGGCGATCGGCTCTCCTCTCCTCACACGGAAGTTGTCGCTGAGGAGAGGAGAGCGGATCTCTGCAGCCGGCTGGTGATCAGTGAGTATTAGCTGTTTTTTACAGATTTTTACTCACTGACCACACATGTCACCACACATGTCACCACACAGTAAACACACAATGTCCCCACATAGTAATGATCCCCAAAACACATTTCCCCCACATATATAACAGTAAAATCACATGTTCCAATGATCATTTGCGCACACACATGTCCGTGATCATCTGCACACATCTGTACATGATCATTTGTGTACATATGTCCGTGATCACACGAACCAATTATTATACACTTAACGGGATTTTTTTTTTTTTTTTTTACCAAAAACATGTAGCAGAATACAATTTGGCTTAAATTTATGACAAAATTTAGATTTTATTGGTTTTATTTTAAAATAGAATAAAGAAAATATATTTTTTTTTCCAAATTTCTGCTCTTTTTTCGCTTATATCGCAAAAAATTAAAAACAGAGTCGTGAATTAATACCACCAAAAGAAAGCTCTATTTGTGGGAACAAAATGATAAAAATGTTATTTGGGTACATCGTAGCATGACCGCGCAATTGTCAGTGAAAGTGCGAGAGCGCTGAAAACCTGAAAATTGGTCTGGGAAGGAAGGGGGCGAAAGTGCACAGTATTGTAGTGGTTAAAAAAAATAGGCTGAAGCAACCTGTGCCTTCTCCATGCTCCAGCTTTGCCCACTGAGTCCTCCTGCTTTATCTGGGTTAAATGAGAGCTGGCAAATTTTAACCCATTAGGTCATTTTTTCACACGGTCTTCAGCTTGTATAAAAGCAGTGTGAACAGCAAGCTTTTGCAAAGTTTTCGTCAAGCTTCGTGCAGCTTTCTCTAAAGCCCCATACACACGGTTGGACTTTTTCATGGATTCTGTCCGATCGGACCATGTTGTCGAAAAATCCGACCGTGTGTATGCACCATCGGACAGTGTACGTCGAATTGTCCGACGGACAAAGTCTTATCTCCTGCTGGATAGATTTGCCGACAACCCGGTCCGATCACACCAAATTCGATCGTGTGTACGGTTGTCCGACGGACAAAGTGCTACGCATGCTCAGATCACATTACAAGACCAAAGCTATTGGCTACTAGCCTCTAAGTAGTCCCGTCGTAGGCAACAAACGTCACCACGTTCAGAATGATCGGATTTTCCGACAACTTTATCCGACCGTGTGTACGCAAAACCAACATCGGACAAAGTACGACGGACCTGGTCCGCGGATAATCCGAGCGTGTGTATGGGGCTTAAGTCTTTAAAGTGCCCTTCACCTTTTTTTTTTTTTTTTTTTTTTTGGGGGGTGGGGGTGGTTTGGGTTAGAGGGTGGGTTAGGGTTAAATAAAAATCAAATGTGTTAGTCATGAGTGTAAAAGATAAAATGTTTGGAACATTTGAGAAAATTTGAAAATAAAAATAAAGTGCCCTTCATCTCCTTTTAGAAATGTTCTACGCAGATCTTAATAGGAGTGCTGATTGACACTTTTTTAAACAAGCTGCTAGCAGGCTTTCAACAAACACCAGGTAGTGCTGAAGCCTGCTATCAGCTTGTTTAAAGTGTCAATCAGCACTCCCATTAGGATCTGTTTTCAGAATTCACAAAATGAAGCTGAATGGTACTTCAAAAGCCTAAACAAAGCTTGCCAAAAGCTCTGCAAAGGCTTTGTGACAGCTTGCTGTTCACATTACAGACCTAAATATGAGCCTGAGGCATCAGGGAAATGTTGCCATCATCATCCTCATTCCAGCCTGGACTTGCAGGAGAACGCTCCAAAGAATGGTGCTTTTTTTTTTTTTATTAGGTGAACGCCATCCTCTGTACAATATAGGACACTAAAATGCATACTAGTGCCGATAAATGCATTGTTATCGCTCATACATTTTCAGTGTGTTTAGTGCATTTTTATGTGCAGTGTGGTGTGAATGATTCCTTAAAACCTTCAACACTAGAAGAAGTTACAGGGTTTCCCTACTCGCCTTCTTCAGGACATCAGGTTGTTTACGACAGTTTAGGACATATAACTGTACTGCTCTCTCAGGTGTGTGATGCGTGCCGCCATCTTTCAGCTCTTCGCTGGTCATTCTCCTGCTCTGTGTTCTGGAATAAGACAACTGACAAGGATTTCCTGCAGGTTCAGGATGGAGGGTCCAGCAGCATCTCAGCAGTCGGGAGAGACCATAATTACAGAGGGGAAAGCCAGCGTCCTCTACCCCAGTGCCAACCAAGTGTTCTACAACCCCGTCCAGGAGTTCAACAGAGACCTGACGTAAGTTGTATACAGTACCCGGGGAGGGAAGAGTCATCCTGTACTGCAGAGCTTACACTCTAGGAAGGCTTGGAATATAAAATGTAAAAGAATAGTGCTGCGCAAACTGTTGGCGCTATATAAATCCTGTATAATAATAATAATAAAAAATAGCAAAGACAAGAGAAGGAACTCACACAAATCTGATTTTTTTTTTTTTCTTTTTTTTTTTATGTTTTTATTGAAGAATTATCACATTACATATAAGCAGACATGGAGCAAAATATCATTACTTCACATTCCAGTCTTGAAATGGACTGTTGAACTGCAATATTATCAACAATGTGCTTATAGAATGCAAGAGAACTACAAACAATCAAGTACTAAACTCAAAACTCAGCTAGAGCCTGTAAAACTACAAGAGATTTCTATTAACTGAGAAGGTGCTTTAGTATCTCTCGGAGGGCTCTGTACTGGCTGACGCCGAAAATTTCTGAATGAGATCGGGTATTCAGCCTCAGCACCAACACGCCCCTACCGGGATCAAACTGTGTGTGGGTGGAGGCTACGGCTGCCTGACTTCGAGTGGCCATATTGCCGGTCTCTTGAATGTGTTATGCTTTATGCATAGTCGTTTAGTTAATTCGGTGCCGTCCAGATATTGTCATACGATCATGGTGTACTGGTAATGCATTCTTGGTACACGTCAGCTCTTGTACCTGTATACAGCTCCTAGACTAAAGCAATAGTTTATATTTCTCTGATATGGGCATGTTTAGTTGATAATAAAAATATATAGGGCTGCGGAAATTAATGATTAATTGTTCGACTAATCGTTAATTTCTTTGATCGATCAAAATAATTTGGATCGAGGACGATTCGCGGATTGAGCTCCGCGGTCTCACCCATAGGAAAGGCCGCAGCTTTGGCCTAGCTCCCGGAGCGGCGGCCATCTTGGTCCACCTGGCGGCGGCTTAGTAGCAGCGCGCTAACGTCATCATCACCCGCCTGCTTGTGCCGTCTACTCTGCGGACGGACGGGTCTGCCTGCTGTCTATTCTGGACAGAGCAGACAATCGTATATGTGAATATTACGGTATGTGGGGAGATGTAGACACTACAGTATGGGGGCAGATGTGGACATTACAGTACAAAAATTGTAAAAACTATGTGCGTTATAATTAATCGAAATTAGTCATCAAAGCGAATTTCCCCGTAAGAAATAATGGAACCTCAGACGATTCGTTCCACAACTATTTATTCATAAGTCCTTCAGTTTATAGTCCATATAAAAAGATTATAGCAATGTGATAGGTTGTGTAACCATAAAATGTCCATCCACAAATGGAAGCCTCCACAAGGGGATTAGAAGCAAAATCCAGCAGGAGCTACAGAGTATAAAAGAGAAGAAAGGCGCCTCTAAGTGTAGCAATATGGTTACATTTAATGAAAGTACAACATTTAGCAACTCACATGGTTGATGAATAAAAGAGGCACATCTAAGTATGGAGGCATCCGGGGTAAAGCTGTCCACATAGACCGTCCTCCGCACCGCCGGTTCTCACCGCTGTCAGTCTGCAATCGTGACTGGGAAGACTACCCTGCCCTGACTAACCCAGCCTAATGCAAATTGCCAGTAAAAGTGGCGGAGAAGCAGGAGTATTGTACGTATGCTGTGGGGTGTACATAACATGCCTAAGGTCCTCACCTGGTTAGATTGGTGAGATTATGATGTGGAAAAAAACAAAAAAAATGTTGAGGGTTTGATAGTTATGTCCCCCTCTAACTTCCTGTACATCATACCTGCAGCAGGTAACTCAGAAGATATAGGCAGGTTAACTTGCATGTAGATCAAGACTTATCCTGTAAAGTCACCTTAGATTTCACCCTCTACCACCTGCTAAGCATTCTGGTGATCCTTTAATGGGAAATGATGGCCCCATTGATCAGTAGGATGGCTGAATAGTTGGGTCTAAGCACTGACTTTACAAGAAGAGTTGAGCTGCCTGTATTATGTGATCTCTGGTTTATGACTAAGGCCCCTTTCACACTGGGGTGGTTTGCAGGCGCTATTGCGCTAAAAATATCGCCTGCAAACCGACCCGAAACGGCTGTTACTGTGTCTTCAGTGTGAAAGCCTGAGGGCTTTCACACTGAAGCGGTGCGCTTGCAGGACGCTGAAAAATGTCCTGCAAGCCACATCTTTGGTGCGCTGTGAGGCGGTATATTTACCGCTCCTATAGCGCCCCTTCCCATTGAAAACAATGGGGCAGCGATCCGAACCCGCCCGCAAAACGCCGCTGCAGCGGCAGTTTGCGGGCGGTATTAACCCTTTTTCGGGCCGCTCGCGGGGGGTAATAACGCCCCGCTAGCGGCCGAAATGCGCCGCTAAAACGACGCTAAATATAGCGCCGCTTTACCGCCAGCGCCCCAGTGTGAAACCAGCCTTATGTTTCACTGCAGGTATCCTGCTTATGTGTCATTTTATAATATTCTCAGTTTACAACTTATGCTGATATATTTCGTGATTCCTTCGCTTTCTCCCCCCCCAGATGTGCTGTGCTTACGGAATTTGCTCGCATGCAGCTTGCCGAAAAAGGAATAGACAGTGAGTATTTAAAATGATTGCCCATGATGTACTTTGTGCCAATATGGTCTTTCCTTTCATTTATTCTTTTCTGTCCTTTTGCAGTCGTGGTGCCAGGTGAGAGGGAGAGCAAGAAGGTGGTTGTGAATCTTTCAGATAATGGAGATGATGGAGATATACCTCTCCCAGAGAATGCTGCCCCTTCCAGTCGCCGCACTGTCACTGTTGGGGAATCTTGCCCTGTAAGTTTTTTTTGCAAGCCCATTAGGTTTCCCTCAAATACTTATATTTTCCTGTGCACGTATACCCCTGGGTGCTTCCTGAACAGAGGCTTTGACTTCTGTGACTTGGAGTTGCATACTTCCCACCATTCCCAAACTATTGAGGCCATCTCAGCGACATTTTCATTGGCTTGTGGATGGCAGGTGTGCAGAATTCCAATATGAATCCAAGTCTGTACAGTGAAGATCTCTGGATCGGCCCCGGTTCACACTGCCGCAACTTGTCATGCGACTTGAGAGTTCAGAGTCGCATGACAAGTCGTGCCCCCATTAACTGTAATTGACCTAGAAAAAGGTTCCTGTACTGCTTTTGGTGCAACTTCAATATGATTTGCATTGACTAATGTTAAAGAAGTCGTATGCAAGCCGCAATGAAGTCACGCAGGGATGTTGGCTTCAAAGTCGCGGCAGTGTGAACCCAGGCTAAAGAATATGTAAATGTAAAGGTTAGTTTTTAAAATAAAAAACAAACATGTTATACTTGACCTCCTCTGTGCAGTTGGTTTTGCACAGAATAGCCACAATCCTCCTCTTCTGCGGTCCCTCAGCGGTGCTCCTGGCTCTTCCTTCTCGAGTGCCCCGTTGACACAGACAGCAGGACTCGGCCCCCGCGTCATTGGATTTGATTGACAGCAGAGGGAGCCAATGGCTGCTGATGCTATCAATCTATCCAATAAGGACCAGAGACAGCGGCTAGAGCTGGTGTGCTCGTCCCTGTCACTGGAAAGACCGGGTTCTTGTAAGTAAAAGGGGGGCTCTGGGGGGCTACTGCATCACAGGAGGTTTTTCACCTTAATGCATAGAATGTATTAAAGTGAAAAACCTCAGGGGTTTATAACCCCTAAAGGCTTGATTCGCACCTATGGCATTTTTAGTGCTTTTTTTGCATTTTGCAGATTTGCACTACAACCCATTTAACATGGTTTCCTATGGAAAATGTTCTGTAGAGCAAATATGCAAAAAGCACTAAAAATGCCTAGGTGTGAATCAAGCCTAAGGGAGGAAGGTAAATATTGGAGTAGGTGAGCTGTGCTTAGGGTTGGGGGAATTAATTAATGGACCATTGTACCAAAGATCGATTTTGTCCATTAACTCATAGGGGGACATATGCACGAACTGGCATTTCCACGTCATGAACGTTATTATGGAGCAGCATTGTAAATGCCCAATGAGATCTTGTTAAATAGAGGTGAAATCTAGCCATAGCTGCTGATTAATAACTTTTTCCCTTTAGCAGCCATATTGGAGTCTTTTAAAGGTGGACTTGAATGAAGCTCTATACTTCCGACATGTCTGAGCATCGGTAGGAGCCATGTCTACTGAAAGTTCAGATCTAAAGGACCTCTAAATATCGCATTAAATTTCACTTTTCATAATTTTTTTTTTTTTTTAATTCATCTGTTCTTGGACTGATAGTAACCCATTGGGGTTGATTTACTAAAACTGGAGAGTGCAAGATCTGATGTAGCTGTGCATTGTAGCCAATCAGCTTCTAACTTCAGCTTGTTCAATAAAGATTTGACAAAAAAAAAAAATGGAAGCTGATTGGTTTCTTTGCAGAGCTGCACTACATTTTGTGCTCTCTAGTTTTAGTAAATCAGCCCTCTTATTGTAAAGCACGTTTTTCATCAGTTAATGTTGTTTTTTTTTTGTGTTTTTGTTTTTGTCATTTTCATCTGTAATAATCTCTTGGCCTTTGGGAGGACATCCAGAACAGGAAGGGCAGCATGATGGTCAAGTGTTTCCCTTCAATTTAATTCCCGGTGACATGGTGATCCGGACAATTTGAGAGGGTGAATCTTAGTAATGGAAACACAGACCACAGTAAAACCCTGACAGTATTGCTAACCCCTCACCACTATCCAGATCTTAAAAAAAAAAAAAAAAAAAAAAGTTTAGCCTTTAGTTACTTTGACACCCTTCACCTGGAGCTCATGAAGTTGCACCTAAAACCCCATTGCCCTCTAAAATAAGCCATAGCACTAGTTAAAGGCAGATTTTTTTTTTGGTTTAAAAATAACAAACATACTTGCCTGGTCTGTGCAGTGTCTTGACACTGCACAGAGCAGCCCTGATCCTCCTCTTCTCGGGTCCCCCACCGGCGCTCCTGTCCCTCCCTTTTGCCTAGTGCAGGCTCGCTCCTGAGCTGCTGCTCCTGTGTGTCCATTCACACATGAAGCATGGCTCAGCCCTGCCCCTACTTTCTCACTGGCTGTGTGTGACAGTAGCAGGAGCCAATGACTACCGCTGCTGTTAGCCAATGAGAAGGGAGAGCCGAGGGTCTCGTTCACATCGCTGGATCTGGGTCGGGCTCGTGTAAGTATTGGGGAGGGCTGCAGGCACTGCTGCATAGAATGCATGAAGGTAAAAAACCTTCAGTCTTTACAAACATTTAGCCCTATTCTTCTGCATGCTTCCTCATCCTGCACCTGGAGTCTGTCTGTGCCGAAGGTATGCAACACTGAGATCATAGTGCCAACAATCTTATATGTCCAAACTGATTTATCACCACAATAACTGAGCGTTCCCTCTTCCAGGAAGGTCTCCGTGTACTGGAGGGCCTTGCAGCCTCAGGTTTGCGTTCAATCCGCTTTGCCAAAGAAGTGCCCGGCCTTCAAAGTGTCATTGCCAATGACTTCTCATCAAGTGCCGTAGAGCTGATCAAACGGAATATAAAGTACAACGACGTGGGGAACCTGGTGACGGCCAGCTACAGTGATGCCAGGTTAGGTTGCATTAAAAAGTAGCGTTTAGGTGAAACTTTGGAGATATCAATCTTATGGGCTGCACCAACTTTCATAATGCTTGCCGCCTAGAAACTGGAGGCATCAGTGCTTTGTGCTGCGGTGATGTCACGGCTTCCTAGGAATTTAATAGGTTGAGATCACAAAATTAAAAACAAAAAAGAGAGGGCGCTGCTATCTGTGTAATTATTTAAAAACACAATGGTTAAAAGAAGAATGCACTCACAAGGGTTAACGTGGTGCAAGCAGATTATCAATATCCTTTGAAAGCCGGAAGCTGTTGGTGGGGGGTAAAGGAGGGATGAATGGATGAGCCATCAGTCACCGCTATTATCATAGGCTACCACATCGATCAGGTGAACCTCAATCTGGAGTACGATCATTAGTATGGGGCCCAGGGCTCTTGGTGAGACCTTGGTCTCTGAGCTGGGAGCGTGCCATGTGACACGCACAAAGGGAGATGAGCATATATGTACGAAAAAAAAAAAAAAACCCAGTGCAGTGGGGCCCGCATATGTGTGTTACGTCGGCAGGAAGGGGTTTATCGTGCATTTCTCAGGGACTTCATGAAAGCACTTGTAAAGCTTAAAGCGGAGTTCCACCCAAAAATGGAACTTCCGCTTTAAGGGAAGGTGACCCCCCTGACATGCCACATTTGGCATGTAATTTTTTCGGGGGTGGGAGGGACCCTCTTTTTAGAGGATTACAGCTCCCACTTCCTCCCGGGGCACCAGAGCTCCAGAAGGAAGATCCCCCCCCCACTCAGCAATCATCTGGGACACGTCACAGGTCCCAGATGATTGCCCGGCCAGTCACAGCGCAAAACGCGCGGCTCGCGCATGTGCAGTGCGCCCACAGTGACAATGCCTGCGCCGCAGAGAGAAGGGGGAGACGAGCGGGGCTTCGTTCCCCCACATTGCTGGACCCTGTGACAGGTAAGTGTCCATTTATTAAAAGTCTGCAGCTGCAGTATTTGTAGCTGCTGACTTTTAATTTTCTTCTTTTCTTTGTTTTAAGCGGAACTCCGCTTTTTAATGTTTTTTTGTTTTTTTTATTAAAATTACAAACATGGTATATTTACCTTCTCTGTGGTTTTGCACAGAACGGCCCCCCGAACCTACATTTTTCGGGTACCCCATTGGCATTACTTTTCTCGGTGTGCCACCATAGGAAACCGCTTCCTATAAGAGCGCACCTTCAAGCTCGCTCCCGAGCACTGCTGTGCGCATCTTTTGACACACACAGCGTGGTGTGAAGATGGTATAGGTGGGCAATAGGGGCAGCAATGAAATTGTTATCTGTTGCCTGCCATATTTAGTGACAAATGCGATGGAACATAGGGACTGTGAAATAATTTGGGCACATAAATGTATACTTAATAGGGAATTGTGTATAGAAAGCTAACGTTCTCTGCTCCCGAATTTGCAGGCTGTTGATGTACAATAGGATGGCGATACAAGATCGCTTCGATGTCATAGATCTAGATCCCTATGGAAGTCCGGCTATGTTTCTGGATGCAGCAGTGCAGAGTGTATGTGATGGAGGTAGGTGATTGTTCTGTGATATCCATGAGGATGAGCACAACTAAAAGACTTACTGCTTACCCCCCCAGAGAGAAAGGGTCCCATTCTGCAGCATGCTGACAGGTTGCAGGCATTTTCTATTCAGGCTGTGCCTGCTTGCTATAGAAAAATAACTATATAAATAATTGAAAACCTTTTTGTTTTGATGCATCTGATATATATGTAGCTGATTTAAACTGAAAGTTCAATTGGGCTTTGAATTTAAATTCCTGTAGGAATAAGGTCCAGCCAGTTTGGATGGTAATGTATAGATATTATATATTTTAAAGAAGACATTTATAATAATTGTGTGCTTACTGGAAAAAAAATTAAAATAAAAACGCCACAATGCCCTTTATATACCTCTGGAATGGTACCAGAGAAGGGGTGGCCAGGATTAATATTGCCCTTTTTTTTTAAATTTTATTATAATTAACTAGGTCACTAGTGCTGCTACCCCTTTTTGACTGGACCATGGTCAGATTGTCTCCTGTACCTTTACAGTTAAGCCAGAAACCTCACCCCCCCCCCCCCCCCTCTTCATCCTGCAGGGCTGTTGTGTGTTACCTGCACTGATATGGCAGTGCTAGCAGGAAATAACGGCGAGACGTGTTACGCAAAATATGGAGCCATGTCCTTAAAGTCTAGGTTCTGTCATGAAATGGTAAGTTATGTGTCCAATTTGTGGGAGGGGGGTTAACCTGCTGACTTGTACGCAAAAATAAGAAGATAAATGTGACCATCAAAAGGCGTGATTGGTATGCAACTTAACCTAAGTAGGGAAAATCGCTGATCCTCCTCCACCCCCCTTTTACGCCTGTATTCAAATGTTTTCTTTTTCTGGGAGACGTTGCCTATTTCTGGCAGGTACCCTCTAGGTACCCATAGAAGTTCATCCCCTGCCACCTCCTGGGATACGCCGCATGTCCCAGGAGGCTGCGGGACAATTCACAAAGCGCATCGCTTTGGGAAGCCAGCTGTGAAACACTAGGAAGTCACAGCTGGCTTCCCACAAGCAAGATGGTGACACTGGGGACCCAAAGACCAGCAAAGAAACCCGCCCAGATGATGACCGCGCCAAATCTCTGGGCTGGTAAATGTCTGTATATTCAAGTCAACAGCTACAGTATTTTCAGCTGCTGCCTTTTAATTTATTTTTATAAAATTGACCGGAGCTCCACCTTTTAGGTAGTAATGGCATACAGGAAAATCTAAACCACACACCTAATCAAAAAAAGGTAAGAAAGTGTTAAGGAAAATCTGTATGCAATATCCTGACTTTAATACATACCAAGCATATCACAAATAGGCTGTAAATGTTTTAAAAAAAAAAAAAAAAAAAAAAGGTTATGCTTACCTGCTCTGTGCAAGGGTTTTGCACAGAGCGGCCCCAATCCTCCTTTTCTGGGGTCCCCCTGGCGGCACTTCTGGCCCCTCCTCCTTCATTGAGTGCCCCTGTACTATCATTAGCCATCCCCCATCACAAAGTGTCCGCTGTGTACTGTGCATGCGCAGTACACAGGACACCCATATTCCGAAAATTGGCGAGGATGAACGGCGCCTGCGGCGTGAGTCCACTTTCAAGCCCCCCCATCCAAGTGGACATAGAGTTAGAATATAAAAGAGCTGAGCGCAGCGAGGCCGTGCCCGAAGCGTGGCGAGCCCACGAGGGGCCCTCTAAGTTTGAGTAGCCCTATGTCCGCTTGGATGGTGGGGCTTACACATCCACTCACGGCGCAGGCGCCGTTCATCTTCCGAGAATTTCCAAAAAATGTTATGCTCCGTAATGCGCATGCGCAGTACACTTCGGACACCTGGTGATAGCGGGACTGTTCGTGACAGAACACCCCCACGGAGAGCCGCTTTTCATGGACACAGACAGCAGAACTGAGCCCCCCCCCCCCCCCCCCCGGTCACTGGATTTGATTGACAGCAGAGGGAGCCAATGGCTTTGCTGCTATCAATCTATCCGCTGAGGACCCAAAAAAGCGTCTGGAGCTGCTGTGCTCGTTCCCGTCACTGGAGGAAAAAGGGGGGGCTCTAGGGGGCAGCTGCAGCACAGGAGGTTTTTCACCTTAAAGTGGAAGTAAACCCCCTATCGTTTTCAGCCAAGGAAGCTGCCATCTTTGCCTCTGTTTAATCTTCAACTGCCACAGTGCTGCACATGTGATCCGTTATGACACCAGCCATTGGATGGTTTGACTGTTTGGTTGAGAGCACAGCCAATGTGCAGTTAGCATTCACGGCATGCCTTTTTTTTTTTAGACTGTTAAATCGATGGGTTTACTTCCGCTTTAATGCATAGAATGCCTTTAAGGTGAAAAACCACGAGGGAATCCTTTAAACTGTTGACAATGTTCTCATCCAATTGTCATTTAGTTTGAACCTGCTGACTTGTGTTCCATAACCCTCGAGCAACTTTTACTCATCAGTTTGCCAACAGAAAAGCTCTGTTTCCCTTTAGAGAGACACATTGGGGTTGATTTACTAAAGGCAAATCCACTTTGCACTACAAGTGCACTTGGAAGTGCAGTCACTGTAGATCTGAGAGGGGCATGCAAGGAAAATAAAAACAGCATTTTTGCTTGTGCGTGATTGGATGATAAAATCAGCAGAGCTTCCCCTCAGATCTAAAGTGACTGCACTTCCAAGTGCACTTGTAGTGCAAAGTGGATTTGCATTTAGCAGATCAACCCCATTGGGAAGATTTAGTATAACTGGAGCACACAGAATCTGGCGTAGCTGTGCATAGTAACCAATCAGCTTCCAGGTTTAATCATCAAAGCTCAATTGAACAAGATTAATTTAGAAGCTGATTGGTTACTAAGCACAGCTGCACCAGTTTAAGTAAATCCTCCCCTTTCTTTTTTTTTGTGTTACTAGGAATTTCAGACTTCTACTTAAAAAAATAAATAAATAAAAAAGTAATAATCCAGTTATTTATTTGACAAAATATTTTTTGTTTATATACAGTCAGTAGAAATACCCTAGTCCACCTTTTTATATTAGCACCCTATAATGCCCTAAACAAGGGCACTGCATGATTGAGGGTCAAATCCCTGAGCCAATTGTTTCTATTACTTTGCTCTGTGCTTACAGGTGAGTGGTGCACGGGGATGATGTCATCAGTGAGTGCGCTGCTCCATCATTGCTCAATCAGTAGGCTGTGGGAGGCGGTTTTAAATAATCAGAACTTCAGGCAACTTGTCATGTAGTCATCCATTGGGGGGGGGGGGGGGGGGGTTCTGCTCCAAGAGGAAGATAGGACATGTATGTTGGACATATAAGTGAGTTTTTTTTAGGATTATGATGTTTTTCTGGAGTTCCACTTTAAATGCAGTCTAGACAAGTGAAAGCGAGCATCTGATTGGTTACTAAAGGATCCTGAATTGTTCCTTTTTAAAATGCATGTAGTCTGAATCTTACTGGTCACTGTGTTCCTCCTTCCATCACTGTTTTTGATAAATAAGCATGGGCCTTCTGTATAAAGCAGAGGTCTCAAACTGGCGGCCCTGCAGCTGTTGCGAAACTACAAGTCCCATCATGCCACTGCCTGTGGGAGTAGTACTTCTAACTGTCAGCCTCATGGGACTTGTAGTTTTGCAACAGCTGGAGGGCCGCCAGTTTGAGGCCCCTGGTATAAAGTGTCTTGAAAGAAGAACCATGTGTGATGCCTTTACGAGCCAATCCGATTTCTTCCTTTCCTATGTATAAAACAGGTTAGAAGAACAAAGGGAGTGTCTGATTGTATGTTGGCAGGAACACCTCTTTGTTTCATACCTTTTTTTTTTTTTTTTGTTAAAATATGGCCGTTCTCTTCTTCAGGCTCTGCGCATCTTGTTACACGCCTTGGATTTGCGTTCCAACTGTTACCAACGTTACATAGTCCCCCTGATCAGCATCTCTGCCGATTTCTACATCCGCGTGTTTGTGCGAGTCTTCACAGGTCAGGCAAAAGTAAAGATGTCCGCCAGGTGAGCTGATCGTTTTCACTGTTTTACAGACGTCATGAAGCAGTTTTGTGTTGTAGTCCATGAAATGTAATTGCTTCCTTCCTGTTTCTCTATATAGCAAACAAACCTTGGTGTACAACTGCGTGGGCTGCGGAACGTTCCATTTGCAGCGTATGGGTAGAGCCATTGCCCATGGAAACAAGTGAGTTCTCTTCTTATTGAAGATTTGTATAGTAATCACTTCAAGAATGGGGTTAAGGTTTGCACATGTTATAATCCAAGAATTGTGACAATCCCTCCACTCCCACAATTTTCAGTAGCAAAATATGCCCCCATTGGGGATAATCTGAAGGATGACACAAGAGAAATATATAATTTTACAATAAACATACATTTTTATTAAACAAAAATGGAATTAAAATTGTTGTAAAGGCAGAAGGTTTTTTTTTTTATCTTAAAGCAGTGTCCCGCTTAAAAAAAATAAATATAAAAAAATATATTGGTTGGTGATGTTTAATATTGCCGCCCTCCTAGGATAAACACCGCTCTGCGCCACTAAGATGTGTTACTGGCAACCACTAAACAGGCCTTTGATGGGCCTATCCGATAAATAGTAGTTGGTAAACTAGTTGGCTAAAAAATATATATATATATATAAATAAATAAATTATGTGCATAAAATGAATAACTTATATAAAATTAAATAAATTATGTGCATAAAATGAATTATTTACACATGTGAATCAATAAATAGGTATGGGTGACTTCCACAAACTAGTATGAATGTATGTGCAAAGTGATAGGGATTGAATTCTCGGTGTGTAAAAATTCATCCAACTATAATGTAGATGTACAGTATTCCTTATACATACATTATTAACAGCTGCTGCTTAGAAATATGGAAATGTGGAAAAATACAAAATTCATTTGGTGGACTGCGCACAGTCAACTCTAAAACAAACCCTGTAGCAGCGCTGTTGTAACAGTTTCTCAAATGGTGAATATGAGAAAAATTATACACTCTCAAATAAAGTGACCATGTGCTAAATAAATATAAATAAATATATAGAAAAAAGTCAAGTGAGTGTGATAAAAAAGAGTGAATCAATAAAAATAAATCAATATAGATAAACAGTGAACCATAAATATGGTGAGGATCAATAAACTACAAATATGGCGATTTGTGTCTAAAGTCCACATGAAGAGTGCTTGCAAATCAGAACAAGCAGACTGCAGAAATAAATCAATTAGGTGACAGTTCCCGAGTGGTGTGGGTAACAGTTCTAAATTGGAAATCCTTCTGTGATCCGTCCACCATGCACTTTCACCTCGTGAGGGATACGTCCCCTTATGGGGCTGCACTCACCAGATATCAATTTATAATAGGCCTGTAGTTACACCAAAACCGGACCTTCTCCTCCAACATCAGACCATTACACTGCACCAGCGCGGTAGTAAGCCCAGGGTATCAGACCTTCAATACTGCATCCCTTGATCAGCACTCCACCAACGCGTTTACATAATGAGTGAAAGACAAATGGAGGGCCACATAGTGTAATACTGATAAAATATTTTTATTGGACACTTTCCCTTTAAAAACAAGAATCCCCCTCAAATTAGCTGCGTACCAAAAGATAATAAATAGTGAGCATTGGTTAAATGTAAAATCTTTACTGTGCCTGTGTGTGCTGGCGGCGTCTCTCCTTCCTAGTATCCGTGGAGCGCACAGTGAACCGCAAGCGTAGTGACTTCTTCTCGAGGGCGCCCTCGAGAAGAAGTCGGAAATGACGAAACGCGTCAGGGCGTAGGTCAGCAGGAAGTGACGTCACTACGCTTGCGGTTCACTGTGCGCTCCACGGATACTAGGAAGGAGAGACGCCGCCAGCACACACAGCGGAACTCGCCTATCCATATCCTGCCGGATGGAAAGAACCCAGGCACAGTAAAGATTTTACATTTAACCAATGCTCACTATTTATTATCTTTTGGTACGCAGCTAATTTGAGGGGGATTCTTGTTTTTAAAGGGAAAGTGTCCAATAAAAATATTTTATCAGTATTACACTATGTGGCCCTCCATTTGTCTTTCACTCATTATGTAAACGCGTTGGTGGAGTGCTGATCAAGGGATGCAGTATTGAAGGTCTGATACCCTGGGCTTACTACCGCGCTGGTGCAGTGTAATGGTCTGATGTTGGAGGAGAAGGTCCGGTTTTGGTGTAACTACAGGCCTATTATAAATTGATATCTGGTGAGTGCAGCCCCATAAGGGGACGTATCCCTCACGAGGTGAAAGTGCATGGTGGACGGATCACAGAAGGATTTCCAATTTAGAACTGTTACCCACACCACTCGGGAACTGTCACCTAATTGATTTATTTCTGCAGTCTGCTTGTTCTGATTTGCAAGCACTCTTCATGTGGACTTTAGACACAAATCGCCATATTTGTAGTTTATTGATCCTCACCATATTTATGGTTCACTGTTTATCTATATTGATTTATTTTTATTGATTCACTCTTTTTTATCACACTCACTTGACTTTTTTCTATATATTTATTTATATTTATTTAGCACATGGTCACTTTATTTGAGAGTGTATAATTTTTCTCATATTCACCATTTGAGAAACTGTTACAACAGCGCTGCTACAGGGTTTGTTTTAGAGTTGACTGTGCGCAGTCCACCAAATGAATTTTGTATTTTTCCATAAAAAAATATATAAAAAAAAAAAAAATGTAAAAGTCAGCAGCTACAAATACTGCAGCTGTTGACTTTTAATAATCGGACACTTACCTGTCCCAGCGTCCGCTTGTCTCCCCCTCCTCTCTGCGGCGCCGGCATTGTCGCTGTGGGTGCCCGGCTGTGGCTTCACTGACTGGCCGGGCAATCATCTGGGACCTGTGACGTGTTCCAGATGATTGCCGAGAGGTGAACTGACTTCCGGCTCCGCAGAGCCCTGGGAGGAAGTGGGAGCTGGAACCTTCGTCTCAATACCCAGCAAGGGTGAAGATATGATCGCCTCCGCCGCTACTGACGGCTCTGGTAAGTGGAGGGGGGCGCCGGAGTGGGGGGGCCTCCCGCCACAGATAAAAGTGATTTCCTATTTTTTTTTTTTTCTCTTTTTTTTTTTTTCTTTTCTTTCCACAAAAACTCAATAAAAAGTATTTAAAAAAATAGGATCCATAGCGCGGATGCATCGCCATAATAAAACTTTTCTTCGGTTTTGGTTGGAGTTTTTTTTTTTTTTTTTAAATAAAGCCTTTTTCCCCCAACAGTATGAAGCACTCAGCTGGCTGTGGTCCTCCTGTGGGAATGAGCTGTGAGTTTTGCCGGCAGCGACATCAGGTACTGCTTCGTCCATGTGCTCCGTGTTCATGTATGTACATCACTCTAATGCTCACCAAACATATAATTGGATTGTACAATATTTAAACAGTCTGCTTTTAGTTTTTTACCAAGACTATGTAATACAAGGTAAACAAAGGTGTCCAAAATTAAATATGGTAAATATAAATTTGGAACAGTAGCGGTAATTAATCAGTCTATAAGCTAATCTGTAGAAATAAATTACCTTGCGATAAATATATATAAATCAAATAATAACACTTCGTGAAATGCTAAAATATAATCACACCAATATAAGTGTATCCAAAATGAAGTGGATTATATATATGTGAAAAATATAGTGAATGAAAAATATCACATGACAATATATAACACTATAATGTGTAGAAAAAATAGTCCATGTGCACGTGCAAAAAAGAAAAGCAACAAAATTTGAGTTCCTCTTCAAAGTTCCTTTTTTGGAAGTGTTGGACCCAGAGGAACATAAATGTTAAAAAACAGTGTTCTTCCACCACACCACTGTGTATTGTAGTGACCGCTCCCAAAGGAATCTCACTCACCAGATCCAAAGCAGATCCAAAGCTCGCACAGTGATTGTGAATTTTTTCAGTGAAGCTTGCTGTGGAGATTACCTTTTTCACATTTTGCTTATTTGATTTGAATTTAATGTGAGTGAATTGGTTGAAGCTTTTTGTGTTGTGAGTTTTAATAAAAGAGATGGTACTTTATCACACTATTGGAGCACTTTTTTTATTTACATGAGGATCACCGCAATATTGCTGAGCAAACTAGTGTGGAGAAAGTAACGGACACCTGTTTGAGTTGATTTGCGCATTTGCTCGACACGAAAGTGCGAGCTTTGGATCTGGTGAGTGAGATTCCTTTGGGGGAGCGGTCACTACAATACACAGTGGTGTGGTGGAAGAACACTGTTTTTTAACATTTATGTTCCTCTGGGTCCAACACTTCCAAAAAAGGAACTTTGAAGAGGAACTCAAATTTTGTTGCTTTTCTTCTTTTTTGCACGTGCACATGGACTATTTTTTCTACACATTATAGTGTTATATATTGTCATGTGATATTTTTCATTCACTATATTTTTCACATATATAATCCACTTCATTTTGGATACACTTATATTGATGTGATTATATTTTAGCATTTCACGAAGTGTTATTTGATTTATATATATTTATCGCAAGGTAATTTATTTCTACAGATTAGCTTATAGACTGATTTAGCGCTACTTTTCCAAATTTATATTTACCATATTTAATTTTGGACACCTTTTGTTTATGTTCTATTATCTTTATGTAGCAGCTATTAGTTAGATTTAGACATTCATCGTTTTCTCTTTGGCGCAGTGGTGGACATCTGTATTGGTGGCAGTATATATACAGATTCCAGTATTTTTATATGTAATACAAGGACCTAGCTAAACAATGTATTCAATTTGTATACAATCAGGCAGGCTCTTGCACTACATAGTGTAAGATTGGATTCACACCATAAGTACCATATTTTATGAATCTTATGGAGATCGTTTTAACTTTCATACATAACTTTCACATATGGTAGGATACGATTTAACAGTTTCTACTGGGATATACTGGGGAAAGGCGATGGAGGGGGGGATTTGATAGCAATAGCTTTACTTGCACCACATAATTGTTGGTAGATCTGAAGGAGATTGTACAATCAAATTGTAATGTGGGTGCTGAGCTTGGTGACTGATATAGCTGTCTTTTTGTTGCAGGTGGGAGGTCCCATCTGGGCCGAGGCACTACATGACAAAGAGTTTGTGCAAAGAGTTCTGTCCGCTTCAGAGCGCAACCCAAAGAGGTTCGGGACGTCTGAAAGAATCGAGGGGATGCTCAGCGTGGTTTCCGAGGTGAATGTCTTGTATGTGGAAGTCTTGAAAGGGATTTCAATGCTTAGATGTGTTGTCATACATCTTCTCCTATCACCATGGGGGAGATTTACTAAAACTAGAGCACAATCCGCTAACTTCAGCTTATTCAGTTTTAGCTTTGACAATAAAACCTGGAAGCTGATTGGTTTGTATGCAGAGCTGCACCAGACTGTGTGCAAGCTCCAGTTTTAGTAAATGACACCCCCCCCCCATTGTGTATCTAAAGCAAAGCCCACAATAAAAACACACAGTAGTGTTCTCTGCTCCCCTTTTACATCATAACCCCCCCCCCCCCCCCGTAGTGATCTCTGCACCCATACAGTAGTGCCCTTTGCTCCTCCCTCTTCATAGCAGTGTCTTTTGCCCCCTTCACATCCTCCCCCCCCCCCCTTCACATCACCTCCTCACTGCAGTGTTCTCTGCCCTTCTGCACCCTCATAGCAGTGTCCTTTTCCACCCCCCCCCCCCCCGCCAAAGCAGTGTCCTCTGTCTTCTACACACAAGCACAGTGTGTAGGTAGTACTCTCCTACCTGACACTGGTGTACTGCAGAGAGTGGGAGTTATCACAATACTAGGGTGGTAGCTGCTGGAGTTAACTTTTCACATTAACAAGCTCGTGATCGGTTGCTAGGAACGCCCAGCTTCCTAGCAACTAATCACCAGAGAGAGAGCGAGCGAGCTACCTGGCGGATAGATCGCGGTCGACGGCTTGCTGACCCCGCCATAGAGTTTGTACAAGTGTCCAACCCCGGTATGCAATGTTACCTATGAGTTATTTTATTTCTCTCTCCTTTTATCTTTTTTTTTAATGTGTCTGAGGATGATTGTGGGAGCTATCAAAGTTAACAGATCTGTAAAGCCTAACGTTTCTGTCCTATCAGCTTCGGACCTTTTGACCCTGTCCTAATTCTAGTAGGCTCTGTGTGAGATCAGACCAATAACTTCAGGTGATCTCTGACATTCAAGCTGGAGTGTTGAGCTCAGACACCGTAAGTAAAGACAATGGGGACTTAAATCGTCGTCTTTAAAGCGGAGCTCCACAAATACTGCAGCTGCTGACTTTTTTAATATTAGGACACTTACCTGTCCAGGGATCCCGCAATGTGGGCACCCCAGCCGATTTTTTTTTCCATTGGCCCTCGGGTGCTGCCGCTGCCATTCCTTGTAAGGGAAACCGGAAGTGAAGCCTTGCGGCTTCAAAGCCGGCTCTCTACGGTGCATGTGCGTAGCATGCTGAGCTTTGTGAATAGCCCATCGGCGGGGAAAGGAGGAGGGGGACGAACTTCCGGGGGACGGGTACCTGTCAAAAAACGATACCCGTTCCCTCCTCACCCCCCCCCCCCCCCCTAAAAGGTGCCAAATGTGGCAGCGGAGGGGGGAGGAAGGAAACAAGTGGAGCTTCTCCTTTTGGGTGGAGCTTCGCTTTAAGATAGGCTGAAAATTTATACTAATAAAGTATACACCTTTTGTAAAAAATGTAATGTCCACATCAATGAATGGTTGCATTGAAGTCTTCAGGCAATTGCAACTGTGATCAGTAAGGTCCGAGTGCGACACAACCCCCCCAGCCCAGGTCTGCATGAAGGTATGGACTTAGTATATGTGTATATTTGGGGTGACATCACTGTACTTATGCCAGTGCAGTTTGGGAGTCCAGTCTATTGCAGTGGCAGATATGAGACATGTAGTGTTTACAGCAGGGGTCTCAAACTGGTGGCCCTCCAGCTGTTGTGAAACTGCAAGGCTGACAGTTACAAGCATGACTCCCACAGGCAGAGGCATTGTGGGGCTTGTAGTTTGGCAACAGCTGGAGGGTCTCCAGTTTGAGACCCCTGCTTTTACAGCCTTAATGTGTAGTCACATTAAGGCTGGCAGTTGCCCAGCCAGCTACCTCCATTCAGTCTCCTAGCTTCTCAGTATGCATTGGGGGTGGTAAGACAGTTGACAGATCATCAGCCGTCAGATTGCAGGAGATCTTTAAACTAGAATTAAACTGCAATTTTTTTTATTTTTTATACAAATGAGCCACTATGAACTGTTGGCCATAATGTTCTGGTATGCAGCACATATTGGCACATTATGTCAGCACTCACACTGGTGACGGGTGCTTCCATCTCAATCTTTACAGATTACTTTTCCTAAAGGTTTGCTTTTAAAAAAGATTCAGTTTTCAGGGAAAAAAAAAAGATGCTGCTGAAAGGTATGCAGGTACATTTCCTTATAGCAGTCTTAAAAGAATAGTCTGTTTTGGACCATGTTTCCTGTTCCACCCATGTTTTTGGGTGCAACATGAAACATCTTTTAATCTTTAAAACCCACACTGCCATTCCACTAAATTGTGTGGTGTTTCCTGTAGGGGAATCCTGTCCATTTTTTTTTTTTTTTATTTAGTGCAACTGTGTGGCTCCGCCTGCACAGTTTCGTCACGCTGGCCGGGAATGGTTTACAAATGATGGCTTCAAGTCTCATCTGCCACCACAGATATTCCTTTAAGTGCCCCCATACTGCCAAAATGCCAGGTCATCCAGACAGGGCAGAGTTCTGTACTTCTTGTAGTATCAGGGTTTGCTGCCTCCGCCTCCCGCATGTTACTGTTTGTCAGTGAGGCAGTCCATCATAGTAACTGGCTAATAGGAATGTGTAGCGGGCGGGAGCGAACAGCAAAGCTTTGACTTGGGAAGTTTTCACTTTCTGCCTATCAAAATTGCAATTTCACTACTTCAAGGGAAGAATCTGCTGTTCAACACCTGCAAAATGTATCTGACCTCACTGTGGATATAATACCCATTTTTATATTGTTTCCACATGACAGGAGTTGGATATCCCGCTATATTACACCTTGGACAATCTGAGCAGTACAATCCGCTGCAGCACCCCCGGACTGCTCCCATTCAGGTGAGGATCCAACTTATAGATTGATGTGATATAATGCAGCTGTGATTCTCCTGGATGGCACTATGCTGTATAGCAAACAGACGGGGAAGGCAAGCAACGCCATAGGAAAAGCTTTAGACCCCTTTTACACTGGGGCGTTTTAGCGTTAAAAAAGCACCTGTAAAGCCCTTGAAAGAAGCCTCATCTACAATCACAATGTGAAAGCCCAAGTGCTTTAAGATGGGTTTCACACCGAGCCGCGGTCGGTGTCAGCGGTAAATCGGCGCTATTTTAGCGCCACTTTAGCAGCGTTATTCGGCCACTAGCGGAGCGGTTTTAACCCCCCGCTAGCGGCCGAAAAGGGGTTAAATCCGCCCGCAAAACGCAGCCAGAGCGGCGTTTTGCCGGTGGTATGGCAGCGCTGCCCCATTGATTTCAATGGGGAGCAGCGGTGGAGGAACGGTGAGTTCACCCCTCCTTCACTGCTCCAAAGAAGCTGCTGGCAGGACTTTTTGTGACGCCCTGCCAGTGCACCGATCCAGTGTGAAAGCCCTCGGGCTTTCACATTGGGATTGCAGATGAGGCTTCTTTCAGGCGCTTTACAGGCCCTTTTTTTTTTTAACGCCTGAAAAACGCCCCAGTGTGAAAGGGATCTAAGGGCCCATTAAAGTGCAAAAATGCACATCCTGTTATGTTTAGGCAGCCGATTGGAATAAATGGCGGAACATGATGAAAATTGGACATCTTTGGTAAGATAATGCACCACAAAGCACTGCCGTGCATTACAACACAGGTACATTTCCTTAATTCATCGAGGTGTCATTCATAATGATGTCCAATGCAAAATGAATGGCAGTGCATGTGACGTGCGTTACCAGAATGCAGAAGTGTGATGAGGCCCCCTAGGGTATCGTATAGAGCAGGGATATGCAATTAGCGGACCTTCAGCTGTTGCAAAACTACAAGTCCCATGCTGGTGGCTGTCAGTCTTGCTATGCCTCATGGGACATGTAGTTCTGCAACAGCTGGAGGTCTGCTAATTGCATATCCCTGCCATAGAGCAATCCTAGGCAACAGGGGAAACCAGCATGTGAAGTGCTAACTGTATACAGCTGTGGCCAAAAGTTTTGAGAAGGAGACAAATATTAATTTTCATAAAGTCTGCTGCTTGTTTTTCATGATGGCAATTTGCATATACTCCAGAATGTTATGAAGAGTGAACCGATGAATTGCAAAGTCCCTTTTTTGCCATGAAAATTCATCTATGAAAACTTTAATCCCATAAAAAAACATTTCCACTGCATTTCACCCCTTCCCCAAAAGGGCAAAGCTGACATCATGTCAGAGATTCTCTTGTCAACACAGGTGTCAGTGTTGATGGGGCAAGGCTGGAAATCACCTTGTAATGCTGATTGAGTTAGAATAACAGACTGGAAGCTTTAGGCCCCTTTCACACGTGCGGACCGTTCGTCTGTTTTTTCATACGTCCGTTTACAGATCAAAACGGACATCAGTGCTTCTCTATGGGATAGCAGACGATCATCCGCTAACGTTCGTTAACATCCGTCTCCGTTAAGCTCCATTTTTCTGGAAGGAAGAAAACCCTATTTTTACTTCCGTAAAAAAAAAAAACGGAACAGACGAAAAATGGATGTTAGCGGACGATCCGTTCACATCCGCTCCGCTGACATCCGTTTTTCATCAAAATATGTAGTTTTATATGCATACATTACAAATAACCTATGACCCAAAAAAAAAGGAATCATGGGAAAATTCACATAATTTATGAAAAACAGTTTTTAAAAAAATTTTTTAAAATGGATAATAAACTGATAAAAAACGGATGAAAAACGGAAATGAAAATGGATGACAACAACTGATGATAAAAAAAAACGTGACTGAACTGATCTAATGTACGGACATGTGTGAAAGGGGCCTTAAGCATTTATTTGTAAACAACTTTGCAATACTTTGTATCAGAATCATAATTTTAGTGTCATTTTAAAGAATTCATTTTTAGAATAAAATTTGATACATTTCATCTAAGTAACCGTATTATTTTTTTCAATCCAACACTAATCAAAGTAGAAATAAGTGTTTTGTATATGCCTTCTCCTGGATCAACTGTGGGTTTGGGATTGTATGATATATTTAAACATTTTTTTTAAATACCTTTTTATTGTTTTTTTTCCAGTCTATGTATATCTAAATATTTTCAATTTTTGGCTATATATTTGTAAGATTTTTGCTGAACAAACTGGCCCATGCTCATTTGACATACAGGGGGAGAGCTGAACTTGTTAAATCAAACCTGTTGCACAAAGCACAGATTCACTTTAAAGCGGAACTTTAGTCTTCTTTTTTTTTTTTTTACATATTTCCATCTATTAAATCTTCTTGTTTTAACTTTGGATAGTAAAACATTTTTTTTTCTGCCAGAAAATATCTTATACAGCCCACTTTCCTTTTCTTGTCTGGAAATTAGCCTAGGCTTATGACATTATACACAGCTCTCTCACTCTGAGTTTGCCAGGAAGAGAGAGGGGATTATCCTAAGAGGGCCAATGAGAGCTACAGAGCTGGAGGTGTGTGTCTGTGTAAATCAAGGAAGTGAACAGGCAGCAGCTTCAGTTGCCCACAGTTAAAATGGATGCAGCCGGACTCGGTGGAGGGAGATTTCTGCAGCATATTTGGCAAGAACAGAATCGCAGTATATGTAAAATAATATGCAAAAGGGGTTGGAGGGAAGCTTCAGAATGGCAAAGATGTTTTTATTACAAATTATGTGAGCAGACCGCAGTTCCTCTTTAACTACAACATATGGGAGCCAGGATAAGGGACGTTCTCTGGGGGACGTCATCTCCATCCTTCACTGCTTAGTGAGTGATTACCAAACATTCCACTGCCCATACACTTGGCTTGCATAATTATTCTGGATCAGCAACTTTCCTGACGCAAGCATGTCCGCCCTGAAAATTGCAGGTTTTAAAATCAACCCGACAAGGCCAGCCAATACAAGTTCCTAATACCGTGGTCCTTTACCGGCATAGAGCTCTACTACAGTATTACCATTGTGAGATGTCTTTTCACCTAGATGTGCCTTCATAACACTGTATTATATGGTGAACTGTCCTCTGTTCCAGGTCTGCCCTGCTGCATGCTGGGTACAAGGTCTCCCTGTCACATGCTTGTCAGAACGCCATCAAAACTGACGCGTCACCCTCTGTCGTCTGGGATATAATGAGGTGCTGGGTGAGTCCTCATTTCTTTTTTTTTTAATGTTTGTATCTGTGAAAGTTTAAAACTGGCCATAAACGAGTAGATTTTTTTTGAATGAACATTTGTACGAAATTTCTCAGCGACCTGACATTCGATATTTTTTTTTTTTTGAATGAATGTAATTTTTCCAAAAAATAAAAAAACAAACGATTTGTTCATTCGAGGAAAAATGGTCCATCGTGCTTCCTCGATTTTAGATTTGACCCCACTAATGTTTAGAAAATTGAACGTTATTAAAACATATTTTACTATTGTATGGCCAGCTTGAATTGGGTTAAAAGTTTATTTTTATATCTGAATGCATTCTCAACATTAAGGTTAAAAAAAAAAAAATCTTTCAGAAGTTTCGCTCCCCTCCTTTTTAAACACTTACCTGAGCCCCTCTACTCGCATGCTACTTGGCAGCAGTGGGAGCCATTGACTCCTGCTGCAGTAGGTCAAATCCTGTGATGAGGGAGCTGGGGGGGCAGTGCCAAGCTGTGCTGTGTGTGTCTGTCTATGAACGCACACAACCCAGCTCGAGCTCGCACACATTCCCCCATAGTAAGCAGCTTGCTGTAGGGGCCCTTGGAGAAGAGGAGGAGCCAAGATCGCTGGCGGAAGACCTCAATAGAAGAGGTTCAGGGCCGCTCTGTGCAAAACCATTGCACAAACAGGCAAGTATACCATGTTTTGTATTAAATAAAAAAAAAAAAAAAATAAAAAATACTAACCTTTACAATCACAATCGCTAGGCAGATACAAAAAAAAATAATTTGGTAATATGTTTAACTAAGCTAATTCAATTTTTCATACATCTAGCATAAGTACCTATGTCTTGGGTCACACATAAAAGACAAGGCACCATTCACAATTTTGAGTCGCAGGCAGAATCGCGGTGATTCCAAATCGCAGAGCAATCGTGGCAAAACGCACCACGTGTTTGGGTGCCATTCATTCTTAATGGTACCTCAAATGTGGCCCAGGAAGGTCGAAAGGTTGGATCCCCCCCCCCGATTTTCTTCTCAGCCTGTCTGTCCCACCTCTTTTTTATTGATTGGATTTCAGTTCCTTCGGGTTATGAAAGCTTGGCATTACCTGTGGTGGTCTGGGTTCTACCGCAGTCTGCCCCGGAATGCCAACACCGCCAGACTTGACACCCACTCATCAAAGCATTGATGATATTTGCATAGCTCCTCCCAAGAGCCGGCCCACTGTTTGCATCCGGTCCTGAGAGGTTTGCTGCCTCTGCAAACACAGCCGGACACTTTAATAGTCAACCCCTCCGTTTACATAGTTAGCTAGGCCAAAAAAAAAGACAAGTCCATCCAGTTCAACCATAAAAAATAAAAAAAAATAAAATATATCGTACAATCCAATAAACCCCATTCTATACCCACAGTTGATCCCGAGGAAGGCAAAAAAAAAAAAACTTGCAGAGCATGCTCCAATCTGCTACAGCAGGGAAAAAAATCCCTTCCTGATCCCCCAAGAGGCAATTGGATTTCCCTGGATCAACTTTACCTATAAATGTCATTACCCGGTTATATTATGTACATTTAGGAAAGTAACCAGGCCTTTCTTAAAGCAATCTACTGAGTTGCCAATGACACACCTGTTTGGGAATTCTTCACATCTTTTAGAATGCAGCAACAGCCCTGAAGAAGAAGGGGGAAGGTCCCTGCCCCCCCCCCGAAACGCGTTGGTTTGATGTACTTATTGATATTCTCACATATCTTCCAACTTGCATCTTATTTGACACTCGGTGCTCTTTTTCTACTTATCTTTCCAAGTCTACATATGGAAATGACCCTAAGGCCGTACCCAAAAGAAGCAGCCCAAGCACCAAAAGGGCTCACTGCCACCATCCTCAAAGGTGGGCACAAACCACTGGAAGGATTTTTTATTTTTTTTTCCTACTCGCCCAAGTTATCATCCACCAATGACCAGTGAGCGCTCGAGTAAGTCCAGCGCAGTCTCCAGCCCTAACAAGTTACCCACTCATAAAGACATTTGTGATATTTGCATAACTCTTCCCAAGAGCCGCCCCACTGCTTGCATCAGGTCTGAGGACTCCTGAGTCAGGATGCTGTGATGTTTTTAGGAAGCCATGTACAGCACCCTGCTGGCCCCACCCACGATTTGCCTGCATTGCATAGAGAATCAGACCCAGTGACATCACTGGGACTAAAAGGTATGGGAAAAGGGGTGAAAATGTTTTGTTTAACCACTTACCGACCGTCGTACACATATGTACGTCGGCAGAATGGCACAGGCAGGCAAATGGGCGTACCTGTAGGTCCATTTAAATTTGATGCCTATCGGGGGCGCCCGATGCGGGAGCGTGCCTATGGGTCCCGGGAACTCTATGTTCGCCGGCAGCTCGCGATTGCGGTATGGAGAGGTAGAACAGTGAGATGTCTATGTAAACAAGGCATTTCCCTGTTCTGCCTAGTGACAGGACCGATCTACTGCTCCCGGTAATTGGGAGCAGTGATTGCTGTCATGTCAGTGGAAGCCCATCCCCCCCACAGTTAGAACACCTCCCTAGGACACAGTTAGGGCTCTTTCACACTGACGAACCGTATGTCCGTTTTTCATCCTTCCGTTTTAGGATGAAAAAAACCCAATTTTTTTTCATCCATCTGCAGAGCGGATCGGATGATGACGGACTCTACGGTCCGCCGTCACCCGATCTCCCAGGTCCGTCCCTGCACGGAGTGCAGAGACGGACCTGTCATCTTAGATCGCTCCGGCGATCCCCGCTGAGCAAGCGGCTATCCACGGGGCGGATTTTCACAGTAATCAGTGCATTTTTATAGCACTGATCGCTGTATAAATTACAATAGTCCCAAAATTGTGTCAAAGTGTCTGCCATAATGTCACAGTCACGATTTAAAAAAGAAGATCGCAGATCGCCGCCAATAATAAAAAAAAAAAAAAAATTAATAAAAATGCTATAAATCTATCCCCTATTTTGTAGACGCTATAACTTTTGGTCAAACCAATCAATATACGCGTATTGCAATTTTTTTTTTTTTTTTCTCAAAAATATGTAGAATACATATTGGCCTAAACTGAGAAAAAAAAAAAAAGTTTTTGGGGATATTCTAGCAAAAAAAATATTGCTTTTTTTCAAAATTGTCGCTCTATTTTTGTTTATAGCGCAAAAAATAAAACCGCAGAGGTGATCAAATACCACCAAAAGAAAGCTCTATTTGTGGGGAAAAAGGGACGTTAATTTTGTTTGGGTGCCACGTCGCACGACCGCACAATTGTCAGTTAAAGCGACGCAGTGCCGAATTGCAAAAAGTGCTCTGGTCAGGAAGGGGCTAAATCCTTCCGGGGCTGAAGTGGTTACAAATTTCATTAGCTTGTTGAAGGGGGAAAAAAACAAAGGGAACCACGAGGGCAAAATATAAGCAGATTATTTCAGCTAAAAAGAAAAATTGATCAAAAACAATGTTGTGGTCTCTTTATAGGAAAAGCAGAATCCTGTGAAAAGGGAAAGGTTGTCTGAGACAAGTCCAGCACATCACATCCTAAGCATCGAGCCCAGGTCAGTAATAATTTATGTACCGTTCCTCTCCTAACGATTTACACAGGAAATGTTGTGATGAGCTGCTTGTAATTGTGGGAATGGATTTTTACAGCATCCAGGCCAATTTTGGGGTGCGGGAAGATGCCAATCCGAAGTCTAGAAAAATGGGATTAAAGAGGTTCCAGGAAAATCCAGAGGCTAATTGGGGCCCAAAAGCACGCGCTAAAGCCGGGTAAATAAGACATCACATGACCTTTTTGATGGGTTGCAAGGGGAGCTGTAGTCTTAATGTGTGTGTGTGTGTGTGTGTGTGTGTGTGTGTGTGTGTGTGTGTGTGTGTGTGTGTGTGTGTGTATATATATATATATATATATATATATATATAGGTATATATGTAAAAAAAAAAAAAAGTGTAATATATAAATTAGTGTGTGAGTGTACCGGTTCTGTTGTCCACATGGGGAAGCACAAGTGTTCTGTACACCCTGTGCAGACAGTCCCATTCATGTCACTTGGGATTCCATAGGAAAAAAAAACGAACTATTTGAAAGAAAAGAATGGTTTTCAGTAAAATAAAAATCATACTCAACTAGGTGGATGCAGAATTGGTCCCCTAGTGCTGCATCCACCTAGTTGAGTGATTTTTATTTTACTGAAAACCATTCTTTTCTTTCAAATAGTTCGTTTTTTTTTTCCCTATGGAATTCCAAGTGTAGTAGTATTTGATTTCTTCTTATTTGTTTATTTTGTTAGGGGAGGCATTTCAACCAGTCTGGAAGAGAGAAGGAAGCGACACCAAAACAAGAGGAAACTCTCTCCCGAAGATATAGACTTGAAACAGTTTACTTGCAAGAAATTCAGACAGGTCAGATTTCTATCACATGCTCTCCATCCAATAGATTACATAGAGAATATGCTGTCAAACTTGTACCGAGAGAAATATAAACTACACCAAAGCATGAGGCAGGTGAATTCCGAACTCCTGATCTGCACACTTGTTCTAGCTCATTGAAATTAGTGAAACACCATGACAGCCAGAAACCTTGCAGCTTCAGGAGGTGGTCAGCAATGACCGCCTATATATTGCACCCGCAATCCACTGCAGGTTTCTGTAAGAAATATATAAAATA
This sequence comes from Lithobates sylvaticus, assembly GCA_028564925.1. NCBI lineage: Eukaryota > Metazoa > Chordata > Amphibia > Anura > Ranidae > Lithobates > Lithobates sylvaticus. Next base: position 77,525,435 of record CM053029.1, read on the forward strand.
GAAACGCATTTTTTTTTTTTTTCCATTTAACTACTTCCCGCAAACCACCATCATACGTCAGTATAACAAAGAATACCGGGGTTATGGCAGCAACTAGCTGCCATTACCCTGGTATTTATTTTTTTTTTAACGGCGGGCAGTCCGCTTTCAGATAAAAGTGGTCAGATTCGCTGCAAGATCACTTTTATCGACGCGGGAGAGGCGATTCCCACTGCTTACCGGAGACGAGTCGATGTTCTCCTCAGTAGCATGGATGGCAAAGCAACGTCAAAAGTCACTTCTGCCCAATTGTCTTAAAGGAATTTTTTTTATTGCCTTTAAGTGTAAATGTGAGATCTGAGGTCTTTGACTCCCAGAGCTCACATTGAAAAGGTCCTGTCATGCTTTTTTTTTTTTTTTATTACAAGGATGTTTACATTTCTTGTAATAGGATTAAAAGTGACCCAAATTGTGAATTAAAAAAAAAAAAAAAAAATGTAAAAATAGTTAATTTTAAAGCGCCTCGTCAAGCTCGTGCGCAGAAGCAAACTCATATGAAAACTGTGTTCATACAACACATGTGAGGTATCGCTGCGATTGTTAGAGCAAGAACAATAATTCTAGCAAAATACCTTCTCTTAAAGCGGAAGTAAACCCATCGATTTAACAGTTTAAAAAAAAAAAAAAGGCATGCCGGGAATGCTAACTGCACATTGGCTGTGCTTTCAACCAAACAGTCAAACCATCCAATGGCTGGTGTCATAACGGATCACATGTGCAGCACCGTGGCAGTTGAAGATTAAACAGAGGCAAAGATGGCAGCTTCCTTGGCTGAAAACGATAGGAGGGTTTACTTCCACTTTAACTCAAAACTGGTAACCTGTAGAAATTTTTAAACGTCACCTATGGAGATTAAGGGTCAAAGTTAGTTGCCATTCCACGAGCGGGCGCAATTTTAATGCATGACATGTTGGGTATTAATTTACTCTGCGTAACATTATCTTTTACAATAAAAAAAGGTTTTCCTTTTTTTTTTTTTTTTTTATTGAAAATTGCGCTTCTAAGACCACTGTGCTAGTAGTATTGCAATGACTGCCATTTTATTCTCTAGGGAGTCTAAAAAAAAATTATATATAAAAAAAATAATTTTATTATGTTTGGGGGGTTCTAAGTAATTTCTAGCAAAAAACGAATTAACTTGTAAACAAGAAGTTTGAAAAAAAATAGGCCTGGCCCTTAAGTGGTTAAAAGGTGGAGTTAGCCTTTAAAGAGGAAGTAAAGCCTAGCTAAAAAAAAAAAAAAAGACCCTGCAAGGCAAAGGCATAATGAGCTAGTATGCATAGCATACTAGCTCATTATGAATAACTTACCTGAGAGGGAAGCCCCAGAAGCGACCCTAGTTGCCCTCCTCCAACGCCGCCATCTATCCCTGAGTGACTTCCGGGTATCGCGGCTCTGGCGCTGTGACTGGCCGGAGCTGCGATGACGTCACTCCCGCGCATGCGCCACCACTAACAGCATGATCGCCGTTAGCAGCGCCATGTTCAGTGCACCAATGGGGCATGCACCGGAGACAGCAGTGCCTGTCTTTTGCAAATATCTCCTAAACCTTGTAGGTTGAGGAGATATTGCCCGTACCTACAGGTAAGCCTTAATCTAGGCTTACCTGTAGGTAAAAGTGGTCTGTAAGGGTTTACAACCACTTTAAGGAGTATCCATAGTTCGGGCCCTGGTGGAAGATTTTAACTTGCTTCCTGTAAAAAATAAAACGCAATAGGAAGGGACAAAAAAAAAAAAAAAAATCCTTTTAGACAGCTATGACTTGGAACAGGTGTACCATACCACCAGTAGCATTTTGGATTTTCCATAACTGTCACAGGCATTGGTCACAAAAGAAGGTTATTTTACCACTGGGGGACGTACACTTTTGCATCACAGTACCACATGTAAAGCGTGTCAACATTAATTTTGAATGGTACGTTAACACACACCTGTGTGTTGGGTGCCACAAGGTAATTCGTGATAGTGCATTGTGTTAGAAAAAGTTTCTGGTATGACTTGCATTAGCAGTCCATTCTTTTTAATGGGCTGTCCTACTGCAATGCACTACAAAAAGGAGTAATCACAGGGGCTGTACAGCATGCCCAAATATACAGGACCTGCAAAAAATCTTCCCTGAGAGCCCCCAGCTGCTGCGTACGGCCGCACATAGAGCTTGCGTAAACCCATGCATGCAGACGGTTGTACAACCTCAAAACATAGGATGTCTGTGGTCGGGGTTGTATAAACCTGTGCATGAATGTACAAGTACAGCTGCACTGTCTGAAAAGCTATACATAGTAGCAAGGGATTTCAGAGAAGATTGTATTGTAGGTGCTTGTTTATTGTATGGTCCTCTAGAGGCCATGTTCAAGAGACCTTAATGTTATGCGTTGTTGTTTTTTTTACGTATTTTCCTTCTTTCCCTCTAAGGGTTCCTGTGAACTCGGAGACGACTGCCGTTACTCTCACATCCTTCCAGATTCGGAAATGAAGTCCCAAGATGATCCTGTATCAGAACATGAAACACCACCCTGCTGAGGATTACTTTATCTGCATGATACTGCAGTATGGAATGTGGCAATCTAATAAACTCTAATGTAGCTGGACTCTGACAACAGAGCTCACATGGCAGCGTGCTTTTTTTTTTATATTGATCAAATTTTATTTACCACTCAAAAATAAAAAAAGGCTGAATTTTTATGTTGGCGTAACAAAATAGAATGGATTTATTTTTAAAAATGTTGGCAGATGGTGGTGCAGTATATATTCAGCAAGGCACTTGTCTCCAGGCAGTCACACAGAGGGGTGACCCCCCCCCTGTTATAGGCTGTCCCACTCTGCATATTTTTTGTATTGCACTGTGGCAAGGAATGTGCGGATTTCCATTGGCTTAAGAGTGACACTTGTGGGGTCCAGGTCCAAACTGCTGTTTTCAGGGTTTGGGATGGAGCCTAGAAATAAGAAGATACATTTAGTTAAGGTGGATCTGTGCTGAGAGAGAGAGATGTAGGCTGCCTGTGCTGACCTACTACTGAAATGCTACTTCCCTGGCTTCTGAAAGCAGTAGTAGTTTAATGGGCTAGTATGCATTGGCTACTAGAACACTATGGAAGACTCACCTTGAAGCGAAGCCCTGTCACAGCTTCCATCTTCACCCACACCTTCCGGGTATATGGGCTGCTTGAATGACTGAGCCACGATGACGTCACTATTTATGGGTATACCATTCCTTAACCAGTTCCCGACCGCCTCACGTAGACATACTGCGGCAGAATGGCACAGGCAGGCAAAATCACGTACCTGTACATGTGGCCCTTTAATTGCCTGCCTGTGGGACCAGCGGACCCAATCGCCGCTGGTGTCCTGCGATCGGGTCACAGAGCTGAAGAACGGGGAGAGGTCTGTGTAAACAAACCTCTCCCCACGCTTCCTACTCTGCCTGTCATTGATCGGCTGTTCCCGGTCATCGGGAAAGCTGATCAATGACGTCAGCCCCGCCCCCTAATGTAAAAAAACACGTCACAGACCATCTCCCCTCCCCCTAGTGGTTAACTCTCTTACTACCACTGTCATTTATACAGGAATCAATGCATTTAAATAGCATTGATTGCTGTATAAATGACAATGGTCCCAAAAATGTCCGATGTGTCCGCCATAATGTCGCAGTCAATAAAAAAAAAAAAAAAAAATCGCTGATCGCCATTACTAGTAAAAAAAAAAAAATATATTAATAAAAATGCTATAAAACTATCCCCTATTTTGTAAACACTATAACTTTTGCGCAAACCAATCGCTAATTGCGATTTTTTTTTTTTACCAAAAATGTAGAATACGTATCGGCCTGAACTGAGGAAAAAAAAATGTTTTATATATTTTTTGGGGATATTTATTTTAGCAAAAAATATTGCATTTTTTCTAAATTGTCACTCTATTTGTTTTTTAGCGCAAAAAATAAAAACCGCAGGGGCGATCAAATACCACCAAAAGAAAGCTCTATTTGTGGGGGGGGGAAAAAAGATGCCAATTTTGTTTGGGAGCCACGTCGCACGACCGCGCAATTGTCAGTTAAAGCGACGCAGTGCCGAATCGCAAAAAGGGGCCTGGTCCTATGACTGCAAATTGGTCCGGGGCTGAAGTGGTTAAGAGATGCCGACGTTGGCTGCTGCTCCCTAGATTATCTCCTAAACTTGCACCGTTAGGAGATATTCATTTAACCTACAAGTACGCATTATTATAAGCTTACCTGTACGTTAAAATAAAAATTCTGGAGTTTACTACCACTTTAAAAAGACACTGACCCAGAACAAGGATGCAGTATGTGATATGACTCCTGATTTGCATACCTGTTCTAGGTCAGTGACACCAAGTATTGACACCATTGGGTGTGTAACGCACTCAAGCAACTAGCATTTATAGAAGAGCTTCCCGCTGTAAAGGTTTCCTTTAGGGCCACTGTTCACACCTGAGTGATTTTCTGTTTCAAGCTCTAAAACACTCAATCCAAATCCCATTAATTTAAATATCTCCTGTTCACATTATGAGCATTCTGTCACCTGAAGCAAAACACCTAATCGCTCAAAAAAATGATACGAGCTCAGATGACTGATGACCATTACAGCTAGCGGTTGCATGTAACCAATCTGTTCACAGTACAAATCTGGACAATTGCTTCTGGTGGCACACAGGCATTGTATAGTACCACTGGCATGATTTTACTGAATCTCTCACCAGTGACCATGTGAAAGCAGCAGCTATTTTTGTACAATGACACTTACAAACTATCTGTAAGTGTCATTGAGTAACTACAAAATGTTTCAATTCATTTTATTTCATTCATATGTAGATCAAAGTGTGACCTTTGATCTGCGTATAAGAAACCTTTCAAATTTTTATTTTTTTTTTCTAAATAAAGTTTATATTCCTTATTAGCACTATTCACTAGTCCCATCCTTTTGATTCTTTCAATTGGTCCTTTCATGCGATCGGTCAATAGGAAACCATGGTACATGCATTAGACTAAGCTCATTTGGTGACAAACAGAAGTAATGGCTTCTATAAGGTTTGTCCCGATACCGAGCATTTGCACGAGTACTTGTACTCGCACAAATGCTCCCGATGCTTTAGCCGATACCTGGAAGTCAGCTGGCGGAGTGGAGAGTGAGTCCTCCGTGTCCTCAAGCAGGTAGTGCAGGGCTGCATCTGGATTGGCGACCGGAGCCGGCACATTCGGTAATGCAAGTGACGCTCCGTGTTGCCGTTACACGTCTCGTCCTCGTCCCGACACCCATCTTGGTACACCCACAGTATGCCAGCAGCAGACATCTTGTTACACCCAGCCCCAACTATATGGGCTGGGTGTAACAAGATGTCCGCTGCTGCTTTATTGAGGCCGAGTGCAAGGTGTACCAAGATGGGCGTTGCAGAGCAAAAGTAAATCCTCTCTTGCCCATAAGTGCCACTGCCAGCCATCAGTCAGTGCCCATGACAAGCAAATAAAAAGTTTTATTATTTTATAATGACTTGAGTTACAGTTCTTCATAATTATAAAGATTAAGAAGATATCATTAGTCTGTATTGTGGCTTGAAAACTGTCACATGACATTAAAAAAAAAAAAGTATCGGTAATCAGTATCGGCGAGTATTTGAAAAAAAAAAAAAAAAAAAAAGTATCGGTACTTGTACTCGGTCTTAAAGTTGTATCGGGACAATCCTAGCTTCTATGAATGCTAGGCATCTAATAAGGAAACCACACCAATGACTAATTTCTCATATCTATTAATCCTAAACAACAAGACCAGTTCTGATTTCATTTAACCACTTGACCTCCAAAAAGTTTTACCCCCCACCCTTCATGACCAGGCCATTTTTTGTGATACGGCACTGCGTTACATTAAAGCGGAGTTCCACCCAAAAATGGAAGTTATGCTTTAAGGAAAATGACCCCCTGAAATGCCACATTTGGCATGTCATATTTTTTGGGGGGGGGGGGGGGGGCGCGGATACCCTCTTTTCCCAGCTACCACTTACTCCCGATGCACCGGATGGGAGATCTCCTCTTCCCCCCCCTCAGCAATCATCTGGGACATGTCACAGGTTCCAGATGATGTCACGACTCGTGCATGCACAGTGGGTTTCCGGCTGTGAAGCCACAGCCGGGCACCCACAGTTACAATGATGAGCGGGGCTTCGTTCCCTCGCATCGCTGGACCCTGGGACAGGCAAGTCCAATTATTAAAAGTCAGCAGCTGCAGTATTTGTTCTTAAGCAGAACTCCGCTTTAACTGACAATTGCGCGGTCATCCAACACTGTACCCAAATAAAAAATTTCCCCACAAATAGACCTTTCTTTTGGTGGTATTTGATCAACACTTATCTTTTTGTGCTATAAAAACAAATACAGACAATTTAAAAAAAATATATAATTATTTTTTACTATGCTAACAAAATATAAAAAAAATTAATAAATTTAGGCCAATATAAATTCTGCTACAGGTTATTGGTAAACAAAAATCCCAATAAGCATATATTGATTGGTTTAGGAGAATGTTCTAGTGGCTACAAACTATGGGATATATTTATGGACTTTATACTAGTAATGGCGGTGATCAGCGGTTTATAGCAGGACTGCGACTTGATCAGTGCTATAAAAAAAAAAATGCATCGTCTAATGACGCTGTCTGGGAAGGGGTTAAATGTGTACCTAGCCAGTGTTTGCGTTTACTATGTGTGCTGCTTTCACTAGGGGAAAGAGATGGATTCTAGTCCCTGCTTTGCAGACACATAGAATTCATCCGTTCCCCCCTGTCAGAACCTTCCTTTTTTTTTTTTTTTTTTTTTTTACATAGGCAGATCCCCATTCTGTGTTTACCCACAGATCGGCTTCTGCTGTGAATTATCACAGCAGAAGTGGCCTGCATATGCCCCCTGCAGGCAGAAGTGCAGAATCACATACATGCGCGGTCCTGCACAGAGCTGCCGCCCTGTAGCAGTAAAAGCGCTATAGAGTGGTCAGCAAGCAGTTAAAGAGGAGGTCCATCTTAGAAAATATATTAAAAGTCAGCAGCTACAAATACTGCAGCTGCTGACTTTTAATAAATGGACACTTACCTGTTCCAGGGTCCAGCGATGTCGGCAGCAGATGACAAGCAATCACTCGTCTCTCGGCCGCCCCCGCCGCCATCCTCTGTCAGGGAATCAGGAAGTGAAAAGTTGCGGCTTCACTGCCCAGTTCCCTACTGCGCATGCGCGAGTCTTCACTGGTCCCCGTTGTGTCCTGTGTTTCCCAGCACACAACGGGGGGGGGGGGGGGAGCATCTGCAGCTAGCTGTTCCCGGAAGTGGGTGCAGATACCTGGATTATACAGGTATCTGCACCCCCCTCCCACCTGAAAGGTGCCAATTGTGGTACCGGGCACCCGCGATTGCCCAGTAACTGAGCAGGACATGGATCTGTGTATGTAAAACACACAGATCCACGTCCTGTCAGAGGAGAGGAGACCGATGGTGTGTCCCTTGTACATAGGGACACAGATCGGTCTCCTCCCCCAGTCAGTCCCCTCCCCCCACAGTTAGAATCACTAACATAGGGAACATATTAACCCCTGCAGCGCCCCCTAGTGTTAACCCCTTCCCTGCCAGTCACATTTATACAGTAATCAATGCATTTTTATAGCACGGATCGCTGTATAAATGTGAATGGTCCCAAAATGTGTCAAGTGTCCAATATGTCCGCCGCAATGTCGCAGTCACGATAAAAATCGCAGATCGCCGCCATTACTAGTAAAAAAAAAAAATAATAAAAATGCTATAAATCCATCCCCTATTTTGTAGACGCTATAACTTTTGCGCAAACCAATCAATATACGCTTATTGCGATTTTTTTTTTTACCAAAAACATGTAAAAGAATACGTATCGGCCTAAACTGAGGAAAAAAATTAGTTTAAAAAAAAAAAAATATTGGATATTTATTATAATAAAAAAGTAAAAAATATTATGTTTTTTCAAACTTGTCGCAAGAAATAAAAACCGCAGAGGTGATCAAATACCACCAAAATAAAGCTCTATCTGTTGGGAAAAAGTGATAAAAAATTTATTTGGGTACAGCGTTGCATGACCGCGCAATTTTCATTCAAAATGCGACAGCGCTGAAAGCTGAAAAATGGCTTGGTCAGGAAGGAGGTGTTCGTGCCTGGTAAGCAAGTGGTTAATAATATGCTGTACAAACCAATCCTGGGAAAGTCACTGTGCAGAAAGTTTCTGCATCTGTGATCACAGACCTTTTAAAAATTTTTACTTCTCGTCTTTAGCAGCCCCTCACCTTTCTGAGTTTTCCATTGCATGCGCTTCATCTTCTCCTTCAGCAGATTAGCAGCCAGTGTTGTTTCTTTGAAGTCGGACAGTGACAGGGAAGAGAAGAGCTCCTGGAATTGGGAGTTAGATGTTAAAATGTGTTTAAAAGGAATTGTCTGTGTTGCTTAAAGCAGCAGTGATGGTGTCACCTTCAGATTCACTGTGATGGGCTGGGAGTGATTACCACTTTCATGTCCTTGGAAGGGATGCTCCAGGCGTAGCAGAATCTTATTGGGCTCGTGCTGAGCGAAGGTAAGCAGGTGGAGGTTGTCGGGGAGCGGAGCGCGCAGAGCTGAAAACTGGAGTAGTAATAAAATGTTAGCATGGGTGGAACGGTTTTATATAAATGGTCTATTGTCTTTTACATCCGGTCTGATTATGGTCTTTCTGCAGACTTCTTCATTTTAAATGATACACTGAAGAGCACTGATCGGATGCAGTTTGGTTGCTGGTTTTTCCAGCATGCGCGATCGGCTATTGTCAAACAAAGACACATGGGCCAAAATGGCAGCAGTCTATTGTACCGGCTGATTCTGGCACACGCATACAGGGCATTACTCTGCATATACAGGATCACACATTTTTGAAAATATTTTATTCTATCTTTTCATGTGACAACACTGAAGAAATGACACTTTGCTACAATGTAAAGTAGTGAGTGTACAGCTTATTTAACAGTGTAAATTTGCTGTCCCCTCAAAATGACTCAACACACAGCCATTAATGTCTAAACCGCTGGCAACAAAAGTGAGTACACCCCTAAGTGAAAATGTCCAAATTGGGCCCAATTAGCCATTTTCCCTCCTCTGTGTCAGGTGTGAATGAGGAGCAGGTGTGTTAAATTTGGTGTCATCACTCTCACACTGGTCACTGGAAGTTCAACATGGCAAAGAACTCTGAGGATCAGAAAAAAAGAATTGCTGCTCTACATAAAGATGGCCTAGGTCAGTGATGGTGAACCTTGGCACCCCAGATGTTTTGGAACTGTTATACAAGCTGTACACTTACTACTTAACATTGTAGCAAAGTGTCATTTCTTCAGTGTTGTCACATGAAAAGATAGAATACAAAAATATGAAGGGTGTACCATACTTGTTGATCCATCCAGAAGCTGGAAAAAAAAAAAAAATCACTGTAATAGATACCGCTTCTCCAGTGATTTCCACTAGTTTCCGGGTCCCATGCCAAGTAGCTGCCCAGCTGCATTGTGGACACAGGAGGTTGGCCACTCTGGCATGAGCACCAATCACAGAATGCATTCATTGAGAAAACTCAAAGCATTCTCTGATTGGATGAGGTTGGCGATCATGACATCACTGCCCCGCCTCCTCACCTTGTCCAATCAGAGAACGCTTTGCATTAAATTGAGAAAAGTAAAATTGATCTCTGAATGGTGCCTGTGCCTAGCTGCCAACCTCCTGTGTTCACAATGTAGCAGGGCAGCCACTTGGCAAAGGACCCAGAAGTGGAGACCGCCATAGTAGCAGTGCCTGCTTAAAGTCATTTCCAGCTTCTAGAGGGCTCCAACAGGTTTGGTATAGGCAGAGTTGCATGGAAAATAAAAAAAAAATAAAAAATCAAACTGGGAATTCTTATTTAACTTTTAATAGTTTAAAGATTTTCAGGAAAAAAAAAAAAAACACGCGCACACCATCTTATAGCAGAAAATTATTGCAATTAACTTTTCAATCACCTGGTTGATTGGCATCTGATGACTTCTGTAGGGTGCCCCTTGACCGGTGGAAATGATAATTTGGGGCGACAAGTACTGCTGCAAGGCCAGTTTCCGGTGAACATCAGCAGAGGCCTCTGGGGTGTCCAGTACCAGCAGGTGTTTCCCGCGGACCACAAGACCCTCCCCGTACTGTCCCAACTCCATCAGCGGCTCGTCTACCCCGCGATAGTCATCATACAGGAGACGTCTGTGGACCTGCCAACAAGCACCACGGCTGTTAAATAGCGATAAAGCAAGGAGAATTAGGAGATCACTCAAATCTGACATTTATTATGATAGATGCTGGAGAGTCCAATTTCTCACTACTACCTGCGTCATTCAGAACCCTGGTGGTCAAAAATGTACACAATGGAGTAAGCAACAAATTGGGACACCCCATATTGGCCTGAAGAAGAGCAATCACATTCTGTTTAGGAGGAAAACAAAAACAGGTATACATGTCCAGCCAGCCTCAAATGTCTATGGCTACAGATCGGATACTTCCAACAATCCTTTCAATGACAAAGCCAAGTCCAGCGTCCCCTTTTACGGCACTGTACTAAAGCTCGCGTGTTTACAAAAGCACTCACCATGAGCTCCACTGAGCCGTCCACAATGCTGGCCCCTCCTTGCGATCGATCGGTCAAAACTGTCAGCTGGATATTTTTATCCTGGAAAAGACACAAACCGATTTTACCCCACCTGTGATTTTACCCCAACACTGCTACGTGTAAGCTGAACTGAGGGCCAGACGTGTTTTTTTTTTAAATTTTTTTTAGCAGGTTAGTGTTTACTATTTTACCAAAAAATACCATACAACACATGGCGTGTTTCCATTCACCCAACAATACAGTACACGATCATTCTATAACAGGGTGGATAAAAATCAATGATTTTTTTTAAAACAAAATGAAAAAACATTTTCTTTTGTCAAATCAGATTTTTTTTTTTTTGGATTTTGATAAAAAAAATTTTTAACCACTTCAATACAGGGCATTTTCACCCCCTTCCTGCCCAGGCCAATTTTCATCGCTGTCGCCCTTTGAATGACAATTGCGCGGTCACACAACACTATACCCAAATTACATTTTTATAATTTTCTTCCCACAAATAGAGCTTTCTTTTGGTGGTATTTGATCACCTCTGTGGTTTTAATTTTTTTGCACTATAAACAAAAGAGCGACAAGTTTGAATAAATAATAAAAAAAAAAAAAACACGATATTTTTAACTTTTTGGTATAATAAATATCCCATTTTTTTTTCTTAAAAATCAAATTTTTTCCTCAGTTTAGGCCGATACGTATTCTTCTACATATTTTTGGTAAAAAAAAAAAAAAAAAAAAAAAATCGCAATAAGCGTATATTTGTTTGCGCTAAAACTTATAGTGTCTACAATACTAGGGGGCATTTTTATTTTATTTTTAAATTTTTTTTACTAGTAATGGCGGCGATATGTGATTTTTGTGACTGTGACATTGCGGCGGACATATCGGACACTTTTGACACCATTTTGGGACCACTGACAATTGTACAGAGATCAGTGCTATAAAAATGCCCCGATTACTGTATAAATGTCACTGGCAGGGAAGAGGTTAACACTAGGGGGCAATCAAGTGGTTAACTGTGTTACCTAGGGAGTGATTCTAACTGTAGGGGGAGGGGACTCACAAGGGGAGAAGACCGATCGGTGTTCCTCTGTACACAGAACACACGATTGGTCTCCTCTCCCCTAACAAGACGTGGATTTGTGTGTTTACACACACAGATCCATGTCCCGGCTCGGTTACCGGGCAATCGCGGGTGCCTGGCAGACATCGTGGCCGCCGGGAGCGCGCGTCCCCCAGACGTCATATGACGCCCGCCGAGGATTGGAGATCCCTCCTGTGGACGTCATTTGACTATGGGCGGGACATGAAGTGGTTAATAAAATGCTTTTAGAGTAAAAATCTATCTAAAGAGATCATTTTCAATTTAAGATACATTAATAATTTAGTTTATTCAGCATGAAATGGAGCTTAGTTGTGTTGTGTATTCTACAATATTTACATTTTTGGTAAACTCATTCAATGAATCCAAGCTCTGCAAGCTGAGATAAATGCATCAATGCAGTGCACATTACACAATTTCACAGTAACCATGAGAAAAAAAAAAAAAAAGTTTTGGAATTTTCCTTTATCCCATTGTTGAAACTGTGTACACTAAAAACTGTATGATTAAATCTGTTTCGATATCGCCGTTTTACTAACCTGACAGCTTATTATTCTAAATAGAAAAGATGAATTTTGCTGGCAAATATTAAAGATTCTAAATACCAGCAAGAATGAGGCCTTACAATTAAAGAGCGCCTGTCATTTCAGATCCATCATGGCAGCGCCTGTTAGCGGGCATCCACTCACCTACTGCCGCCACGTCCCTCCCCTTGTTGTTTCCCTGCCCCATCACCAGCCGTCCCAATAAAGTGAATGGGACTGTCGGTGAGTCAACAGCGGGTCAGAGGAGGAGCCACTGCAGGACAGAGATGACAGTTGCTCTTTAAAAATCGAGACTTTTTTTACTAGCGATTTAAAATCAACCTGATTTAAATCAAATCCACCCTGTTCTATAATCACCAGACATGCATACCCACCATATAGCATATGGTGATTCTCCTTTCACCCAACACACATTCAGCATATGACGAGTCTTCACTCACCTGCTACACCCACCCACTATACAGTATATCATATTGCGAGTCTCCCTTCAGCCATCATGCAGAAATTCTCCATTTACCCAATACAGTACAGAACACTACAATTATCCTTTTCAAGTAATATGCGCACCCACCCCAACAGCACATGGTGCGTCTCCCTTCATCTGCCATCTTGTGTGCCCACCCTACAGCACAGTCATTTTCCATTCCCCTGAAATACATACCCATTGTATATACGCTATAACACGCACACGTGGCAATAGTACACAAGAAGCTACAGCGTCACTATTCCATAGACTGCAAGAAAAAATATGGAACGCTTCACGAATTTGCGTGTCATCCTTGCGCAGGGGCTGCACACCAGTGCACAAAGCAAGGTCCATAAAGACATGGATGAGCGAGTTTGGGATCAAGGAACTTGACTGGCCTGCACCTCAACCCGATTAGAACACCTTTGGGATGAATTTGGGCGGAGACTGTGAGCCAGGCCTTCTTGTCCAGCATCAGTGCCTGACCTCACAAATGCACTTCTGGAAGAATGGCCAAACATTCCCATAGACACTCCTAAACCTTGTGGACAGCCTTCCCAGAAGAGTTGAAGCTGTTATAGCTGCAAAGGGTGGGCCAACTCAAAATTGAACCCTACGGACTTGAACCCTCAAGACGTCATTAAAGTTCATGTGTGTGTAAAGGCAGGTGTCCCAATATTTTTCACAATATAGTGTGTGAATTTTCTCTTCACCCAATATGCACATCCACCATACAGCCCATGGCAGTTCTACCTTCACCCAATATGTGCCCCCACCATATAGCAGAAGGTTGAGCTCTATTCGACCCCCACCATATGGTGCACCCACTATACAACAAATGGTAATTTCCCCTTCACTCAACATGCAAATCCATCATACAGCACATGGCGATTCTCCCTTCACCCGACACACACATGTGCCCAATCTCTCCATTATTGCCAATGTGAGAATAGTCAGGATTGTCATCTTTGTTCATTTTTACTTTACCCGCAAATTGGCAAATAACTTTTCACCTTATATTAATCACATTAGACTGTCAAACACTTTTTATCCAGCTAAATAATGGCACACATGCTCCAAAAATGTTTAGAACAGGCAACAGTTAATACAATATATGGTGAATATTATGTGGACACTGTAATGTCTGGCACTCCATATGAATGCCGATGGTTTGGAGATAGGATGTCAAACAAGCTCAAAAGGTGGGATGAAGGTTTTCCACATTGTTGTCCATCCAGTGTGTACCCCTATAGAGAAGGGGGTATGTACGCTCTCAGTGCACCCCCACATATCACTCACCTTAATAAAGATGCGGCTGTTTACTGGGTAATAGTTCCCGGCCACTGGTTCTGTCTGCTGGAAAGCCCACGTGTCACGGGAATTTCTCCTGTAATACAAACACCCCAGATAACTGATTACTAAGTGGTTTAAAGTAGACACAGTAAAACACCCAGCCTCTAGGGCAGGGGTCTCAAACTGGCGGCCCTCCAGCTGTTGCGAAACTACAAGTCCCATGAGGCATTGCAAGGCTGACAGTTACAAGCATGACTCCCACAGGCAGAGGCATGATGGGACTTGTAGTTTCTCAACAGCTGGAGGGCCACCAGTTTGAGACCCCTGTTCTAGTGACTGTCTAGCAAAGTGTGAGTAAAAGGATCATACACACTATTATCTCATTGTACAATCTCTTTCAGATCCACCAACTACGCAGTGCAGGAGAATTCATAAATGAAATACAATTATGTATACAGCTCTATGGAGGATAGTGTCACAGGAATTCACAAAGCTGCAATGCGTAACAGTGGTGTCATCATCTTGCCTATGGACCTCTCAGAGGGGTACACGCAGGTGTCCCATGCTGGCCTCAGGCTCCAACAGGTAAGCCGGTGGGCCTGGACCATCCATAAACATAATTAAGGTGAAAAAACCTTGAGCATTTAGAAACACTTTAATCAATGCCCTGCTGCTTGATACTGCCCTGTCCTATGACATCATACTGCACACTGTTCTGTGATCTCATACCAATCACTATGTCACATCCCAATCACTGTGATGTCACATCATACTGATAACTGTGATGTTACATAGTAGGTGAGGTCGAAAAAAAAAGACACAAAGTCCAACCTGTGTGTGATAAGAAAGAAAGAGAGAAAGAGAGAAAAAGAGCGAAAGAAAGAGAGAAAGAAAGAGAGAAAGAGCGAAAGAAAGAGAGAAAGAAAGAGAGAAAGAAAGAAAGAAAGAGAGAAAGAGAGAAAGAAAGAGAGAAAGAAAGAAAGAAAGAAAGAAAGAAAGAGAGAAAGAAAGAAAGAAAGAGAAAGAAAGAAAGAAAGAAAGAGAGAAAGAAAGAAAGAGAGAAAGAAAGAGAGAAAGAGAGAAAGAGAGAAAGAGAGAAAGAAAGAAAGAAAGAAAGAAAGAAAGAAAGAAAGATTACATTATATATCCCTGTATGTTGCGGTCGCTCAGGTGCTTATCTAATAGTTTTTTTAAACCATCGATGCTCCCCCGCTGGAGACCACCGCCTGTGGAAGGGAATTCCACATCCTTGCCGCTCTTACAGTAAAGAACCCTCTACATAGTTTAAGGTTAAACCTCTTTTCTTCTAATTTTAATGAGTAGCCACGAGTCTTGTTAAACTCCCTTCCGCAAAAAAGTTTTATCCCTATTGTGGGGTCACCAGTATGGTATTTATAAATTGAAGTCATATCCCCTCTCAAGCGTCTCTTCTCCAGAGAGAATAAGTTCATTGCTCACAACCGTTCCTCATAACGAATATCCTCCAGACCCATTTCCAGTACATCCTTCCTGAGGATTGGTGCCCAGAACTGGACAGCATACTGTAGGTGCAGCCGGACCAGAGTCTTGTAGAGCGGGAGAATTATCATTTTATCTCTGGAATTAATCCCCTTTTTAATGCATGCCAATATTCTGTTTGCTTTGTTAGCAGCAGCTTGGCATTGCATGCCATTGCTGAGCCTATCATCTACTAGGACCCCCAGGTCCTTTTTCCATCCTAGATTCCCCCTGAGGTTCTTCCCCCAGTGTATAGATTGTATAGATTGCATTCATATTTTTGCCACCCAAATGCATTATTTTAAATTTTTCTACATTAAACCTCGTTTGCCATGTAGTTGCCCACCCCATTCATTTGTTTATATCTTTTTGCCAGGTTTCCACATCCTGCAGAGAAGTTATTGCCCTGCTTAGCTTAGTACAGGGGGTCCCTGGGTTACAAACAAGATAGGGACTGTAGGTTTGTTCTTAAGTTGAATCTGTTTGTAAGTCGGAACAGGTACATTTTTTAAGTGTAGCTCCAGCCAAAAAATCTATTTTTAAGCTTTTTAGATAACATAGAGAAGGGTTATCACTCCTGTAACATTTGTTTTGCTGTCTGTGCCCCTGTTCAGAAGATTTCACCTCACCTTCTGTCCCAATGAAAATTGGATTTTGAAAATTTTGGGTTGTTAGGGAAACATGGACTGGTGATAAAGCATCAGTGGAGACACCTTTTTCCCATATTAACTCTTACAGGAGTGAATTTCCCTTCCTAGGGGTAGATTTCCTCTCACTTCCTGTTGTCTCCCTCCGTTTGTAAGTAGGAGTCGTTTGTAAGTCGGATGTTTGTAAGTCGGGGACCCCCTGTATCATCCGCAAATACAGAGATTGAACTGTTTACCCCGTCCTCCAGGTCGTTTATGATTAAATTAAACAGGATTGGTCCCAGGACAGAACCCTGGGGGACCCCACTGCCCACCTCTGACCATTCCAAGAACTCCCTATTTATCACCACCCTCTGAACTCGCCCTTGTAGCCAGTTTTCAATCCATGTACTCACCCTCTGGTCCATGCCAATGGATCTTACTTTGTACAGTAAACGTTTATGGGGAATGCTTTTGCAAAATCCAGATACACCACGTCTACGGGTCTTCCTTTATCTAGATAGCAACTCGCCTCCTCATAGAAGGTAATAGATTGGTTTGGCAAGAACGATTCTTCATGAATCCATGCTGATTACTGCTAATGATACCGCTGTCATTACTAAAATCTTGTTTATAGTTCCTTATCATCCCCTCCAAGAGCTTGCATACTATTGATGTTAGGCTAACTGGTCTGTAATTGCCAGGGATGTATTTTGGCCCTTTTTTAAATATTGGAGCTACATTTTCTCCAATCAGCTGGTACCATTCCAGTCAGTAGACTGTCAGTAAAAATTAGAAACAATGGTCTGGCAATTACTTGACTGAGTTCCCCAAGTACCCTTGGGTGCAAGCCATCTGGTCCCAGTGATTTATTAATGTTAAGTTTCTCAAGTTTAATTTTAATTCTGTCCACTTAACCGTGGAGGTGCTTCCTCTGATGTGTCATGAGGATAAACACTGCAGTTTTGGTTACAGAAGCCCCCCGATTCCCTCGTGAAGACTGAGAAGAATAAATTCAATACCTTCACCGTCTCCTCATCCTTTGTAACCAGATGTCCTTCCTCGTTCTTTATGGGGCCAATATGGTCTGTCCTCCTTTTTTACTGTTTACATACTTAAAGAATTTCTTGGAATTTTTTTTTGCTCTCCTCATATATATTTTTCATCTTCTATCTTAGCCGTCCTTATTGCACCCTTACATTTCTTGTTGCATTCTTTATAACGTCTGAATGCTGATGATGATCCCTCAACCTTGTATTTTTTGAAAGCCTTCTTCTTTGCTTTTATATGCATTTTCACATTGGAGTTAAGCCATCCAGGACTTTTGTTCGCTCTTTTAAATGTATTACCCAATGGAATGCATTGGCTAATGCCCTTATTTAGTATTCTCTTAAAGCAAACCCATCTCTCCTCCGCGTTCTTTGTTCCCAAGATTTTATCCCAATTTATGCCTTCTAAGCAAGGTTCGTTGTTTAGGGAAGTTAGTTCTTTTGAAATTCATGTGAAACTTATGTTTCCTATTTGTGCGATTTATACTGAAGCCAATTGACCTGTGATCGCTGTTACCTAAATTGCCCCGTATTTCCACATCCGTGATCAGGTCTATATTGTTGGTAATCAGTAGATCCAGTAATGCTCACATCATACTGATAACTGTCCTGTCACATCATACCGATCACTATCTGTCAGGTGAGTTCCAAAAGGTAGTCCTGCTCCCACCACCAGATGACACCATCCAGGAGGAGCCATGCGATATGGAGTTTGTCCCTCTCACCACAAAGTGACTCCCACCGAGGAGGATCTACACAACGGAGTGCGTCCTTCCCATTACAGGATGACAGAGACAGGGGAGGCTACGCGACATGGAGAGTCTGTGTGCCTCCCATCATAAGGTGACAGACTGGGGGCAAGTACCTTCTCTGTAAGATTTGCCTCCCATTTGCATCTGTATAAAATAGTCCACCTGTCTGCAAATTTGTGTCAAAGCGGCTGATGATTTCCTTCCCTTTATCATCCCTGAAATGAGAAAAGAATATTAAAATCCCTTAATAGGCTTTACTGAATGAAACAATACAAAGGACAGTGATAATATGCAACATGCATCAATCTAGTACAACTATGCCAGCAATCTCCTCTACCATAAAATGCCATCTGTGGGGTTCCCATGGGTTACTTTAAATTTAACTGTACTGTTACATATATGGCAGTTTCTGTTAGAAGCTGTAGCAAGTCAAAAAGGGAGCCCACATAATTTTGAGGATGGAAGTGGTCCAGCATCATCTAGCTCTTTCCTCCCCAGCCTGACTATCCCTTGCCCAACCCATTTCATTCATTGGAATTCAGTTCTTTCGATCATGGAGGCATAATATCACAAGTAGGCATTACCTAGGGGGGGTCTGTATGCAAATACAGGCAGCCCAGGGACACCCACTCCTCCAGACTATCACCTACCCATCAGACATTTGACATCTGCATAACTTCCCCCCAAGAGACAGCCCATTGCTCACATAAAGGGCTCTTCAGAGGAATACCGAGGCAGGGTACTGCGATATTGTCAGGAAGCTATGTACAGCACCCTGCTGACCCCTGCCATCAGCCATGATCTGCCTGCATTTTATAGAGGAACACACAGACCCAGTGATAATGGCACAACATCTAAAATAAAATGTAAAATGAATATGAATATTAGCATATATCATAAAGGTTTGTAATGGGACTTTTAAAAGCGCAAATACAACAGTTTTAAATAAAAAAATATTTAAATACAGGGGGTCCCCGGGTTACAAACAAGATAGGGACTGTAGGGTTGTTCTTAAGTTGAATCTGTTTGCAAGTCGGAACAGGTACATTTTTTAAGTGTAGCTCCAGCCCAAAAATCTATTTTTAAGTTTTTTAGATTATGTAGAGAAGGGTTATCACCCCTGTAACATTTGTTTTGCTGTCTGTGCCCCTGTTCAGAAGATTTCACCTCACCTTCTGTCCCAATGACAATTGGATTTTGAAAATTTTGGGTTGTTAGGGAAGAATGGACTGGTGATAAAGCATCAGTGGAGACACCTTTTACCCATAATAACTCTTTCAGGAGTGAATTTCCCTTTCTAGGGGTGGATTTCCTCTCACTTCCTGTTGTCTCCCTCCGTTTGTACGTGTAAGTCGGATGTTTGTAAGTCGGGGACCCCCTGTATATAATTAATTTTGTAACATTTGAAAGAAATACATCACTGAAAGCATATGAAAAGTTGCAATGCCGATAAGTCTATACATGTTTCGCCATAGATAGTAAGGCTTCTTCAGGAGAACTGTTAATATTGCATATGCTATAATCACTGTGCAATCAGAAGAATTAACTTGCACTCCACATAGTTGGTTCAATATTGATGAAACCACAGAGAGAGATATGTTATCAGAGACGTTAACCCCTTAGGATCCATCTCAAATCTTTATTCGAAGTAAGAATCCCAAAAAAGATGGAAAACAGCCATATAGGGCCCTTCCAAAAAAAACTCTCAACAATAAATATTAGCAGGCGACCCCTGAATAGATGTTGGATCCTCCAAATTTTAAAATATTCCCAAAGAAGTGGGGAACTAGGGGTATGAGCAACCAGAGTTCCCCTCTCCCATGCATCAATAAGGAACCTAACCCGGTGGATCAGCGATGAATATTAGCACATTACATTTCAGTTAATACTCTTCCAAATTTCAATACTTACCCCGCTGCCAGAATACACCGATCTGTGCTGCAGGCTATAGTTGGCAGCACTGATCGATCGGGAAAACCTAACAGGCTGGTTGTATAGAAGTCGATCAGTCCCTGCTGAACCAGGCCAAATTTCAATCCATACCTGGTCGGCTTTAGATTAACTTACCCCCATATTAACTAAAAACAACAACTCAGTAAGTGACTGACCTGAGTGATTCAGTCTCAGCAGTCATTTAGTAAGCATTTTTGCTGAATAACTAATCACTATGGAACAAATCTACAATCCATTATGTAGATATATGAGAGTTGTATTAAAATTCCTTCTAGATGAACTATATAATCATAAGCTGTTTCATGAACACACAATAGGTTTTTGATTTTAAATACAATGAACAACTTACTCTATTGGAATAGGTCCCACCGTCCATTCCAGCTCCACATATCTCTGATCAGAGTACAGACGGACCACCTGAGAGCACCATGACGAGAAGTTCTGATACACCTCCTGCACCAGGGAATTCTGCAGAAGGAGTGAGACTGTATTTAAACATTGGGATTATACAAAAAAAAAAACAATACAGATTAATCAAAATAAAATAAATAAATAAATAAATAAAGAAGAAGTGACCAGAAAAGACAGAAGCAGGTTCCTCCTCTTAAGCCTCATACACACAATCGGATTGTTGGCCAATAAAACCGCGGAATTTTGTCCGAAGGGCATTGGCCCAAACTTGTCTTGCATACACACAATTGTTGGCCAACAAATACGAATGTAGTGATGTACTATGTTGTTTTTCAGCTCTTTAGCACCACTCTTTTGACCCCTTCTGTTAATTTCCTGTTAGAAGTTTAGCGAGTGTTGATTCGGGCTTTTCTTTTCACGCTTTTCAGTTTGCGTTTTTAATTTAGTTTCTGAACGGCCGTTCGTCAATCAGCCATGTTGCGGAATCGGAGGAGATAACGTGTTATTTATTATTGGCCTTGGAGTTATTGCTTTGACATTATTTTTTGGTTGAATAATAAATGATTTGATTTGGTACAATTTCTTTTTTTTTTGGATTTTTTTGGATGCATAGAATGCTCTTTTTGGTTAAGTTCTATTGGCAGATAGCATGTCTAATTTTATTTGTTTTATTTTTATAATGCACAATAAAATAATTGTGGAGAATAATACTTAGCTATGTGTTTTACTTCAAATGACAGTTTGGGAGTCGTCAGTTACATTTAAAAACTACAATGGAAAATTGACAAGGGACACCAACATAGTTCTTAAAAACTACGGGATAATGGTGTTGTGGTAACTTACCCAAATAAAAAAAAAAATAACAAGTATAATATTATTCTTGATATCACTAGGAAAAAAAAAGCCTTAGTTTTAATTAGTTTGCAATAATTCATTAGTATCACCAGCAAAGCAGCTTCATTATTATCCCATTAAAGAAGGAGAATTGTGGAGATTTCATAATTTGCCACGTCACGAATTTTCTCCATTCTCCATTCCGAACGCTAGTTTACAAGACTGACCGCTTCTGGCTCGCCCTTGCTTCCGAGCATGCGTGTTTGTACTTCTGTCCAACGGACTTGTGTACACACACTCAGAAAATATGACAACAGACATTGGTCCGCAGAAAATGTATAAACCTGCTATCCAACATTTGTCCGCGGAAAGTTAGCCAACAATTGATTGAACGGAGCGTACACATGGTCGGATTTTCCGCCAACAGCCTGTCATCACACATTTCCCATCAGAAAATCCGATCGTGTGTACGAGGCTTTATTCTCCCAGTGCAGTATCGTAAGAATAAACGAACAACAGAGACTATGGGGTTGATTTACTGAAGGCAAATAGACGGTGCACTTTGCAAAGTGCAGTTGCCCTCTCTGCAAGGGCAGTTGCTCCAGAGCTTAGTAAATAAAAGTAAAGCTTCACTTTGCAAAGAACACCCAATTACACGCAAGGAAAATAAACAGCATTTTTACTTGCGCATGATTGGATGATGGACGTCAGCAGAGCTTCTGGTTATTTACTAAGCTCTGGAGCAACTGCTCTTGCAGAATGCAACTGTACTTTGAAAAGTGCACAGTCTTTTTGCCTTTAGTAAATCAACCCCTATGTGTTAGGAACAACAGTCATCCTATGGAAGGTTTCATACAGATCAGAGTAAGGATCAACCAAATCGGAGGAGAATTGCTGCCCATACTAAGGCCCCTTTCACACTGGGACGGTTTTCAGGCGGTACAGCGCTAAAAATAGTGCCTGTACACCGCCTGAAAAAACCGGCCTCATTCACTCCAGTGTGAAAGCCGGCGGGCTTTCACACTGGAGCGGTGCGCTAGCAGGACGGTAAAAAAAGTCCTGCTAGCAGCATCTTTGGAGCAGTGTATTCACCGCTCCTACCCATTGATTTCAATGGGACACCGCGGTAATACCGCAGCAATACCGCCGCTACGGCTGCGCTTTGCGGGGGATTTTAACCCTTTTTCGCCGCTCGCGGGGAGTAAGAACGCCCCGCGAGCGGCCGAATACCGCGGCTAAAACGACAGTAAAGCAGTGCTAAATATAGCGCTGCTTTACCGTCGCCGCGGCTCCCGCCCCAGTGTGAAAGGGGCCTAATGGATGTCCTTTATTTTTTACTTTCCTCTAATCTGCAGTGGAAAATGACATGAGAGCAGGAGAAGACCACAGCGCCAATCCGAGTATAGCATTTGCTCCTTCAGGCCACGTCTACTGAGGCTTATATAGGCACAAGCGAGCCAGCACACTGTCACATGCTGCTTTTTACCTCCAGAATTCTGAGTGCATTACCTTTTAAATAAATATTGCTATTTGCTGCTGAACCGGCTGACTTTCGACCCATGTATGGCTGGCTTTAATTACAGAGCAGTTGCATACAGGACAGTATTGTTAATAAAGAACAGATCTAACCTTCACCAGATAACTCCGGACAGTCCGTGATATTGGCACTGGCTCTGACTGGTTTGGTCGGAATATATAGGCTCCTGAGGTCTGAGAACTGTCTGAGTTACCTGTACTGGCATTATACCTACAAGATCAGAAAAAAAAAATTATACTTGTGGCTTAATAATACAGAACAGTTACATATAGGAGCACAGCATACACAAATAGTTCCCTGGGCATACCTTAACTGGGGCACAGTTTACCCATCCTCCGCCTAGACCATTTTCTATAGTTGGCATACAATTCCTCCTCTCCTTAGACCAGGGGTAGGCAACCCTGGGGCCCTCCAGCTTTTGTGGAACTACATTTCCCATGAGGCATTGCAAGGCTGGCAGTTGCAATTACTCCCAGAGGCATGATGGGACTTGTAGTTCTGCAACAGCTGGCGGGCCCCAGGGTTGCCTACCCCTGGTCTAAGGAGAGTAGGAATTGTATGCCAACTATAGAAAATGGTCTAGGCGGAGGATGGGTAAACTGTGCCCCAGACTAATACATTTTGGAAAGATTTAAAAAAAATAAAGAATTTTACAAAAACACATTCAAACGATCATAAGTAGGGTTGCACGATACCAGTATTGGTATAGGTGCCGATACCGAGTATTTGCAGAAGTATCGGTACTCGTGCAAATACTTGAAACCGATACTTTCAGGCTCGGTTCTTTAACCACTTGACCACTTAAACACCCTTAATAACCAGACCAATTTTCAGCTTTTGGTGCTCTCACATTTTGAATGACAATTACTCAGTCATACAACACTGTACCCATATGAAATTTTTGTCCTTTTTTTCCACACAAATAGAGCTTTCTTTTGGTGGTATTTAATCACTGTTGGGTTTTTTATTTTTTGCGCTATAAAAGAAAAAAGACTGAAAATTTCGGTAAAAAAATTTTTTTTTCTTCGTTTCTGTTATAAAATTTAGCAAATTTGTAATTTTGGCCAAAATTTATACTGCTACATATCTTTGGTAAAAATAAGTACAAATTGGGGTATATTATTTGGTCTTTGTGAAAGTTATAGAGTCCACAAGCTATGGTGCCAATATCTGAAAATTGATCACACCTGAAGTACTGACGGCCTATCTCATTTATTGAGACCCTAACAAGCCATAAAAGTACAAATACCCCCCAAATGACCCCTTTTTGGAAAGAAGACATTCCAAGGTATTTGGAAAGAGGCATGGTGAGTTTTTTGAAGTTGTAATTATTTCCCACAATTCTTTGCAAAATCAAGATTAGCAAAGACCCTAGAGAATACAATGGCGGTCATTGCAACTTTTTATCTAGCACGGTACTTGCGCAGCAACTTTTCGAACGCGTTTTTTTGGGGAAAAAAAGTTTTGTGCTTTACAAATAACAAAACTGTAAATTTAGCCCAATGTTTTTGCATAATGTGAAAGATGAAGTTACTCCGAGTAAATAGATACCCAACATGTCACCCTTCAAAATCATGGAATGGCGCCAAACTTCGCTACTTAAAAATCCCCATAGGCGGCGCTTTAAAATTTTTTACTGGTTACATGTTTTGAGTTACAGAGGAGGTCTAGGGCCAAAATTATTGTTCTCGCTCCAACGTTCGCAGCGATACCTCACATGTGTGGTTTGAACACCGTTTTCATATGTGGGCGGGACTTACGTATGCGTTCTCTTCTGCATGCGAGCACACGGGGACAGGGGCACTTTAAATTTTTATTTATTTTTTTTTTTTTTTTATTGTTCATTTTACTTTATTTATTTTAGTTTGACACTTTTTTTTTCCCCTAAAAAATTTTTTTGATCACTTTTATTCCTATTACAAGGAATGTAAACATCCCTTGTAATAGGAATATGGCATGACAGGTCCTCTTTACAGTGAGATATGGGGTCAATAAGACCCCACATCTCACCTCTAGGCTGGAAAGCCTGAATAAAAAAAAAAAAAAAACGATCCTGGCTTTGATCGTAGCGAGTATCGCAGGGTATGGCAGAGCATCGCAGGGTATGGCAGAGCATCGCAGGGTATGGCAGAGCATCGCAGGGTATGGCAGAGCATCGCAGGGTATGGCAGAGTACTGCTGGGTATCGATCCATCCATGCTCAGCCATCCCTCCATACCCAGCAATACACTGCAGGCTATTGCTGTGTATTGCAGGGTATGGAGGGATGGCTGAGCATGGATGGATGGATGGATCGGTGGTGGCAGAGCAGACTGTGGGCACTGCAGATCCTGCCCACAGCACTGCTGCCACCGATCCCGCCCCCTCTCCTCTCACACTGTACCGATCGGTACAGAGAGAGGAGGGGATAGGAACCGGCTTCATCAAATGACGCCGGTTTGCTTACATGTGATGAGCGTCCGTTTACCGTGATCCGCCGGGTCCTCTGGACCCGGCGATCATGGATGTTCTCGAGTGCGCGCAAGAGGGGAATTCTGGGAGGACGTTACTGTACGTCGTTACTGGACCCGGCGATCACGGATGTTCGAGTGCGCGCAAGAGGGGAATTCTGGGAGGACGTTACTGTACGCCCTCCCAGAGTTAAGCAACCACCCTGTAGCCGTTTTTCGGCTATGGGCCGGTTGTCAAGTGGTTAAGCTGTCAGTGGGTCTCCTCTGTTGACAGCTGAAGTGTTAAAGAAGTCCGGTAATTGGAGATGTCAAAAAAAATAAAAATAAAAAAAATAAAAAAAAAACACCTTGCAACGTTAAGAACATTGCTCAACCCTGAAACACTAAAATAAAAAAGAAACATTGTTTCTTTTTGTATCTTTCTGTTGTTTCTTCATTTGCAGATCAAAGGGATGAGCAAATGTTCCTCTGTTAAACCCCTTATTAACCCGAATCTGCCTCAACTCCCTATTCGCCTCCATTTAAAGTGGGGTGCCCCCTAAAAAAATATATATATTTTTAAAAGTCAGCAGCTACAAATACTGCAGCTGCTGACTTTTAATAATCAGACACTTACCTGTCCCAGGGTCCAGCGAAGCCCCTCTTTGTTCCCCGCTCCACTCGCGGCGCCAGCATTCTTACTGTGGGCTCACGCATGCGCAGTGGGTGCCCGGTACGCCACGCACTCATCTGGGACCTGTCACGTGTCCCAGATGACAATTTTTTTTTTTTTTATGAATTTTAAGCTAATTTTTTTTTGGGTGGAAACACCACTTTAACGGTTATTTTCCTGCATATAAAAATAAAAATCTATTTATTTAGTTTATAAATAACTTTTCAATGCTTTGTACCATTGCCTACAGCTGAAGTGAAAACAAAAAAAAAAAAAAAAAGGGGATCGGTACTTGTAAAAAAAACAAAAATGGTATTGGTGCCTCCTCCCTAAGGCCCCTTTCACACTGGGGCGTTTTTCAGCCTAAGTGCTTTAAGAGCCCTTTCACACTGCCAGCGCCCGAAAAACGCTCGTAAAGCGCTGCTTAAACTAGCAGGGCTTTACCAGCGTTTTTTGAGCACTAGTGGAGCGCTTTTAACACCTGCTAGTGGCCAAATAAAGGGTTAAAAGAGCCCACAAAGCGCTGCTGCCAAAAGCGCTTTTCAGGCGTTTTGCAGGTGCTTCCCATTGATTTCAATGGGAAGGGGCGCTTTAGGAGCAGTGTATTCACCGCTCCAAAAGCGCTGCAAAGAAGCTGCTTGCAGGACTTTTTTTGACGCCCTGCCAGCGCAGCGCCTCAGTGTGAAAGCACTCGGGCTTTCACATTGGGATTGCAGTTGCGGCTTCTTTCAGGCGCTTTTTTTTAAGCCTTAAACGCCCCAGTGTGAAAGGCAGCTCAGTGTGAAAGCACTCAGGCTTTCACATTGGGATTGCAGATAAGGCTTCTTTTAAGCGCTTTACAGGCGCTTTTTTTTAAATGCTAAAGCGCCTGAAAAACGCCTAAAAAACGCCCCAGTGTGAAAGGGGTCTAATTATAAGTGAACCTGTGGAACACTTGTTTGCTACGGTTTCATGCAACTCTTCCAAAAAGGAAAAATTGAGGTTCTTTGGGTTTGTCTGCACTTTGAACAATAGCAAAATACCTAGACTGCAACTGACACCATGTGTGATAAATGTTTGTATTGGCTGGACCTAAGCCCTGACCAGGTTTTCTTGGGGTTAGAGCACCCCTCCCCCTCTTCATTACCTCTTATTTAGTGGCCACCAGTGTATATAGGAGGAATCCCTTCAGTTCTCCCACATAGAGAAGTTTGGCTCCCATGGTTGAGACGCAGGACCTTTCATTCTATTACTAGGGTAGGACCCACTAATTTGGGGTACTTTGTCGCAGTAAGTGGGCTTAGCACTATATAACCATATAGTGTGACCAAACCCCCGTATTTTTTGAATATGTTCAGGTGTTTTTAACTAGCCCTGCAGGAAACGTCATTCTTGAATGTGTGCGCTGTAATATGTTCGCTATTGCTTGTTGGTCTTATGGCAGCACCATCTTGAATTTTAAACGCATTGGTGAGTGCTTCCCAAATATGTTTTTGTTTTTGTATTGGCTGGAAGACGCGGTTTGATCATGGCCAGCAAGGTCGCAGGTCTGATGAAGAAGCTGTGCATGTCCATTCAGGGACCAATATCTAATACAATATAAAATACCAATATCTAATATCTTGAGAAAAGGGAAGAATCCTGCTCCTGGAAATGACAGCTGGCGAGTCTGCCTCCTGTATCCCAACTGCACCCCTTTCCATATATTCACAACTACATTGGGGGACACCACTTAAAGGGGGACCCTGTGGCATCAAGCCAAGAATAGCAAAATGATTTGACAGACTTATTATAGATAATTACTCCTGAGTGTCATTTATAACAGTTGAGACATTGTTAACACTGGGGCTGGATCTGTTGAACTGATCAGAATACATTGCATATCTATCTATACATAAATGAATATCCCTTTCTGGTAAGCATTTGAACCTAAGCCTGCTTTTTGGATGTGCAATTAATCTGCCATCATTAATATTTTATTTTCTGCCAGACTACAGTGATGGGATTTGTGTTCATTTAATTTACTTTGACTCTTCAAAAGAATATAGCAGGGCCCTCCAATTCCTCTTGTATTTGTACCTGTACTGTCTCGCTATGCAAACTGTTGGCGCTATATAAATCCTGCATATTAATCAGAAATAAGAATATTAGTTGAATCCTCACAAAACTGGTCAGTGTGGGGTCTGCCTTGGTTATTGATGTGAATGTACAATGTATATGTAAAGCACTGAATAAATTGACAGCGCTATACAAGTACCTGAAATAAAAAAAAATGACGACGCAATGGGAAGACATCTCTATAGTGTATAAGCACCTGGTCCAAACTCTACTTACTAATGAAAAACTAGAGAAGGTTCAGACAAAATACATCATCCAGCAAGATTATTAGACTCTAAACAAGCAATCAGTAACAGCCATGACAGTGCAATAAAGACACCATGACCTAGATCAGGGGTCTCCAATCTTTCCAAAGGGCCAATTTACTGTCCTTCAGACTTCAGGGGGGTGGACTTTGTCCAGTGGGAGTAGAAAATGGTGCGATGTCAGTAGGTGTAACCAATGACCCATCATTGGTATTAATGGGAGGGATAGTGCTTCATTGTTGGTAAAGTGGGAGGACTAGTGCCCCATTGCTGGTGTCTGTGGGAGGAATAGTGTATCAGTGTAAGAAATAGTGCTCCATCGTTGGCATCAGTGGAAGGAATTATGCCCCATTGTTAGTGTTAGCGGGAAAAAAAAGTGCCCCATCATAGGTGTCCATGATAGGAATAGTGCCCCACCATTGGGGTCATTGAGAGAAATGGTGCTCAAGGGGCTGGATAATACCAAGCAAATGGCCACATTCGGCCCTTGGGCCGCAGTATGGAGACAACTGACCTAGATAAAGGAGAACCTTCACAAGCTTTTAGAGTCAACAATGTCCACTCCCATCCTCTGATGTAGCAGTACAGCACAAAACTGTTGGGACCACGCGCCAGTTTCTGGCACTCATATGAAAAACAGCGGCATTACTTAATTAGAATTCCCAATGGGTATTGGTATGGCGGAAGACCAGCTATACTAATGCCGCGTACACACGGTCGGAATTTTCAATGGGAGCTTTTCATCGGATTTTCCGACCGTGTGTATGCCCATCGGTCTTTTTCTGTCGGAATTTCCAACGGACTTTGGATTGAGAACCTGTTCTTAATTTTTCCGACGGAAAACCTTTCTATCGGATTTTCCGATCGTGTGTATGCAATTCCGACACATGCTCGGAAGTATTAAACTTCCCTTTTGTAGTGCAATCGAGCGTGTTTTATGCCGTGGTGTTATTGACCGTCGGAATTTGGTGTGACCGTGTGTAGGCAACACAGTTTGAGTGACATTCCGTCGGAATTCCGACGGGAAAACCATCAGAGCTTTTTCCGACGAGAATTCCGACCGTGTGTACGCGGCATAAGGCTTGTCATAGATACAGTAGAAGACATCTCTCCAAGTATGATAGGAAGGGTGAGACCTCTTTGGCCTCAAACTTGTCAGAGTGGTGCTGGAACCCGCCATGATTCTTGCCAGATACTAACCAAGTCACATGCAGTACTCTGAACCCTTCACTAATCTACATAGTAGGTAGCATAAGGCCCCTTTCACACCGGGGCGTTTTTCATGCGGTGCAGCGCTAAAAATAGCGCCTGTTCACCGCATGAAAAAATCCGGCCCCTTTAACTCCAGTGTGAAAGCCGGCGGGCTTTCACACTGGAGCGGTGCGCTAGCAGGATGACAAAAAAAGTCCTGCTAGCAGCATCTTTGGAGCGGGATAGGAGCGGTGTGTTCACCGCTCCTATACCGCTCCTTCCCATTGAAAAGAATGGGAGACCGCGGTAAAACCGCGGCAATACCGCCGCAAAGCGCCGCTACGGCGGCGCTCTGCGGGGGGTGTTTAACCCTTTTTCGGCCGCTCGCGGGGGTAAAACCGCACCGCGAGCGGCCGAAAACCGCGGTAAAAACGACGGTAAAGCAGCGCTAAATATAGCGCTGCTTTACCGTCACCGCGGCTCACCGCCCCAGTGTGAAAGGGGCCTAAGACTGTGCAATAATGACGGAGTCTATAGTGCTCCTCATCATCTTGCAGTTCAGAAGTGACCAGGAGCAATACTTAGGAAGCATCACCTTTTATCAATGGCCAGCCTAAAGAAAAGGCCAAGTGGTACGTCCAAGTTAAAGCTTAAGTCAACGATTACATTCAAATTGAAGAGTTAATTTTAGGGATTGGGTCATTGGTTGTGTTAGGGTTAGTTTGTCAGCTGCGATACATTATTTTAATTTGTATGCGATTAAATAATTTGTAATATTACAGACAAGGGGTTCCATTTTCTCCATGGAGATGAATAACTGATGCCCAAATCAAGTGATGATCAAATCTGTAGCACAGGTCTGACACGCGGTTCATCCACGTGTCTGTAAGCACCAACCTCAGTGTCTGGAACTGCCAAACTGACCACTTACAATGAAGTGAGAGCTCCCTCCTAATTTCCAAAGACTGACATCACTCAGACACAGGTTAGCAATGTATTTTTTTTTTTTTATTAGGTGGATGGTCTTGGACTTTCATCTGTATCCTTCCTCTAAATCTTGGCGAGTCCCTAATCTGAAGCAATGGTGTATACATCAATCAGATATCAGAAAACTGATATGCACATGCTTGTTCCGGGTCAGAGACTCCCTGAGCATAGAAGGAAGGGTATGGATGACAGAGCATGCACCTTTAAAAATAATGTCAGCAAAAGGGGGCGCCTGCATTTCAAATATGACAGGTGTACTCCACACCAGTGACCTCCTGCTCCACCCCAGTGGATGTCTATTCAGACGAAACGCGTTGGGTTGAGTGCTGCCATTCCTCCTCCGCCTATGTCCGTTAAATGCCTTTGAGTGTTTAATTTTATCCTTTTTTTTTTTTTTTTTTTAAAAAACATTTCCTAAATGGTATCACACTATGTGGAACTTTGTTTCATTTCTTGGTTTCAACGTGTGGGGATGTGAAATTCCTCTCTCCATCTGAACCTACCAGCCCATTTATGAGAACAATCTGCTGACCAGTGCCGTTTATAAGTCCCTATCGTGGTTGTGATATCTGGATGATCGTTGATGGTTTTATATCGTATACAGTATTTATCACTACAAGCCTGATTGACTTAAAGCGGTGGTTCACACAAAAATTGAACCTCTGCTTTTCAGAACCCTCCCCCCCTCCGGTGTCATATTTGGCACCTTTCAGGGGGGGAGGGGGGTGCAGATACCGGTCTAAGAAAGGTATTTGCACCCTCTTCCTGTCCCACTGCGCTGTCTGCTGGGACACACACGTGTCCCAGGGGTGACAGCACGGAGCATTCCGACTGCGCCGCGCGCATGCGCAGTAGGGAACAGGGAAGTGAAGCCGCAAGGCTTCATTTCCTGATTCCCATACCCAAGATGGCGGCGGCAGCATCCGAGGACCGAGGGACGGTTCGGCCTTGGGTGCCGACATCCCTGGACCCTGTGTCCTTATTTTAAAAGTCAGCAGCTGCTGTATTTGTATTTGACTTTAAAAAAAAAAAAAAATTTGCGGGACTCCCTCTTTAACCGAATGACGGCTACAGCGCGGATCTACATTGCCAGGACGACGTCCATTGACGTCATCCCGTGCACGAGCGGCCTGCACGCCCCCCTGAAAGACGCACGCTCTGTGAGCAGTAAGTCTGTGAGACTCGCTGGATCACCGATCCAAGTAAGGGGTCGATCCCGTCCCCTTACCACGTGATCAGCTGTCAGCCAATGACAGCTGATCATGTGATGACAACACAGCCGGTAATCGGCTATTTTTCCTCCTCGCGTTGACAGCTACAAGTGCCGCCTACCAGTGCCACCTATCTGTGCCCACCAGCTCCCCCTGTCAGTGGCCACAGTGCCACCTGTTAAAACATGATTTTTTATTCAAAATTTTCCATCTTTTTTTGTTTAGCAAAAAATAAAAACCCCAGCTGTGGTTAAATACCACCAAAAGAAAGCTATTTGTGTGGGGGGGGGGGGGGGGGGGGGGGGGGGGGGATGATAAAAATGTAATTTGGGTACAGTGTTGTAGGACCGCGCAATTGTCATTCAAAGTGCGTCAGCGCCGAAAGCTGAAAATTGGTCTGGGCAGGAGGGGGGTTTAAGTGCCCAGTAAGTGGTAAATACCCCTTTAAGTCCACTTTTTCCAGTAAGCCTTCATACAATTGGTGGCGGTGTCCTCACAAGATTTTCCCCCATTTTTCAGTAGCCCTTCTCAACATGTCTGAAGATAGTCTCGAAAAATTTTATTCCATTGATAATTGATGCCAATCAACATTCACATGGTTGGACTTTAATATATTAATTTTGTTATTTTATTGATATTTGTTGTTCACTTTTCATGGGGTAATTTTTTATTTATTTTTTGGTACTGTTGATACACAATATGACAATTCTCTAATTCACAATATATTTAAGCGCGGCATTTTTTCTATATATTGTAAATATTCTTACCAGTAGTAACTCTGTTTTACAGGAAGGGTAATCTGCTTCTCCAGATTCTGGATTTTGCTAATCAGCCCTGTGTCGGGGTCAAATTCCACTCTGTAAAACTGGAAGAATAATCAGCAACAGAGACTGTTATTTAGAGTAAAACTGGTACAGGAGCACATTTTATCCAAATAAAAGACAGCATTGTAAGATTCAGGATGATCATTACGCAAGGGCTGTACGCAGGGCCGGTGCTACCACTAGGCAAACTAGGCAGCCGCCTAGGGCGCACTGCTCCCTAGGGCGCCCGGCCACTGGTGTTCCTACTCTCTTCTCTCTGCAACAAGCAACTAAGCCTCAGCATCAGCGGGCAGCTCCGTTCGCACATAGAGTCAGAGGCATAGCAGCGGTGGAGGACTGTGTCTGTGCCCCGAATCCTGAATGGATGGAAGCAAGCAAACATTTATTGATGGGTTCTGGTAGGCTGCATTGATGGGCACTGGTGAGGCTGCATTTGATGGGCACTGAGGCTGCATTTGATGGGCTGGGCACTTCATTAAAAAGGTGGGGTATACATGGACAGGGCAAAGGGGGTGGAGTCAGGGGGTGGAGCAAAATTAGGTTTCGCCTAGGGTGTCCAAAGTCCTTGCACCAGCCCTTGCTGTACGTAAAAAGGCAGATGCCCAAGTTCTCTTCTAAATTGCATCATCTTCCCAACGGTTGAGGGCTCATTCACACTATGTGCAGTAAGTCGTATTTTTCCTGCACTGGATAAAAGCCCGTCACCATAAGAATAGAATACAAAATTGTTTAATTTGTGCCCTTTTCGCCCTGCAATGCTGATGTGAGGTGCAGTGCCAAAAATTGCAGCGCAATAGATAGCCCTGCTCCATTTGTCTGCAGCATGCTAGATAGCACCACGTGCCAGCACACCAGTGTTACATTTTAAAATATTTTCCTTGACAAAATTAACACTATTTTAGTCTACAGATTCAGATGACTAAAATACGACTAAAACTAAAAATTGCATTTTAGTCAAAATACTATGACTACAACTAAATCGAAATTTGACATCACAATTAACACTGCACTACCATAAAAGAATAAGTAGGAGGCATCTACTAAAGCTGCTGAACATTTTTTTTTTTTTTTGTAAAAGGCTTTTCTTAATATTTTAAATGTTGGTAATAAATTCAGGTAATATGTGCAATATAAATCAATGATACACACGCACTCCCCCTCGCAACAGTGCATCACCACTGCGCTTAGTTTTAAACACAAAAATAAAAATCGCTTAACCTAAGCCGCCACTATATAAAAAACAAAAATTGTTTACAGCATTCCCTTTCTAAAATTGTGGAAAAAGCAGCGCTCAATACAGTGTAAATACACACTGGTAGCCACGTGGAACCAAAATGAAAAATCACTATGTACCCAGTGACTAATATGCCTCGTTTCCACTGAGTGGATCGGTTCGGTACGCTATTTTCAGTGTTTGCATTATGAAAGCGGCCCAAACAACCGGACCATACCGCCCCATTTAGGGTCCTGCTTCAGATGTGGGGCCATAGAAAAATGGAACAGTTCGGTTCGGGCGGAGCTACTATACATTCCACTGATTGGCGGACAGAAAAACGTCTGCCAATCAGTGTGAGGCCAGGCTCTTTGCAAATATCTCCTAAACCGTGCAGGTTTAGGAGATATTTCTTGTACCTACAGGTAAGCCTTAATCTAGGCTTACCTGTAGGTGCAAGTTGAATTTAAGGGTATACAACCACTTTAAAAACAATATAGCAAGGGTCCTATCCAACTTTAGTCAAATCTGTACAGTTTGTTTTTAGCTTCAGGCGCCCCTTACCTGCATGGGCAGTTTTTGGGTAAAGGTGAACCAAAAACACTTTATTAACATTGCCCCATGCAGTCACATGACAATACACATAAGCTACCTTGTTCTGAATCATTAATGGGTTTTTCTCAAGCTTCTTCCGGAAGAATCGTTCCTGAGCGTGGAGCTTCTCAACTGTAAATCTGCTGAAGCCCAGCGGGGGGATTCGTCCTGGAAATAACAGTTCTTGCTCAGCGCTACCTTTGTTTCTGCGAACTTCCTTTGTGAATTTCGAAACCGGAACTACCTAGGAGGAGGAGAAGATGGCTTCTAACTTGTGGACATCAAGCAAGAAAAAAAATAAAAATAAAAACAGACACACACACACACACAAACACACATTGATTTTGGGGGAGACCAAAAAAAAAAAAAAAAAAGGTGTGAGGTCCCCCCAAAATCTATACCAGACCCTAACTGAGCATGCAGCCCGGCAGGCAAAAACTAAAAATAAAAAAAAGGGGGGGGGGGGGTCCTAGCGTGCCAAGAACCCAGCGAGTGCCGACTCCCGACAAACAATGCAAAAACAGATGTCGTCCGTTTACATCCATTTATCTTCATTCAGGTCTGTTTAAAACAGGACAGAGACTTGTTCCTTTAAAATAAATAAAAATTTAATAAAAAGACCTGAATGGACGTGTATGTAACAGATGATCCATTTACATCTGTTTGGC
This sequence comes from Lithobates sylvaticus, assembly GCA_028564925.1. Taxonomy (NCBI): domain Eukaryota; kingdom Metazoa; phylum Chordata; class Amphibia; order Anura; family Ranidae; genus Lithobates; species Lithobates sylvaticus. Next base: position 77,560,321 of record CM053029.1, read on the forward strand.
CATAGAAATTCATTGCTGTTCATTTTTTTTATCCGTCAACAAATGAATTAAAAACAGATCGAATAAACACCCCTGTGAAAGGGCTCATCATACACATTACAATTTGACCATACACTCCCTGTACAATCGACTTTAGATCTACCAAAACTATGTAATATGGAGGACCTGAAGATGCAATAAAGAGCAATCAGCGCACACCACAAAAAAATTATACTAAAAGAGGTTTGCAAGCCGAACACCACAAGGTAAAAATCACAAATCCTTAAAGACAATATAAAAGCAAAAAATAAGTGCAGCGCAAAAATTATAAAGTTCATGAACTGATCGATTTGTAGACTGATGTGGATGAGAACACCCGGTGACCAATACAATCTTGAGTTTAAACCACAGTGACAAATCCTCCACCACACGGAATCAGTACTCTTACCAAGTATGTTGGACCAGTAAATGGTCAAAAGCGCAAGGTCCCACACATGGGATGAAGGTCATACTCCAATCCGACAGGGTGACGACCAGGAGGCTTTCATGCGGGTATAAGGTTAGAAGAAAAAATAAATAAAAAAAAAAAGGATCTCAGTGCAGACTGTAGCGATCAGATATTTATTTAAAATATGTTGTTTTACTGGATGACCAGTTTTCAAGCAAAAGTAGAACATACAAATAAGGCACACAAACCTCTTCAATTTAGCAGCAAATATTTAAAAACAGCGGTGTAATGCCACTATACACAAAGCGATGGAGCGCGGGTGACAACCATAGAAGATAGCTCCTCCCCCGTACGCACGTTACGTCCGAACTAGACTTCGTCAGGGGTGGGAGACCGCTGTTTTTAAATATTTGCTGCTAATTCCTTTTGCGGCTAAATTGAAGAGGCTTGCATGCCTTATTTTTATGTTCTACTTTTGCTTGAAAACTGGTTATCCAGTAAAACAACATATTTTAAATAAATATCCGATCGCTACAGTCTGCACTGAGATCCTTTTTTTCTTCTAACCTTATACCCGCATGAAAGCCTCCTGGTCGTCACCCTGTCGGATTGGCTTATGACCTTCACCCCATGTGTGGGACCTTGCGCTTTTGACCATTTACTGGTCCAACATACTCAGTAAGAGTACTGATTCTGTGTGGTGGAGGATCTGTCACTGTGGTTTAAACTCAAGATTGTATTTGTCACCGGGTGTTCTCATCCACATCAGTCTACAAATCAATCAGTTCATTAACTTTATAATTTTTGCGCTGCACTTAATTTTTTGCTTTAACCACTTCCAGACCAGCCTCGTTTTGGATTTTAGGTGTTTACATGTTTAAAACATTTTTTTTTTGCTAGAAAATGACTTAGAACCAAACATTATATATTGTTTTTTTTCTAGCACCCTAGAGAATAACATGGCGGCCGTTGCAATACTTTTTTTCACACCGTATTTGCGCAGCGATCTTAAAAGCGCACTTTTTTTGGAAAAAAGTCACTTTTTTGAATAAAAAAAATAAGACAACAGTAAAATTAGCCCAATTTTTTGGGGGATTGTGAAAGATAATGTTATGCCGAGTAAATTGATACCCAACATGTCCTGCTTCAAAATTGCAGCCGCTCGTGGAATGGCGTCAAACTTTTACCCTCAAAAATCTCCATAAGCGACATTTAAAAAAATTCTACAGGTTGCATTTTTTGAGTTACAGAGGAGGTCTATGGCTAGAATTATTGCTCTCGCTCTACCGATCGCGGCGATACATCACATGTGTGGTTTGACTACCGTTTTCATATGCAGGCTCTGCTCACGTATGCGTTCGCTTCTGCGCGCGAGCTCGTCGGGACGGGGTGTTTTAAAAAAAAATTTTCGTTTTTTCTTATTTATTTTACTTAATGTTATTATTTGTTACACTGTTTTAAAAAAAAAAAAAAAAAAAATGGATCACTTTTATTCCTATTACAAGGAATGTAAACATCCCTTGTAATAGAAAAAAGGAAGACAGGTCCTCTTAAATATGAGATCTGGGGTCAAAAAGTCCTCAGATCTCATATTTGGACTTGAATGCAAAAAAAAAATAAAAAATAAAAATGTCATTTAAAAAAAATGACATTTGGAAATTCCCCTTTAAGATGAATAGGCGGAAGGGACGTTTTGATGTCGCTTCCGCCCTTCTATGGTATAGAGATGAGTGGCGGCCATCTTAGCCTCACTCATCTCTATACACAGGCAGGAAAAGGACCCGATCGCCTCCGCCGCTGCCGACGGCTCCGGTAAGCGGCGGAAGGCACGGGAGAGCGGCGGGAGCACCTCTCCCGCCGCCAACGGTGATCTTGCGGCGAATGCGCCGCGATGACCACCATTATTGGAAAGGGGACCGCTCACTGTGAAGAGGGATACCTCGGTTGTGGCAGCAGCTGCTGCCGTCACCGAGATATCCCTCTTCAAAAAAATGACGTATATATACAGTGAGTGGTCGGGAAGTGGTTAATATGAGGACCTACCTAATCTCTCCAATTAATTTATATCCAATCAGGAAGGCTCTTGCACTACATACTTGTTGTGGATATAAAGGAGATTGTATATGTGTGTGAGTCCTAGGTATACAGCATACAGAGGGTCAGGTGGGGTGACTGATGATCTCAACAAAAAATTCTGCCACAAGGACAGTTAGCAGGCAGCATTGAATCACTGGATTAGAATTGAGCACCTACCCACAGAACAGGTTTTACCAGTCTCATGCTCATCTCACCTCACTTGGAATAGATTCACCAGAAGGACCTTTAACCACGTAAACCGCGCCATTCACAGGAAGACGAACATACTGCGTGACTGCGCGCCCCAAAGGATTGTAGATAACCACATTGAACTGCATAAGAGATGTCAGAGAATTGAATGAGATAACAAAAGAGCTACACAACATAATAAAGCATCAATGAGCTTTATGGACACTGCAGAGAAAATGTCAGTCTTCATTATTAAAACTGAACCATGTACAATCCTATGTGTCACAACAACACTGAGAAAATCGATATAATCAGCAGTGAAAAGGCCCAAACTCCCAAATCTAGTTTAACCACCTGATTACTTTGCACTTAAACCCCCCTCGTGACCAGACCAAATTTTCAGCTTTTGGCGCTGAAGCACTTGGAATGACAATTGCGTGGTCATACAACACTGTACCCAAATGAAATTTTTATCATTTTTTTCCCACAAATAGAGCTTTCTTTTGGTGGTATTTAATCACAGCTGGGGTTTTTATTTTTTGCTAAACAAACAAAAAAAGATGGAAAATTAAAAAAAAAAAAAAAAAAAAATCATGTTTAATAGTTTGTTATAAAATTTTGCAAACAGGTAATTTTTCTGCTTCATTGATATGCGCTGATGTGGCGGCACAGGTGGGCACTGATAGGCTGCACTGGTGGGGACAGATAAGTCGGTACTGATGGGCACTGATGGGCACGGATGGGTGGCACGGATGGGTAGCACCGATGGGTGGCACTGATGGGCACTGGTAGGTGACACAGATGAGCACTGGTAGGTGACACAGATGAGCACTGGTAGGTGACACAGATGAGCACTGGTAGGTGACACAGATGAGCACTGGTAGGTGACACAGATGAGCACTGGTAGGTGACACAGATGAGCACTGGTAGGTGACACAGATGAGCACTGGTAGGTGACACAGATGTGCACTGGTAGGTGACACAGATGTGCACTGGTAGGTGACACAGATGTGCAGCACTGGCACTGTGGGCACTGAGAGATGGCACTGTGGGCACTGAGAGAAGGCACTGTGGGCACTGGTAGGGGCACTTTAATGGGGCAAAGGTGGGCACAATATATAGGGCACATTGCAGTGAGAGGGACTGATGTCCCTCTCACTGCCGCCGGTGATCGGCTTTTTTTTTTTTTCTCCTCACGCTGTCAGCGCGAGGAGGAAAAAAAGGCCGATTACCGGCTCTGTTAGTATCACATGATCAGCTGTCATTGGCTGACAGCTGATCACGTGGTAAGGGGTCGGGATCGACCGTTTACTCGGATCTGTGATCCAGCGAGTCTCATAGACTCGCTGATCACAGAGCGCGCCGCGCGCGCCCTTCAGGGGGCGCGCAGGCAGCTTGTGCCCAGGGCGACGTCAATAGACGTAGTCCCGGCACAATAGATCCGCGCTGTAGCCGTCATTTGGCTATAGCGCAGGTCTATAGTGGTTAATAAATAAAAAAACACCCCACACCATGAAAAACTGCAATACTACCAAAATTACTGTATTAACTCATACGATCTAAAAATAACTATAACATGTAAATCCCAACCCATCTCTTGAAATATAAGCTAAAATGTAAAAAGCATGAAACAACCTGCACTGGCGCCACCTAGAGAGTCTTATTGGGCCATTCATATGTAAAGCAAGGCTTGAAAGTCAACTCACGGATTTAGACATCTCTGTTAAAGGACACACACTAATGTTCAGTAGATTGCAAAACACAAAGTTTTCTTTAGTCCCCGTCAGACTGGAGAGAGCATTACTGACCACAACCTGTACCAGAAAAATGGAGAAAAAGTCTTAGATGATCCCGTTCAACAAATGGATTGCGTCAAATACGATTGTGTCTCTCAGTGACTCCACTGGTCTCTAGTGAATGTGTGTTCTCATGAAAAGGAAGTGTCAATGAATACAAAGACGGCATTTTAAGCCTGCAATGTTACAGAGATCAGTAAAATACTAAACGATTTCAAAGTACAGAAATCAGGATAGGGAAGGGAAGATATTACCGCTCCAGGAGGACAAACGATAGTAAACCTCTTCACCAGTGCTGGCAATTGCTTGTAGCAATAAATAGGAAGTAGTTCTGGACAGCCGCACTCTGGAAAAAATGCCTTTTTATTCAAAAAATAAAATCAAAGATACATGCCACAGCAGACAGGGGAGCTGACGCGTGTTGCACTAACAGCAGTGCTTATTCATAGCTCTATGAATAAGCACTACTGTTAGTGCGAAACGCGTCAACTCCCGTCTGCTGTGGCATGTATCTTTGATTTGATTCTTTGAATAAAAAGGCATTTTTTCAGAGTGAGGCTGTCCAGAACTACTTCCTATTTAAAATACGAAACGTGTTAAAATAGAATATCCTTTGCAATATAGATTAATATACCATATTCTCATTTACTTGGCATTTAACAGAATTTTACATTTGAACTAATCTAGTTCCAAGTTTTGAAAAGTTACCTGACATGCTTTCCAACCCTTATTGAGGCGCAAAGTATAGTCATCATTCACATGCTGCTTTGCTGTGCCCGTTACAGCATCATGATGCTGAGCTACTCCCATGGCTCGCCCTAAGATAGGTAAAAATCATAGGTGATAAGACACTCAGGAGCCGGGTTACTGTAATAAGATATTACCGGGGTAATAAGACACTCAGGAGCTGGGTTACTGTAATAAGATATTACCGGGGTAATAAGACACTCAGGAGCCGGGTTACTGTAATAAGATATTACCGGGGTAATAAGACACTCAGGAGCTGGGTTACTGTAATAAGATATTACCGGGGTAATAAGACACTCAGGAGCCGGGTTACTGTAATAAGATGTTACAGGGGTAATAAGACACTCAGGAGCCGGGTTACTGTAATAAGATATTACAAGGGTAATAAGACACTCAGGAGCTGGGTTACTGTAATAAGATATTATTGGGGTAATAAGACACTCAGGAGCTGGGTTACTGTAATAAGATATTACAGGGGTAATAAGACACTCAGGAGCTGGGTTACTGTAATAAGATATTACAGGGGTAATAAGACACTCAGGAGCTGGGTTACTATAATAAGATATTATTGGGGTAATAAGACACTCAGGAGCTGGGTTACTATAATAAGATATTATTGGGGTAATAAGACACTCAGGAGCTGGGTTACTGTAATAAGATATTACAGGGGTAATAAGACACTCAGGAGCTGGGTTACTGTAATAAGATATTACAGGGGTAATAAGACGCGCAGGAGCTGGATTACTGTAATAAGATATTACAAGGGTAATAAGACACTCAGGAGCTGGGTTACTGTAATAAGATATTACAGGGGTAATAAGACACTCAGGAGCTGGGTTACTGTAATAAGATATTACAGGGGTAATAAGACACTCAGGAGCTGGGTTACTGTAATAAGATATTACAGGGGTAATCGAAGACTTGGGAATTGAGTTACTGTATAAGAATGCTGAAATAATAAGAAGACTTACTGAGCTCCAAGCTGCTGCTGGTCCCATATGGTCCATGTATTGCAGCTGCCCCAGTCAAAGCCTCCAGCTGATTACAGACCTAGTAATGGCATAATAAACATGGTTTCCATGAAAAGGATATAGGATTATCCATTTTATCATTACAATAATGTCTGAGGAAGTATTGCCTTTGTTGCCCAAAACAATCACATTCAACTTAAGTGAACTAGAGAAATAGAAAGGAAAAATGTGATTGGTTCTTTGAGCAATAAAGGACGGTACCTCCTTTAGAAGTTTACACGTTCATTGCCCTGCTGCACACTCGCCTGCAGAAAGTTGTTACTGAGCCTTTCGTAGCCCTTGAAGCCTGGGCGGCTGGTGAAGTATCCCGTCCAGAACATGTGACCTCCATCGGCATATGGGAAGAAGTCGTCCATCTTCACTGGCCTGGAACACAGAGACAGGTCCAAATACAGAGCGATAACAGGTATGCGGTGAGACGCACACCAACATGCCGCAAGTAACATGCTCACCAGCTGAGGTTGGCCCTATTCAGTGCACTCAGGTAACAGCTTGGGGTGGAGTACAAGACATTCACCTTACTTCCATTTGCTTGCTGGAGAAAACAAAAAAAAAAAAACACACACATTGTAAAGACTATGCCATCTTCCTTCTTTTTAAAATGGTAACAAGATGTTGTTTCAAGCAAGCTATAACTTTATATAGTTACCAAAGTGACCCTGAATAGGTCTAAAACATTTTAACAACATTTCTGCTCTACAGGGACCCATTGTCTTCAAAATAATTCCTGTCTATGTACCTTTGTATTCTAGAACCCTTACATAGGGCCCCAGCTTCTCTCCTTGCGTAGGTTAGGCCTGGTCATTCCAGTTCCAAGGCCACCCCCAGTAAATGAAGTCATAATTATGATAGTTTGATTTGACGGCAGGGCTCCCGCTTTTAGTCGCCGTCACACAGCAGAGTTGGGCGGAGGCAGTGACTGATGAACTGATTACAGGACATGCATTTAGGGGGGGAGAGTAGGAGGAGCAGCGGTGCAGAGGGCTGGAGAGGTGGAGTTCCCATCTCAGCCGAGAGCCAGGTGAAACATATTTTGTAGGGGAAACCGATATCATCTCTCACCGTCCGTCCTCACTGTACAGGCAGCAGAGAGATTACATCATCTCTCTGCTGCCTGGCTCTGGGACACAGCTAAAGACAATCCCCACCTTAGCAGCAAGTGACAATCTGCAATGTGTGGCAGGTGACGTGGCAAGCGACAATCTGCAACGTGTGGCAGGTGACGTGGCAAGCGACAATCTGCAATGTGTGGCAGGTGACGTGGCAAGCGACAATCTGCAATGTGTGGCAGGTGACGTGGCAAGTGACAATCGGCATCTGGTGGCAGGCAACAATGGCAAGTGACACACTCAGGGCTCCCACCGATTCTGCATTATGGTGAGTTGAATTATGCAATAATAAAATAATACGCTTCAATCATCCTGACACCATAACAACCATGGTGCCGGGATGATTGAAGCGCCAACACCAGCCATTTCACTGATAAATTGCCTGCAAAAAAACATTTTCTGGCAGTGCCCCTCCCAAGACTAGACTCTGGATCCATCCCTGCCTGTACATGTGCCTTCTCGAGGAGGGGGACTTTACAGGGGTGCAGCAGGGTTTCAATCTATGGCAGCGTATTATGTTACCAATGGTTTGCTTGATGACTGTGGTCCCAACTGCCTTGAGATCATTCGCTAGCATCTCCCATGTAGTTCTGGGCTGATCCCACACTTTTCTCTTATGATCTATCTTACCCCATGAGGTGAAATCTTTCATGGAGCTCCAGACCGAGGACGATTGATGGTTATTTTGTATTTCTTCCTTTGTCGAATAATCTCTACAGCAGTTGTCTCCTTCTCACCAAGCTTCTTGCTGATGGTCTTATAGCCCATTCCAGCCTCGTGCAGGTCTACAATCTTGTCACTGATGTCTTTTGACATCTCTTGCCCATGATGGTGAGGTTTGAATGAAAGAAAGACTCTGGACAGGCGTCTTTTATACACATAACGAGTTGTCATTAGGAGCACCTTCCTGAATTGACAGAAGGACCACATGAGCACATACTGTAGCTCATGGTTGGTAGGGGATCAAATACTAATTTTACTCATTGAACTGCAACCTATAACATTTTTATTATGTGTTTTTTCTGGATTTTTGCTTGATAGTCTGTCTCAATCATTTAAAATTGATCACAAACATAGACACTTCATTTCTTTGCAAGTGGGCAAACTTACAAAATCTGCCAGAGATCAAATAATTATTTTCCCCACTGTACATGTGTAAAGGAAATTTGTGAGTTCTATATATAATTGTATTCTATTTTGTATGTATTGCACACGGCCCTCACTGTGCACACGGCACTAATAATGTTTTCATTACATGTTTGCATTCTTTAGAGTCCTGATTAGAATTAGCCTGCCTATGTTACGCCCCTTGTTACCATAAAAGTACAAATTGTAATATTAATGTGATACCTACGTAATCATGTGCATAAAAACATTCAATTGCGTCATAATAAAGCAGAACAGTTATTTGGAAAGATGTGGAGTGTATCTTTTGTGTCTGTTCCCTACTGCAGTAGTTATTAATTTGGAACCACTAATCAATATGAGGATAGGAGTTGCCTATCTATAAATTTCCATGTCACATGGAATATGATTTTTTGGTGTAACGTATAACACACACACACACACACACACACACACACACACACACACACACAATAATAAAGTAATAAATGGGTAATAAATAATAAAATAAATTAATAAAAAGCAAAAAATAAAATAAATAAAAAAAAAAAAAAAGTGTTGAGCTCTGGAGCATGTGCATTAACGCAACACAACGTGAATAGATCCCAAAGGAAAACTATAACCCTTTAAATCTATTCACCAGTAGAGCACTAGTTTTGCGATAGCCGTGACTTATCTCACCCGAGCATTCACTAGACTGATCAGTTTGTCCATGTTCTTAAACCACGGGATGGCATTCTCATATTGAAAATCGGAGCCCATCGTCATAACGATGTGATTTGATTGGTACGTTGACGCCTGGCAGGAGATAGAGAACAGATGAGGAGCTTCAGCACCATGACATTTCCAGGAAGCGTACACAACCCTCCTCCCCGACAATACTACACCACGGTATGTGAACAGAGCATAAATTCTTGTACATATAGTCTTTCTACGATACCTGGACATCTACAGCTGCCAGGAAATTGGCTAACACGACATCTACGTTATAACCTTCTATTTTTGAGTCGTCCATGATTGGCATGTCATTGCACAGCTGATCCCAGCAGAAGCCATCTGGGGGGTTGTAACCATTTGGAAGTACCCCTGCGGGGACAGAAAACACAGAAGATCATTAAACACGTCCAGTATTAAGCTGAGACACGTACACTGGGTTAATGGAGACAGACAAAGTTACTATTCCTAATAAGCTTGTTACAGACAAGCCAAAATGAGAGGGCTTGCATTGCAAAGCTTTTCATGGAAACGTCAGCGGTTTTGCCAATTCCATGATTTCAGACTTCATGTTCTAGCTCACTAAGTATAAACAAGTATAACAGGAGTAGGCAACCTAGGCACTCCAGATGTTATGGAACTACAAGTCTCACGAGGCATTTTAAGCCCGACAGCCACAGGCATGACTCCCAGAGGCCAGGGCATTACCACGGCTGGATTGCTGAGGTTGCCTACCCTTGAAATATACAAAGAGCTCACTGTTGGTGTTTACTGCAGGTCAGTGAAATGTATTGAAGACAAAGAATCAATATAGCAGGCAGTAGGTTATTCATAAGGATGGCAATGTGGACAGTCTACATATTTCTTTAATGACAGGGTTCTAGGTTACCAGGGAATCCAAAATGTGAGATGGCACTACCGAGCTGACGCACAAGTTCTGAGGCTCACTATCTGTTCCACTTAATCACTCACTGACCTGGAACAAGCATGCAGCTAGTGAAGTGTGAAAAATCTTAAAGTGATTGTAAACCTCTGACATTAAATATGAACAAAGCATATCCTATAGGGTGTACTTGGCCCTATACAAAGTGCCTAGCATGATTTTGGTTTCCCCTCTCATTCCTCAGATATCTGCATAAGTCACTTCTGACATTCTATACCGACACATACAATCCTGGGAGACAGCACTCCCCAACCCTCCATTACAGAGCAAGTGATTGACTGTGTGGGGGGGGGGGGGTGTCCTTTACCTCCACTCAGGTCTCAGACTACACTCAGTTCCCTGCTGGTGCTGTGCAGTGTGTGGCGTCAGATCCCTGCCCCTTGCCTTCTGAAGCTGAGAAATGCTGTGTAAATTCTGTACTTTGAACAAATGTAGAGGAGAGAGGGTGGCAGATAAACAGGTACAACTAATGCAAGAGGATTTGTTTCACCTCTGTGCATCACCCAAGGACAGTCACTTCACTGGGTATATGTGAGGGTTTACAACCACCTGAACAGTTCTGTGCAATGCCCATTCTTCATGCTGGTTCCAGGGCAGCAATAAGTATTGAAGTCAAAAGGATCAATATGAAACACAGCAGGCGTTTCATAAGGATGTCAATCATGGCAGCCTACATATTTCTTTTATTAATGGGTCCTGGGGAACCAGGAAGGATAGACAATATGGGGGCTGACACTGCTGACCTGAGATGTAGAAGTTTCTGAGGCTGTCATCCTGATCTCACCACATAGGGAGTCACTGACTTGGAGTAGGCATGCAGCTAAAGTGTGAAAAGTCTTAGCTCCTAGCAAGAAGCTTGCTTGTTCCAGGTCAGTGGCTCACCAGGCAATGATGCCAGGACAGGACGGCATCCCTGAAGCCTGCACTCCTAAAAATAAGTCAACAACGGCAGCTCACAGGTTTGCAGGAAAAGCAGGATGCCATAGGGTGAGAGGTGGCAAGAATGGCCGCCTCAGGTAGCAGTTACCCTAAGCCGACTCGTAGACCTAAAGAATATGTAGGGGCTTCAAAGTAAAAACATAAAAAGAAAAATTCTGATATCTGCTTACTGACCAGTAAAGAGATCAGCACTGGGTACTTCTAAATCATCGCTCGCCCGCCAAACCATCTCCATTTGCCGGGTCTTTTGTCGATTGGTTTTATCCTGATAATCCAGACGGCCGAAGAAGAAGCCATCAAAGCCCATCTATGGTTAAAAGTCAAAGACGTGCACATTTGTTTGCCAAGTGAAAGAAAAATGCACAAATGCATATAAAATCAGAGCAACCAATCAGAATTCAGCTTTTACTGGTCTGATCCGCATTGGAAAAAGCACTTAGAACATCAACATTAAAGCTACCAATTACATTTGTTTGGAAAGCAGAGACCCTGGAGAATAGTTGTAGTAAACATTTTCAACATTAATTTTCATGTCACATGATATTAATTCAACACATTTATGATTTTTGATTACCCTTAGTGTAAAACATTTTACTAAAGAGGTAACTTTAGTGCAGGGGTGCCCAACCTTTTAAAGAGCAAGGGCCACTAAAGCGACTTGGTAACTGGTCGCGGGCCACAATGAGCGGAGTGGGCGGATGACAGGTGCGTGTACACTCTGCATATGCAGATCGGACACAGACACAGCCCACTCTACTCTATGGGCCCTCCGATCCGTCCAGATGGGGATCCCCTTCTGTTTTTTTATTTTCTTTTAATGGATCGGAATGAAGGCAGGCAGGTGTAAACGGACACAAGTCTGTTTACATTTGCCGCTCCATAGAGGTTAATGGAGGGTCTGACCGATCATGTGAAAGGGGCCTAAAGGCTGCTTTCACACTGATGTGCTGTGGTTTACACAGAGCAGTGACAGGAGGTGGCGCTATACAGGAAGCATCGTCTTATGTGGCTCTGCTACGCAGCGACTTGCTTCCTCTACCGACAGCTTCATTCACAACACTGATGCTCTGGGATGCCGGGTCGGGAACCCGTGATCTGGGCTTGCCAACCAGCCATCCCAGAGTAGGAGGTCGCGGGCCACATCAGAGGGCCCCCCCCCGGGCCACTGGTTGGGCACCCCTGCTTTAGTTCATATAAAAAAAAAAAAAACAACCAAACACACAAAATATAAATATATTATCCATTTTTGGTACAAAAAAAAAAAAAAGATAAGCTTGTGCCGAGTAAATAGATACCCAACACATCTGGCCGAGGCAGCTGATTAAGGTAGTTGTAAAGCCTAAACATTTTTTTCCAAGAATAATAAATCTGCCACTCCGGTGTATGCTCTGCAATCTTGTATTTGTTGGCTGACAAATAACAGCCACAAATGTCAAAATGTGGACACATGTAGCTGTCATTTGTCACCCAACAATAAATACAAGATTGCAGAGCATACACTGGAGTGGCAGATTTTATTTTATTTCTTTCTTGGAAAAAAAGGTTTAGGTTTAGAACCATTTTATCCACCCGCTGCCCTCATATCTCAGAGACCCCAGTAGTTTGTTTCTTGTCCCCCTCACACAGCCGCAATGAAGACATCACCATCTGGCAGAGTCCCCAATTATTGGATGGATTTTCCATAGTGTGGAATATAAAAAATGGAGGAAAGTGACCAACTGGCTTTGTATTGGATGCAGCAGATGGACAGAACTAGGAATTCTAGTGGAAATATCTTAAAAATGAAGCAGGCGATTAAACTTAAAAATCGGTAGTAAACTGCCATGGTTTTTTTTTTTAACTCGATAAGAAAAAACAAGAACAGAGGGCGCACCAGCCTTGCAACACTAAAATTTATTAAAAGTAAAATAGTGTACTCGTAAACGAGTGATAAAATCAAAACAGATAATGCAAAGTCTATCATTGGCCTCATCCAGCAGGAAAAAAAAAGTCCAAAGTAGGCCGGCGCTGACAGAGCTTCCATGCTCACCCAGTCTTCCTCTCGGGTTCACGTCCTGCGGCCATCTGATTGGCCGCGCTGAAATGACGTCACTTCTGTGCATGCGCACGGGAGCAGATATTCACGGCACAGGACTCCAAAGGAACTGCGTGCGCCGTGAGGTCACTGGCCCATTCACAAGTAAATGTGGAGAGAGTAGGATACATTTACTGTACCTATAGGTAAATATTCCCACTTTAAAGCGGTTGTATACTCGCACATTAAAAAAAGGCATTATGCCTTTGCAAGACAGAGGCATAATGAGCTAGTATACCTCAGAACGAAGCCCCTGTATCGGAGCCCGGTCCACGCCGAGGGAGCTGACATCAGCGATGACGTCACTCCTGCGCACAGGAGTTTTCTTCCCGACAAGGTCTGCTGGACCTTCAGCCAGGCATTCAGAGCACATGTCAGCGGATGCATTCAAAGGGAATATAGAGATATTAATTTTACCTACAGGTAAGCTTAATTATAGGCTTACCTGTAGGTAAACAATACAAAATTTGGGTATACAACCACTTTAATATTAAAGAGGAAGTAAAGCCTCCTCAAAAAAAAAAAAAAAAAAAAAAAAAAAGACGGAACCTGCAAGGCAAAGGCATAATGAGCTAGTATGCATAGCATACTAGCTCATTATGAATGACTTACCTGAGAATGAAGCCCCCGAAGCGACCCTCATCCACGACGCCATCAAGCCCGGAGTGACTTCCGGGTCTCGCTGCTCCAGCGCTGTCATTCGCTGGAGCGGCGATGGCGTCACTCCCGCGCATGCGCAGTAAGACAACCGTGCATTTACAGGGTTAATCCCTATTCAGAACTGCGGCTCACCGCAGTTGAAGTGTCCCGCGCGCATGCGCGGATCAACGTCTTCACTGCTCTGGCCAATCACAGGGGCGCTGTGATTGGCCGGAGCGGTGATACCCGGAAGAGCGATGGCTGTGGCTGGAGGGGGAGAAGAAGACTGCATCGGGGGCCCCGATCTAAGGTAAGTGATGCATAATGAGCTAGTATGCTAGTCATACTAGCTCATTATGACTTTGTCTTGCAGGTAGTGTACCAAAAAAACAAAAAAAAAACGGGTATACAACTACTTTAATATTAAGCATATACCAGTATAGCTACATATCAGTTTTTGACTACTGTAATGCTAAAGAAAATAAACCCAACACAGGGAAGGAAAAAAAAAAGTGACTGTGTTAAGAACAACGGTACTCCAAAAAGTGAGCGCTCACTTACCTGTGCAAACAAGGAAGCCTGCTCCCTGGAGTGTCCAAAGGGATCGATGTGCCAAGCGACCCGCGGTCTACCGCATTCACCAAACGTATTCTCCAAGAACTGCAAGCCTAGAGTCATCTGGTCAATGATGGCACTGTAGTGCGCAGCAGCTTCGTCGTTCATAGACCAGCCACCATTTATAAATTCCAAGCGACCTGAGGAACAGAGAGGAGAGCGCCATTTCTCAGAGGACCACAAAAACGAAAAGAGAATTGTTCTGATTGACCATAGTCGCCCTTTCAGTTTAGGATTTATGGAAGTATTCTGCCTGATTACTATATACTATATCCAGCCCTCAAATTTTCCACTCGCCTACTCGCATTTTGCGAGTGGAAAATTAGGTCTGGCGAGGAGCTGGGCTGCCTGGGAGCGGGGGGGGGGGGGGGGGGGGGGGGGGGGGGGGGTGGGGCGGGGGGGGGGGGGGGGGGGGGGGGGGGGGGGGGGGGGGGCGGGGGGGGGGGGGGGGGGTGGGGGGGGGGGGGGGGGGGGGGGGGGGGGGGGGGGGGGGTGGGCGGGGGGGGGGGGGGGGGGGGTAGCACCGCCATTAGTGGGGGATGAATGCGAGAAAAAGTGGGAGGAACAGAGGGGGCGGCCGGTTTATTATAGCGGAAGAATGCGCGTAGGAAGAGGAGATCTGGCTTCATCACAGAGCGGGGTTTAACAGCTTTACATTACAATTGGCATCCGCACGCCGTCACACACAGCCCCGCCGTCCTGACCCTGCACCTGTGACAGAGAGAACGCGTCCTGGCATTGGACACGCGTTCTGTCTGTCACAGGTGCGGGTTCAGGAAGGCGGGGCTGTGTGTGACGGCGTGCGGATGCCAATTGTAATGTAAAGCCGTTACAGCGGGTAAACCCGGCTCTGATGAAGTCAGATCTCCTCTTCCTACACGCTCTCTTCTGCTATAATAAACAGGCCGCCCCCTCTGCACAGGTAAAGCTGCACTGGTAACCCTGCAATAATGGACACAGGAGAGGCTGCACTGATGATGCTGTAATGATGGACACAGGTGAGGCTGCAATGATGGACACAGGTGAGGCTGCAATGATGGACACAGGTGAGGCTGCAAGGATGAACACAGGTGAGGCTGCAATGATGGACACAGGTGAGGCTGCAATGATGGACACAGGTGAGGCTGCAATGATGGACACAGGTGAGGCTGCAATGATGGACACAGGTGAGGCTGCAATGATGGACACAGGTGAGGCTGCAATGATGGACACAGGTGAGGCTGCAATGATGGACACAGGTGAGGCTGCATGATGGACACTGGTGAGGCTTCACAGGTGAGGCTGTAATGATGGACACAGGGGAGGCTGCACAGGTGAGGCTGCAATGATGGACACAGGTGAGGCTGCAATGATGGACACAGGTGAGGCTGCACAGGTGAGGCTGCAATGATGGACACAGGTGAGGCTGCAATGACGGACACAGGTGAGGCTGCATGGGTGAGGCTGCAATGGACACAGGTGAGGCTGTGTTAGTGGGCACTGGCCATGCTGCGTTGATGGGCACGGGTGAGGCTGCATTGATGGGCATGGGTGAGGCTGCATTGATGGGCACGGGTGATAAAGTCGTTGTTAATATTTACTTGTGTAACTTAATACTGCAAAAAAACAATTAAGTGTAATTTCATGAGAATTTATGAGGGCATGCATTGGGGCGGGATTTGGGACAGGGCAACTGGTGGCTAGTAACCCTTAAGGCCTGGCTAGTAGCTCAAGACTTGAAATTTTGAGCCCTGCTATATCTATGTATGTGGATGCAGAACTAAACTCAAATCAGAAAGCCTGGGTATGGGTATTATTATTCCTTACTATCCATCCCAACAAGGAGATCCTATCAGAGCACCGAGTCATGTGGCCTTCAGTAGCTCTGTACTGTGGACACTGACCCGGCTTGTGTAGGCTTCTTAGTACATGGGTGTCTCCAGCATTTAGGGCCCGTTCACAGGTGGGCATTGTATCAATGCATGCTTTATGGGGCACATATAGTGGATTTCCTTTGCCACCCCTGAGAAATATCTGTAAAAGAATGTTTATGTGCCCATAGTTGAGCCTATGGAATGCACTTATTTTTCCACCAAGAGCACTCCACGTGCCATTCCCTCCTCCCTTAGAGCCCCGTTCTTTCTTTCTAGGATCAGATACCCAGTGGAAATGAGAAAAATGTGATCAAGATTTTAATACGTGAAGAATACACAGCAAGTATGTCACAAATGTTAAAGGGCACCTAACTGTAAGACCAGACAGAAAACCATGGTGTAGATGTGTAGCGCCACCCCACCCCTCCCCCCTGCGCTGCTCACCTTCTTGTATTAACTGTACTACATCTTTCTGCATAGACTCCTCCTGTTCCCTCCACCAGCGCCAGAAAAATGCCATCTCCACATAGATGAACCTCTTTTTGGGGTCCTTAAGCAGCTGAGGGATCACCGAGTCCAATATATATTGCACCCCAGCGTGCTGGATGCTGTTATTCCCTGAAAGACACAAAATAATAATAATAATAATAAAGAGCACTCAATCAGCTCATCTTCTCATCAGTTATGGGGAATATGTCACAGTATACACTATATTGTCAAAAGTATTGGGAAGCCTGCCTTTACATGAACTTTAAAGTGTTACTAAACCTGCAACAGTAAAAATCTGTCTGTAGATGCAGCATAGCATGCTTGTTATACACTGTGGAACTTAGGGGGTTAATCCTCTGCATTGTGTAAAAAGGCTGTTTGATCCTATATGCACAACCCCCCCCCCCCCCCCCCCCCCCTGCACTGTCTAGCTTGGGAAGGCCAGCTAACACACAGGCAATAGCCAACCTGCACATGCTCAGTTGTGTCTTTTATGCTGGAGAGAACAGTTACTTGTTCTGAGAGATAGCCAGGTCACATGTCACACATGTGGGCGTGTATACAGGCTGCATGGGAAAGTCTCCACCCACCTGATTTCTTAGCACTGGAGAAACTGTGCAGTCTATCATGTAATCGTGGTATACAGATCAGCGAAAAAAAAAGGTATATAGTGACAATATTTTAATGTAAAAAAAAGATGTATAAGCTGTAGGCAATGTGGGGGGCAAATGAACTATTTTCATATTACTAAGCACTCCCCAGTCTTAGTCTGTAGGGTTCAATATTGAGTTGGCCCACTCTTTGCAGCTATAACAGCTTCAACTCTTCTGGGAAGGCCGTCCACAAGGCTTAGGAGTGTCTATGGGAATGTTTGGCCATTCTTCCAGAAGTGCATTTGTGAGGTCAGGCACCGATGTTGGATGAGAAGGCCTGGCTCGCAGTCTCTGCTCTAGTTCATCCCAAAAGTTGAGCACAATTGTATGAAAGTCCTAGATTCAGCCCCCCAGTCTGTTGCACCCTGGACCCAGTTCCTGTGTGTGGCAGAATGGGGAGCTCTGGAGCACCTATGTGGTGAAATACAGCCGGTCTTTGAAGAGACACAGCCCATGGGGCAAGGACTTTATTTACAGGGAATTACAGTGCCTTGAAAAAGTATTCATACCCCCTTGAATATTTCCACATTTTGTCATGTTACAGCCAAAAACGTAAATTTATTTTTTGGGGATTTTCAGTGATAGACCAACATAAAGTGGCACATAATTGTGAAGTGGAAGGAAAATGATAAATGGCTTTCCAATTTTTTTTTACAAATATATGAAAAGTGTGGCGTGTATTTTTATTCAGCCCCCTTTACTCTGATACCCTTAACTAAAGTCTAGTGCAGGGATATGCAATTAGCGGACCTCCAGCTGTTGCAGAACTACAAGTCCCATGAGGCATAGCAAGACTGACAGCCACAAGCATGACACCCAGAGGCAGAGGCATGATGGGACTTGTAGTTTTGCAACAGCTGGAGGTCCGCTAATTGCATATCCCTGCTCTAGTGGAACCAATTGCCCTCAGAAGTCACCTAATTAGTAAATAGAGCTGTTCTGTGAAGCCCTCAGAGGTTTGTTAGAGAACCTTAGTAAACAAACAGCATCATGAAGGCCAAGGAACTCACCAGACAGGTCAGGGATAAAGTTGTGGAGAAGTTTAAAGCAGGGTTAGGTTATAAAAAAAAATATTCCAAGCTTTGAACATCTGTCAGAGCACTGTTTAATCCATCATCCAAAAATAGAAAAAGAGTATGGCACAACTGCAAACCTACCAAGACATGGCCGTCCACCTAAACTGACAGGCCGGGCAAGTAGAGCATTAATCAGAGAAGCAGCCAAGAGACCCATGGGAACTCTGGAGGAGCTGCAGAGATCCACAGCTCAGGTGGGAGAATCTGTCCACAGGACAACTATTAGTCGTGCACTCCACAAATCTGACCTTTATGGAAGAGTGGCAAGAAGAAAGTCATTGTTGAAAGAAAGCCATAAGAAGTCCCATCTGCAGTTTGTGAGAAGCCATGGGGGGGACACAGCAAACATGTGGAAGAAGGTGCTCTGGTCAGATGAGACCAAAATTGAACTTATTGGCCTAAAAGCAAAACGCTATATGTGGCGGAAAACTAACACTGCACATCACCCTGAACACACCATCCCCACCGTGAAACATGGTGGTGGCAGTATCATGTTGTGGGGATGCTTTTCTTCAGCAGGGACAGGGAAGCTGGTCAGAGTTGATGGGAAGATGGATGGAGACAAATACAGGGCAATCTTAGAAGAAAACCTGTTAGTCTTCAAAAGACTTGAGACTGGGGTAGAGGTTCACCTTCCAGCAGGACAACAACCCTAAACACACAGCCAGAGCTACAATGGAATGATTTAGATCAAAGCATATTCATGTGTTAGAATGGCCCAGTCAAAGTCCAGACCTAAATCCAATTGAAAATCTGTGGCAAGACTTGAAAATTGCTGTTCAAAGATGCTCTCTGTCCAATCTGACAGCGCTTGAGCTATTTTGCAAAGAAGAATGGACAAAAATGTCTCTCTGCAGATGTGCAAAGCTGGTAGAGACATCCCCAAAAATACTTGTAGCTGTAATTGCAGTGAAAGGTGGTTCTACAAAGTATTGACTCAGGGGGGCGCTATACAAATGTACCCCACACTTTTCACATATTTATTTGTAATAAAATTTGAAAACCATTTATCATTTTCCTTCCACTTCACAATTATGTGCCACTTTGTGTTGGTCTATCACATAAAATCCCAATAAAATACATTTACGTTTTTGCTTGTAACATGACAAAATGTGGAAAATTTCGAAGGGTATGAATACTTTTTCAAGGCACTGTAGGTCGCTCCAAGTTTGTTAGCCAGGTACCCTTCGTGTTATTAAGTCACCAAGTGGCAAGGTTTTTATTTTATTTTTGTTCTTCTATTTGTGCTCCTGTATAATGTATATGGTATGGCCTTTGTAAGTAAATTGCATGTTTCAGTGAGAACTGTTAGCAATTAATAGACAGATCATGTGATCCAGGCTACCATAGATTTAGTAACTTTTTAATTTATTTTTCGATTTTTTTTTTTTCTTTAGCTTTAGTAACTTAAGACTCATTTTTTAGGGCTCATTCACCCCATGTGCAGAGACCGGCATTTTTCTGCACCTGTACAATGCAAAGGCAAAAAAAAAAATAAATAATCATCAACGAATTCCAATGTGCATAGAATGCAATTAAACACTTATCAATGCACATATTTTTTTATGCACAGTATTGTATGTATAAGCCCTAAAAAAAATTCAGGGGTTTATTTATTTTTATTTTTTTCTCAGAGTTCTGTAATTTTGTATTTCTGATGTGAGCCAATCAATTAACACAAAGTATTATTTAATGGTTAGAGCTGGTCTTCCCTACTTGTATGTCTTTGAACTGTGGGAGGAAAGCGATAGAAGCATCTGAAGGACAACCCATGCAGATAACGTCCCTGTTAGGAACTATAACCAGGACCCAGCTCTGCAAGGCCACAGGGCTGCCCATAGATAAAAGAATATTTAAAGAACCCCCCCCCCCCCCTCCATTTTGGATACAGGGGAGGGTTAGAACACTTTGCAGCATTTGTTGCCATTGGCAAGGTTACCCATCACTTCTGTGTTCCATTGGCAAGATTACCCATCACTTCCTGTTGTGAAGGCACAACCGGAAGTGACAAAATCTTTCCATTGGGAGCTAGATTTCCACTTATATAGTAGTACAGGAACACACATTCCCCTATATTGCTGTCTTGGTGACAACTCTAAATTTTGGATTTACCCTCACTTTTAGGCAAGGTGACATCACACCAGGAGAGGGTTGACCTACCAAGGGGCGACTCAGACAGTAATTAGTAATTCAAACTAATTGAGGTTCTAAGCGATTACCACTTTATCTAAAAAAATAAATAAAATGATATTGTATTATAATTTATGGCATTTTATTATTTTAGATAAATGCTGTGTGATTATATATATATATATATATATATATACATACATATACATATACATATACACACACACATACATACATACATACATATATACACTTACATACACACACAGGGGGTCCCCGAGTTACAAACTCGTTAGGGACTGCCCGCCTGTTCTTAAGTCGGAATTGTTCGTAAGTCGGCCGCGCATGCGCAGACCAACAATTACGGACATTTCCGATGTTCCGTCTATTGCCGTTCTGCGCATGCGCGGCAAATTACGGACATTTCCGAAGTTTGCTGGCATTTTCCGAGGCTCCGTATGGCCACGCATGCGCATCACCCCGTTCGTAAGTAGGGGATGTTCGTAGGTCGGGCGTTCGTAAGTCTCGACCCCCTGTATAATTATATATACCGTATTTATCGGCGTATAACACGCACTTTTTCCCCCTAAAAATCGGGGGAAAGTCGTGGGTGCGTGTTATACGCCGATACCCCAAAAAAATGTCAAAAATGGCAAGCGCCGCCGAAAATAGCGAGCGCTGCCGAAAAAGACCGAATTGCGGCCGAAGCCGCGCCGGAATAGACCGAGCAGACTGTTCGGCTCTGTTCGTAGTCCCGCCTCCCTGCGCTCGCTCCGGAAACAGCAGGGAGGCGGGACCGCGAGCGGAGCTGAACAGTCGGCTCCGCCTTTTCCGGGGCCGCTTCGGTCTTTTTCGGCGGCGCGCGCGACAGAGAGTCTCGGCGGCAGCAAGTTTAAACCCGGACCGGACTTCAAATGACGCTGGCAAGGTACAATGACGCTGGGCATGGCTGCAATGACACTGGGCAAGGCTGCAATGACGCTTAAATGTACGTTTTTTTTTTTTTTCCCTAAACTTCCCTCCTAAAACTTTTTTTCCTTAAAATGCCCTCCTAAACTTGGGGTGCGTGTTATACACCGATAGATAGATAGATAGAGATTATATATATATATATATATATATATATATATATATATATATATATATATACACACACACACACACACACACACACACACACACACACACACACACACACACACACACACACACACACACACACACACACACACACACACACACACACACACACACACACACACACACACACACACACACACACACACACCATTTATCTGAAATAAAATGCCACAAGGCAATAGAAGGGATGACAACCATTTTAAAAAAACACTATGGGGTTGATTTACTAAAGTTGGGGAGTGCAAAATCTGGTGCAGCTGCGCGTGGAAATCAGCTCCCAGGTTTTTTTTTTTCATTTTTTTTTGTCAAAGCATAATTGAACAAGCTAAAGTTAGACACCGATTGGCTGCCATGTACAGCTGCACCAAATTTTGCACTCTTCTGTTTTAGTAAATCAACCCCAAATGTTACATCAAAATGTTTGTAACCAGCTTTTACAGTTTGAAACGAAAAAAATATAACGGAACTAAAAGACTTAGATATTGAGGGGTTGGTATTTTTTGGGTGGTGAAAGGAGAACATTTTTGAACATCCTGTTCGAAAGATGATACAGATCTGTGATAATCTACACAGGAAACTTTCTGTTCAATTACCAAATTATGAGAGTCGATAAAAAAAAATTGCTGAAATAGGCGGAAACTGCAAAACTCTTATCTTCTATTCACCGATGCAACTGCCAGAGAAGGAAATATCGTCCACTTACCTCCATAATAATACTGATCTACGGTCTTCAACCAGCCCACATCATCATGTGTGTGAGGGATCAGGTGTACATTCAAGAAGCCATCAGGAGCCGCTAGGCAAGTCTATAGGAAAAGACAGAGATTTGGTAGATCTTTAATCTAAAACTCACTGGTGGGGCCTCTTTCTTCCACTTCTCTTAGACACCCTTTGCTACAGACAAGTAGCACCTTCGCCCATCTGGTCCTATAGAAATTGCCAATGCCATCCACCTGTAGTGCCAATGCCTTGACCTCACCATGTCACTATCACCCTCCTCTGTTCACCCAAATTGTACACACTCAATATCCCTCACCATCAACCTGAACCCTACAAACTCATTACCTCATCCTTTTCTCTATCCAGACACCCACCCTTCTATCACATCCTCCATCCACCTGAACCCTACACATTCAATACCTCATCCTTCCTTCTGTCCAGACACCCACCATTCTATCATATCCTCCATCCACTTGAACCCTACACAGTCAAGATCTCATCCTTCCCTCTTTTCCAGGAACTACACCCATCTATCTTCCCACTCCATTGAACTGAACACTACACAGTCAATATCTCATTCTTCTCTCTATCCAGACATCCACCCTTCTATCACATCCTCCATCCACCTGAACCCTACACATTCAATACTTCATCCTTCCTTCTGTCCATACACCCACCGTTTTATCACATCCTCCATCCACCTGAACCCTACACAGTCAGTATCTCATCCTTCCCTCTATCCAGACATCCACCATTCTATCATATCCTTCATCCACCTGAACCCTACACAGTCAATATCTCATCCTTTTCTCTATCCAGACACCCATCCTTCTATCACATCCTCCATCCACCTGAACTCTACACATTCAATACCTCGTCCTTCCTTCTGTCCAGACACCCACCATTCTATCATATCCTTCATCCACCTGAACCTACACATTCAATACCTTGTCCTTCCTTCTGTCCAGACACCCACCATTCTATCATATCCTCCATCCACCTGAACCCTACACAGTCAATATCTCATCCTTTTCTCTATCCAGACACCCACCCTTCTATCACATCCTCCATCCACCTGAACCCTACACATTCAATACCTCATCCTTCCTCCTGTCCAGACACCCACCATTCTATCATATCCTCCATCCACTTGAACCCTACACAGTCAAGATCTCATCCTTCCCTCTTTTCCAGGAACTACACCCATCCATCTTCCCACTCCATTGAACTGAACACTAGACAGTCAATATCTCATTCTTCTCTCTATCCAGACACCCAACCCTTCTATCACATCCTCCATCCACCTGAACCCTACACACTCAATACCTCATCCTTCCCTCTGACCAGACACCACACCCTTCTATCTTCCCTGACACTGAATTTCACCCAAAACCTGCACCCACCATGCCTCACTCTAGTCTCTGTTTCAATTATTTTTATTAAAAAGGTTTTCCAAAGTACAAATAAAGATAATTTAACAAATATAGGTAACTAAGTTCCCCAAAGAAAAAGACATAATGAGAGTAAAAGGAGTATTTTCTCATTGGCTGGGACGCCCCTCATGAAAGAGGCACAGCTTCCAGTATGATGCAAGAGAAAAACATAGCATTAACCAAAAGAACTAGGCAGTAATAACAGAAGTGAAAGGTAGGGAGGGGAAAAAGTCAAAAATACAGGTTTAGAATTATATAGCTCCTCGCTGTGCATTCAGACTTTCAATTACAGCCCATGGCAGAAGGAAGTTTTCCAGCACAAACTTGCCAGCTGAGATGACCAAATTCTGAGAGCTGCAAAGCAAGTGGATGATGCAGGAAGGACAAACTTTTCCCAAAGCTCCATACTTACCTAGTTTAAGGACCCTGTCCAACCACCTCTCACCTTGATGGTCATCTCTGGCTGGCCAGTCCTCCTTTTCCAGCAGTATATGCAGTAGCACCAGATGGCTTCTACGCTTATTTCTCCTGGGCTTCTAGAGACACACAGACAGTGGAAAGGTGAGGACTGGCTGAACAGAGGTAAAAGGGTAGAGGAACTTTCATAAAAATGTTTTCAAAAGTTTTCTTGCCCTACAACAGTGGAGGCTGGTGCTCCATCGTTTGGGGGTGGCAGACGGACCTGACCACGGACCCCCCCCATTTCTGCATCCCACAGTGCACCATAACCAACCACCCCCCGGGTCACACTTACCCGGTGCTGCCCCTGGGCTGACATGTGGAGACAGCTTTCCATGCGTCTCCTCGCCATCACAGCGGCCGTATGTCTCCTACCTATAAGCCAATAGGATGGCTTCTCCTTTCGGACAATCGGGAAACAGGTCTCATGACCTGCTTCCTGATTGGCCGGGAGGAGAATCAGTGTGACAATAGCGAATATTCATTCGCTATTGTCACACACAACTTTTTTGAAGCCTACTAGAGCCTCAGGCTCCAATCATGTACTTAAAAAAAAAAAACCCTCATTGGAATCCATGCATGTAGATTAGGGGGCAGCCACTTCCCTATAAGTTATTCTTTTTTGAACCTTGGTTTCTTGATCAGTGAGCAATGGATCTCCCACTTACACTAACCATCAATGCAGGGGGCCACATCTACACTGACAACTGGGGACACTACAAAATTCTACTGTCTGTGTTGCTTCCGATTTATTTTTAGAATGAATACTAAAAATGATGTATAGAGTGGGAGGATGTGAAAGAATAATCTACCCAGGGTGTCACATGCCGAGGATATCATTTACTCTAATGCCGCATACACACGATCGGAAATGCCGACAGCAAAACTGATGAGAGCTTTTTGTCGGGAAATGCGACCGTGTGTATGCTCCATCGGACTTTTGCTGGCGGAATTCCTGCCAGCAAAAGATTGAGAGCATGTTCTCAATTTTTTGGTCGGAAAAAAAGTGCCGATCGGAAATTCCGATCGTCTGTAGCAATTCCGACGCGCAAAATTCCTAGGCATGCTCAGAAAAAATTTGACGCATGCTCGGAAGTCTTGAAATAAATTTTCTCAGCTCGTCGTAGTGTTGTGCGTCACCGCTTTCTTGACGGTCGAAAGTTCAACGAACTTTTGTGTGACCGTGTGTATGCAAGCCAAGCTTGAGCGGAATTCCGTTGGAAAAAACCTCCAAGATTTTTCCGCCGGAAAATCCGCTCGTGTGTACGCCGCATTAGGACTTGTTTACACCAGATTCAGTCGCGTGCATTTTTAAACGCAGTATGAATACTGTACAAATACATATGTGAGAAAAATGAATGCATTTCAATGAGCATTGTTTACGCTACTGTAGTGCTTTAATGTGCGTAGAATAAAAGTATAGTATGCTGCATTTTTCTGCACTGGAATGAACTGCAAATGCATGTGAATGAACGGAAAACAACTGAAAATGTACGTGGACATCAGGGGCGTTGCTAGGTCTACAAAAGATCTGTGGCTAGAGCCCATAGCAGCGTAGTAAAAAAAAGTCATATGCTTGGGCGGGCATACACATGTATATACAGTAGTGTGTGTGTAATATATATATATATATCTCCTCAGAGAGCCCCCCGCCCACTTAAATCAGGGTCCCCAGAGAGCCTCCCCCTTGCATCAGTGTCCCCAGAGAGCCCCCCACTTACATCAGGGTCCCCAGAGAGCCCCCCCACTTACATCAGGGTCCCCAGAGAGCCCCCCCCACTTACACCAGGGTCCCAGAGAGCCCCCCCCACTTACATCAGGGTCCCCAGAGAGCCCCCCCACTTACATCAGGGTCCCCAGAGAGCCCCCCCCCACTTACATCAGGGTCCCCAGAGAGGCCCCCCCCCACTTACATCAGGGTCCCCAGAGAGCCCCCCCCCCACTTACATCAGGGTCCCCAGAGAGCCCCCCCACTTACATCAGGGTCCCCAGAGAGCCCCCCCACTTACATCAGGGTCCCCAGAGAGCCCCCCACTTACATCAGGGTTCCCAGAGAGCCCCCCACTTACATCAGGGTTCCCAGAGAGCCCCCCACTTACATCAGGGTTCCCAGAGAGCCCCCCACTTACATCAGGGTCCCCAGAGAGCCCCCCCACTTACATCAGGGTCCCCAGAGAGCCCCCCCACTTACATCAGGGTCCCCAGAGAGCCTCCCTTCCCCTTAGGGACCCCTGCAGAGACTCAGGGCTATGGGCCCCAGATTTGGGGCTATAGCCCCAAAAGCCACTGGTGGACACACATGTGAATGGATGCAAAACGCAACTTTGTAAAGATAAATAAATAAATACAGATAGATATGGAGATATAGAGATTATATATATATAAAAACGTAAGTAAACAAACAAAAAAGGAATTGCAAATGCACATGCAGAAATACATGATGAATGCGGAGATTGTATTGTAAACGAGATGTTATATTTAAAATGTTCAGTGATCAAGCTAATGTACATATTATTTAAAAAAATTTAATAAAAAAAATGTATAAAAATAAAAAAATTAAAAAAAGACCCCAAGACCTTAAAATATTTTCATTGGTTCCCTCTGGGGTAAAAAGGCTGAGGTGACTGCCATAAGCCATGATGTCCATGTGCCATATTTTTCTCCCTTGTCACCTTGTATCAGGCGGACTATCTGGCTTCAGCACTTTGTGAGTCACTGACCCAGAACATGTATACACATCAGCAAAATCAGAGAAGAGACATCAGCCGTCCTTATCAGCATGCTTGCTGCGAGTTAATGATTTTTTTTTGTTTTATTTTTTTTAATACCCAGTATATTTTTTCATAATAAACCTTTTCAAATTCTGAAAGATAAAACACTACCATTTCCATATCCTTGTACACTGTCGGCCGAAAATGGTGTTATCGGCATTTTTGCCGACAAGGCAAAAAAGGTGCCCATAATGGCAATGAAAGCACATGCAATTTTACCACGATTTTAGTGTGCTCGTGGTGTGTCTTTCATAGGTCATGCAACTCAAAAACCTCATCAGAAATGTAACACGGGTGCGTTATTGATCCGTTCTTGCTGCGTTTTCAATGCATTTAAAACAGGGAGGTGCAAATTTGGTGCAATTTTGTTAACTCAAAAAAAGAGAAGGTCCCCCCACGAGGGAATTGGTGGGGTTTTTAGGCAGCGTTTGGAAAAAAGTTCTCTGAGAGGTGTTGTTGTATTCAAAAATATGAATCTTTATTATATTAAAGATGTCGCATGTGACATATGGGTAAAGATAAAAATAGGAGACATGGGTCCCAAATGGGTAAAACAATACAGGAATTTTAAAATAGATTTACACTAACAGACAAAAAGCTTTTACATCAATGTAGTTTTACAAATATAGCAGATAAAAGTGGACCTGACGCGTTTCGACCCGTTATAGTGAGGGTCTTCTTCAAAGGTAATTTCGTCTGTTTAGGAAAGAAGAGGATGAGAACAATGCATTGTAACAGTATTTCATTTGCATATATTGATCTCCAATTGACCTTTCCTTTCACATAGTATAATATCATATTGTGCTGTGGAATGTTTACCTGGTGTGTAGGTTGTTTTTCCTCTTATAGATTCCTCCTTTATATGTGATAGGGCTCTCTCTGGATGCGTGCACTCCAGGTCCTAGGCGGCGTCCCGCTATGGCACCCCCCAGCGGGCACACGGCAGGCACGGCGACCAAACAACGGGGCCTACGAGAGGTCACATCCACTAGATCGGCTACCCACGGATCCGTGTATGGGCCAGACGGGTAGAGGAAGGGAGATGGAGGTGGTGGGAGAGGGAGGGGGGGGGGGGGGGGGGGGGGGGGGGGGGGGGGGGGAGAAAGGGGAGAAGGGAGGGAGAAACGGAAGTAGGTTTCCTTGGGTTCCCTTGTTCTGCACACCTGTCATAAGATCCAAGTTCATATGCTTAGATATATGGCATAGGAGATTGTCACATCAACTAGACGATGTCTAGTATACTTAAAACAGTGATGGGGAGAAATGAAGGTGAATGGATGAACCGAAGTTTTACCGTTGATATGCTTTTTCTATAGTAGTATCAGTTTATATATTACTGTATCTGGACTCATGGTTGAAGATAGGAAGGGGAAAGACAGAAGAGGGGGACAGAGAGGAAGACAAGAGGTGGAAGTGAGGGGAAGAAAGAGCAGGGGAAGAAAGTGGCAGCTAAAATGGGGAGGGGGGGGGGGGAGGAGAAAGAGGTCACAGGGAAAAAAGGGGGGAGGGGGGGAGGGGGGGGAAAAAGGGGGGAGAGGAAAGGAGGAAAAGGGGGAGAGCAGGGGAACGGGAGTGTGGAGGAAAAGGCCGAAAAGGGGGAGGGGAGGGGGGGGGAGTGTGGAAGAAAGAGGGTTGAAAGGAGAGGGGGTGGGAGGGGGGGGGGGGGGGGGGGGGGGGGGGGGGGGGGGGGGGGGGGAAGAGGGGGGGGAAAAAAAGGGGGGAAAAAAAAAAAAAAAAAGGGGGGGAAGAAGAGGACCAAATACATGGCTAGCACATGCATGGGTGGACAGAGGGATGCTGCAGCATCCACATGGATGGGACGGGAGGGAATGGAGTAGGATAGTGGGGGAAACGGGGAGGGATGTGGTGTGAGAGGTGAAGGAGAGGCGGGGGGAAAGGAAGAAAAAAGTGGGGAAGGGGGGGGGGGGGAAAGAAAGGGGACAAAGGGGAAGGGGAGAGGGGAGAGGGGAGAGAGGAAGGGGAGGGAGAGGAGGGGGAAGGGAAAGGGGAAAGTGAGTGGAGAGGGGGAAGTGAGGGGGAAGGGAGTGATCTGATTGGTGACAATGGGAAAAAGGAAGAAAGTGAGGGAAAGAGGAAGTGAAGGGATGTGTGAGTGGAAAAATGGGGGAGTGTGATTGTGAGATCAGAGTGCTGGTGCTCAAAGGGGTGCTGTGCTGGTGGTGCTGGGGATCACAAAATGGGGGGATCCCAGAGTGGGGATGTGTGTGGATGAGAATGTGCAGGGATTAAGTGGAGTGTGATGTGTGGGGGGGTGAGGGGTAAGACCGTGAGGGAATTTGGGTGTGTGTGGGGGCATGCGGTGGGGATGAAAGGGGGAAGGGAAAGGCATGGACAGGAAAGGGGTGTACCAGTGTGTCAGGTGTCGACGGACAGTGTAATATATTATGTTTATAAAATTACCTAATAGAGTAGGTGTATCTTGCTCAGGTTATGGGATGGATGTAGACACCCATACGTTGCAGACCGAAGTATGCTGTGTTGGTTGCAAGTTCCAGAGATAAACAGTGCCCAGTCTGGGAATAGAGACAGAGTCATCTACAATAACTGAAGTTAGTCCCAGAGAGGGATAGAGAGGCATGGAACAAAAAGAGGTTCTACTCACTGTGTCTATGTGGCGTAATGCTGGGATCATCACATGGAGATGGATATGTTTAGCCACCCCGTGTGGTATTTATGGGTAATACCCAATTTGGATCAGGTGTGCATATTTGAACACCTTCAGGTGTTCAATCAGGGTATCCCCAGGGAGGGGGAGGAGGGAGGAAAAGGGGGCGGGAGAACGGATTGGGATGGGTGGAGAGAGGGAGGGAAAAGGAGAAAGGGGAGGGCAGGGGGCATGGTGGGGCATCACCTTCCATCTGCTGTTCCTATGTCCGCCCGGCCCACCCGTCCGTGGGAGCCATGACGGCATCAAGAGCCGTCTGGAGTGGTCTCCCCGGCGTCCGGGAGGTCCTTCCGGGGTCGCGTCTGCTACGCAATCGTCGCACCGGCGTGACGTCCCGTATCACGTGCACGCACGCGGCCGCGCGCATGCGCAGTGATCGGGAGAGGTCCGATTGCGTTCCAGGACGCCGCCAGCAAGGGAAATGGTTCGCCGTCAGGAGACCTGGGCCCGCCCAGGTCGCCTTAGGGGAACATGATTGGAGGAGCTTGGTTGGTGGGCGCTCCTCCTTACCCTTGCTGTGAGGTCACGTGTAGGGAACGCCCCACCGCCGCATATGTCCACCGGAGGGGGCAGAGACCAAGGCGCCACCCAGGGGATCCGAGGCGCATTACAAACCGCCAGAGAGAGCCCTGAAACAAAAGGAAAAGATAGTTTTAGCATGTATTAACTGCCTGTGTGGTATGGCAGATGGGAAAAGGGGAAAACGTATCTCCGTGATTGTCTCTATTAATATCATATCAACGTGCGTACCAAGGTTATGTTGAACATATTTGAGAGAACAGAGGGCATGAAATCTTTTCAAATAACATTATCCACAGTTAATATGTAATTACATTGTAAGTTGTTTCCAGTGATACATTTTTAGTGTTGTTCGTATTTAGTTCAAAAATTGTCATCCATATTTAGTTCAAAGGATTGTCATATGAGCACGCTATGGCCCTGTGTATTAATAATACACAGTATGTGTATGGCCATATAGCTGTGTGCATGTGCAAGCGAAGAAACAGGAGATTTGACAAATTTGTAGAAGAGGGAAGCAAATGTACACAGGAGGAAAACAACCCACCTATGAGCATAAGTATCAGGTAGCGCGAGTAGTTCGGCCCCCAAGCCACATCTGGTAAACTGGTTTATTTCATAAATGGACATAAGCAGGTGACATAACATAACCGCTATGGGTTAGATATGGAAAAAGAGCACTGGAATCGCACAGAGTTGTGTAAGGCGAAGAGTCCTGGACACAGATGGAATAGAGCACAGATATTGGCCAGGGTGTAAGAGCAGGAGTTCACAGGAGGGGGGGGGGGGGGGGGGGGGGGGGGGGGGGGGGGGAGTTTGGGCTAGGTGGGGAGGAGGAAAAAAGGAGGGGGAATTATTTGGGGGGACGTTCAAGCACGTCTACTCCAATGCAGGGGCCCAGGGAACCATATTACTGCGTTTTCCCAGATGTAAAGCCCTTGAGGAAAGGGGCAAAAGAAATGGACTCGTTCAGTCCGGGAGGGAAGGTGGCACGTAATCTATAGATCCATTTTTGTTCACATTGTAACAAAGTTTTGTTCCAATCTCCTCCTCTATCGGGGATATGGATTCTATCTAAGGCCATAAATGTGATCTTGGGCATTTTATAATCATGTGTCAAAACAACATGGCGGCCCAGGGGTAAGTAATGATTTCCTATTTGCATGGAGTAGACGTGCTTGGACATCCGGCGGTGGAACTCCTGCTTGGTTTTGCCAATATAAAATGCCCCGCATTCGCAGGACATTATGTATACAACGCCCTTTGTCTGACAGTTGACGAAGTGGGCTAACTTGTGGGGTAGTCCGTTTGGAAGAAGGGGGTTGTTTCTTTGGCGTTGGATATATTGGCAACAACTGCAATGGCCACAGGGGAAGGACCCCCGGGCCGGGCAGTGTTTGTGGCGTCTGTGCTCGTCCCTAAATTCACTTTGAACAAGGTGGTCTCTTAGTGATGTAGCTCTTCTATATGTAATTGAGGGATGACTAGAAATAAATTGATTTATTTTGGGATCGTCTGTAAGTATATTCCAGTGTTTTTGAATTATATCGCGGATCTTTCTATGCTGTCGAGTGAACCGCAGAACGATTCGCGATACATTCTCTTTTTGATCGTCGGGTGCCTCTTTCTTTTTAGATAGCAGGTCCGAACGTGAGCATGCTATTACTCGATTATAGGCTTTACGGAGACATGAACGACTATATCCCCGATCAAGTAGGCGGTTTTGGAGATTTTTTGCTTCAATTTTGAATAGGGACTCATCCGAACAATTTCTCCGTATTCTCAAATATTGCCCGTAAGGGATAGAATTTTTGAGAAACTGGGGGTGTGCACTGTGGGCATGGAGTATTGTATTACCCGCGGTGCTTTTGCGGTATAATGTGGTGGAGATTTTGTTCTCTGGGTTCCGCTTCAATTCGACATCAAGAAAGGTGATACTCTCCTTGTTAGATGTCAAAGTGAACTTAAGGTTCCAAGTATTGGTGTTGATGCGATCGTGGAACTCTTGTAAGAGTTCCGCCGATCCCTCCCAGACGACGAGGACATCATCTATGTATCGCAGCCACATTTTAATGTGGCTGGTATACACACGGAGGTCCCCGTCGTCTAGGAGTGACTTTTCCCACTCCCCCAGGTACAGGTTGGCGTAGGCCGGGGCACAACATGTGCCCATGGCCACGCCCTGCACCTGGAGGTAGTGGGAATTGTCAAAGGAAAAGAAATTGTTATTTAAGATGTATTCCAGTCCATCCGTAATAAAGTTATTCAACGCGCCATCGTATCTACAGCCTGCCCACAAAATGTTAGATATAGCTGCGATCCCCTGGTTATGGGGGATCGAGCTATATAATGCCTCTACATCGATGGCCACCAATAATGAATTATCGGTCAACGATATATTTTCAATTTTTTGAAGTAAGTGTATGGTATCTTTTAGAAAAGATGGTAATTCCAAGACAAAAGGTTGTAAAAAGGCATCAATAATTTTGCTCAAATTTTCGGATATGTTTCCGTTGCCCGAGACAATAGGTCGTCCGGGGGGTCTGCTAAGGCTCTTATGGATTTTGGGCAGGCTGTAGAACGTGGCGAGACGTGGGTATTTAACTAAGTTAAATACCCACGTCTCGCCACGTTCTACAGCCTGCCCAAAATCCATAAGAGCCTTAGCAGACCCCCCGGACGACCTATTGTCTCGGGCAACGGAAACATATCCGAAAATTTGAGCAAAATTATTGATGCCTTTTTACAACCTTTTGTCTTGGAATTACCATCTTTTCTAAAAGATACCATACACTTACTTCAAAAAATTGAAAATATATCGTTGACCGATAATTCATTATTGGTGGCCATCGATGTAGAGGCATTATATAGCTCGATCCCCCATAACCAGGGGATCGCAGCTATATCTAACATTTTGTGGGCAGGCTGTAGATACGATGGCGCGTTGAATAACTTTATTACGGATGGACTGGAATACATCTTAAATAACAATTTCTTTTCCTTTGACAATTCCCACTACCTCCAGGTGCAGGGCGTGGCCATGGGCACATGTTGTGCCCCGGCCTACGCCAACCTGTACCTGGGGGAGTGGGAAAAGTCACTCCTAGACGACGAGGACCTCCGTGTGTATACCAGCCACATTAAAATGTGGCTGCGATACATAGATGATGTCCTCGTCGTCTGGGAGGGATCGGCGGAACTCTTACAAGAGTTCCACGATCGCATCAACACCAATACTTGGAACCTTAAGTTCACTTTGACATCTAACAAGGAGAGTATCACCTTTCTTGATGTCGAATTGAAGCGGAACCCAGAGAACAAAATCTCCACCACATTATACCGCAAAAGCACCGCGGGTAATACAATACTCCATGCCCACAGTGCACACCCCCAGTTTCTCAAAAATTCTATCCCTTACGGGCAATATTTGAGAATACGGAGAAATTGTTCGGATGAGTCCCTATTCAAAATTGAAGCAAAAAATCTCCAAAACCGCCTACTTGATCGGGGATATAGTCGTTCATGTCTCCGTAAAGCCTATAATCGAGTAATAGCATGCTCACGTTCGGACCTGCTATCTAAAAAGAAAGAGGCACCCGACGATCAAAAAGAGAATGTATCGCGAATCGTTCTGCGGTTCACTCGACAGCATAGAAAGATCCGCGATATAATTCAAAAACACTGGAATATACTTACAGACGATCCCAAAATAAATCAATTTATTTCTAGTCATCCCTCAATTACATATAGAAGAGCTACATCACTAAGAGACCACCTTGTTCAAAGTGAATTTAGGGACGAGCACAGACGCCACAAACACTGCCCGGCCCGGGGGTCCTTCCCCTGTGGCCATTGCAGTTGTTGCCAATATATCCAACGCCAAAGAAACAACCCCCTTCTTCCAAACGGACTACCCCACAAGTTAGCCCACTTCGTCAACTGTCAGACAAAGGGCGTTGTATACATAATGTCCTGCGAATGCGGGGCATTTTATATTGGCAAAACCAAGCAGGAGTTCCACCGCCGGATGTCCAAGCACGTCTACTCCATGCAAATAGGAAATCATTACTTACCCCTGGGCCGCCATGTTGTTTTGACACATGATTATAAAATGCCCACGATCACATTTATGGCCTTAGATAGAATCCATATCCCCGATAGAGGAGGAGATTGGAACAAAACTTTGTTACAATGTGAACAAAAATGGATCTATAGATTACGTGCCACCTTCCCTCCCGGACTGAACGAGTCCATTTCTTTTGCCCCTTTCCTCAAGGGCTTTACATCTGGGAAAACGCAGTAATATGGTTCCCTGGGCCCCTGCATTGGAGTAGACGTGCTTGAACGTCCCCCCAAATAATTCCCCCTCCTTTTTTCCTCCTCCCCACCTAGCCCAAACTCCCCCCCCCCCTCCCCCTAACCCCCCCCCCCCCCCCTCCTGTGAACTCCTGCTCTTACACCCTGGCCAATATCTGTGCTCTATTCCACCTGTGTCCAGGACTCTTCGCCTTACACAACTCTGTGCGATTCCAGTGCTCTTTTTCCATATCTAACCCATAGCGGTTATGTTATGTCACCTGCTTATGTCCATTTATGAAATAAACCAGTTTACCAGATGTGGCTTGGGGGCCGAACTACTCGCGCTACCTGATACTTATGCTCATAGGTGGGTTGTTTTCCTCCTGTGTACATTTGCTTCCCTCTTCTACAAATTTGTCAAATCTCCTGTTTCTTCGCTTGCACATGCACACAGCTATATGGCCATACACATACTGTGTATTATTAATACACAGGGCCATAGCGTGCTCATATGACAATCCTTTGAACTAAATATGGATGACAATTTTTGAACTAAATACGAACAACACTAAAAATGTATCACTGGAAACAACTTACAATGTAATTACATATTAACTGTGGATAATGTTATTTGAAAAGATTTCATGCCCTCTGTTCTCTCAAATATGTTCAACATAACCTTGGTACGCATGTTGATATGATATTAATAGAGACAATCACGGAGATACGTTTTCCCCTTTTCCCATCTGCCATACCACACAGGCAGTTAATACATGCTAAAACTATCTTTTCCTTTTGTTTCAGGGCTCTCTCTGGCGGTTTGTAATGCGCCTCGGATCCCCTGGGTGGCGCCTTGGTCTCTGCCCCCTCCGGTGGACATATGCGGCGGTGGGGCGTTCCCTACACGTGACCTCACAGCAAGGGTAAGGAGGAGCGCCCACCAACCAAGCTCCTCCAATCATGTTCCCCTAAGGCGACCTGGGCGGGCCCAGGTCTCCTGACGGCGAACCATTTCCCTTGCTGGCGGCGTCCTGGAACGCAATCGGACCTCTCCCGATCACTGCGCATGCGCGCGGCCGCGTGCGTGCACGTGATACGGGACGTCACGCCGGTGCGACGATTGCGTAGCAGACGCGACCCCGGAAGGACCTCCCGGACGCCGGGGAGACCACTCCAGACGGCTCTTGATGCCGTCATGGCTCCCACGGACGGGTGGGCCGGGCGGACATAGGAACAGCAGATGGAAGGTGATGCCCCACCATGCCCCCTGCCCTCCCCTTTCTCCTTTTCCCTCCCTCTCTCCACCCATCCCAATCCGTTCTCCCGCCCCCTTTTCCTCCCTCCTCCCCCTCCCTGGGGATACCCTGATTGAACACCTGAAGGTGTTCAAATATGCACACCTGATCCAAATTGGGTATTACCCATAAATACCACACGGGGTGGCTAAACATATCCATCTCCATGTGATGATCCCAGCATTACGCCACATAGACACAGTGAGTAGAACCTCTTTTTGTTCCATGCCTCCCTATCCCTCTCTGGGACTAACTTCAGTTATTGTAGATGACTCTGTCTCTATTCCCAGACTGGGCATTGTGTATCTCTGGAACTTGCAACCAACACAGCATACTTCGGTCTGCAACGTATGGGTGTCTACATCCATCCCATAACCTGAGCAAGATACACCTACTTTATTAGGTAATTTTATAAACATAATATATTACACTGTCCGTCGACACCTGACACACTGGTACACCCCTTTCCTGTCCATGCCTTTCCCTTCCCCCTTTCATCCCCACCGCATGCCCCCACACACACCCAAATTCCCTCACGGTCTTACCCCTCACCCCCCCACACATCACACTCCACTTAATCCCTGCACATTCTCATCCACACACATCCCCACTCTGGGATCCCCCCATTTTGTGATCCCCAGCACCACCAGCACAGCACCCCTTTGAGCACCAGCACTCTGATTGATCTCACAATCACACTCCCCCATTTTTCCACTCACACATCTCTTCACTTCCTCTTTCCCTCACTTTCTTCCTTTTTCCCATTGTCACCAATCAGATCACTCCCTTCCCCCTCACTTCCCCCTCTCCACTCACTTTCCCCTTTCCCTTCCCCCTCCTCTCCCTCCCCTTCCTCTCTCCCCTCTCCCTCTCCCCTTCCCCTTTGTCCCCTTTCTTTCCCCCCCCCCCCCTCCCCACTTTTTTCTTCCTTTCCCCCCGCCTCTCCCTCACCTCTCACACCACATCCCTCCCCGTTTCCCCCACTATCCTACTCCATTCCCTCCCGTCCCATCCATGTGGATGCTGCAGCATCCCTCTGTCCACCCATGCATGTGCTAGCCATGTATTTGGTCCTCTTCTTCCCCCCCTTTTTTTTTTTTCCCCCCCTCCCCCCCCCCTTCCCCCCCCCCCCTCTCCCACCCCCTCTCCTTTCAACCCTCTTTCTTCCACACTCCCCCCCCCCCCTCCCCTCCCCCTTTTCGGCCTTTTCCTCCACACTCCCGTTCCCCTGCTCTCCCCCTTTTCCTCCTTTCCTCTCCCCCCTTTTTCCCCCCCCCCCCCCCCGCCCCCCTTTTTTCCCTGTGACCTCTTTCTCCTCCCCCCCCCCCCCCCTCCCCATTTTAGCTGCCACTTTCTTCCCCTGCTCTTTCTTCCCCTCACTTCCACCTCTTGTCTTCCTCTCTGTCCCCCTCTTCTGTCTTTCCCCTTCCTATCTTCAACCATGAGTCCAGATACAGTAATATATAAACTGATACTACTATAGAAAAAGCATATCAACGGTAAAACTTCTGTTCATCCATTCACCTTCATTTCTCCCTATCACTGTTTTAAGTATACTAGACATCGTCTAGTTGATGTGACAATCTCCTATGCTATATATCTAAGCATATGAACTTGGATCTTATGACAGGTGTGCAGAACAAGGGAACCCAAGGAAACCTACTTCCGTTTCTCCCTCCCGTCTCCCCTTTCTCCCCCCCCCCCCCCTCCCCTCCCCCCCCCCCTCCTCCCTCTCCCACCACCTCCATCTCCCTTCCTCTACCCGTCTGGCCCATACACGGATCCGTGGGTAGCCGATCTAGTGGATGTGACCTCTCGTAGGCCCCGTTGTTTGGTCGCCGTGCCTGCCGTGTGCCCGCTGGGGGGTGCCATAGCGGGACGCCGCCTAGGACCTGGAGTGCACGCATCCAGAGAGAGCCCTATCACATATAAAGGAGGAATCTATAAGAGGAAAAACAACCTACACACCAGGTAAACATTCCACAGCACAATATGATATTATACTATGTGAAAGGAAAGGTCAATTGGAGATCAATATATGCAAATGAAATACTGTTACAATGCATTGTTCTCATCCTCTTCTTTCCTAAACAGACGAAATTACCTTTGAAGAAGACCCTCACTATAACGGGTCGAAACGCGTCAGGTCCACTTTTATCTGCTATATTTGTAAAACTACATTGATGTAAAAGCTTTTTGTCTGTTAGTGTAAATCTATTTTAAAATTCCTGTATTGTTTTACCCATTTGGGACCCATGTCTCCTATTTTTATCTTTACCCATATGTCACATGCGACATCTTTAATATAATAAAGATTCATATTTTTGAATACAACAACACCTCTCAGAGAACTTTTTTCCAAACGCTGCCTAAAAACCCCACCAATTCCCTCGTGGGGGGACCTTCTCTTTTTTTGTTTTGACATCCTAGGGGTGAGCAGCAAAATATCATCCCCAGTGAGTGTCTTTTTTCCCTTCAATTTTGTTAACTGACCAAAAATGCAGCAAGCAGGATTTTTACCACCACAATGGAAGCGCAACAGACCAGTGTGAAGACTTACATAGAATTTAAAGGGATGTTTTTCTTGAGCTTTCCTTGCACCAAGGTTTAACCACTTGCCGACCAGACGCCGCAGTTGTACTGCGGCGAAACAACGTTATGTAATGTCGCTTGGCCCTGTGCCCCCCCCGCCCCTGCTCGCCCACAGAGCTGATGCGAGTGACCGGCTCCCGCGATCACTTGGGGCACACCGAGTACCGGGATCTGTGTGTGTAAACACACAGTTTCCGGGTTTATGAGGGGAGAAGAGACTGATTGTCTGTTTATACAGAGTATGATCAGCGATCTGTTATCTCCCCTGCACAGTCCACCCCCCCCCCCCCCTTCAGTTAGAACACACACTAGGGAACAAATTAACACCTTGATCGCCCCCTAGTGTTAACCCCTTCCCTGCCAGTGAAATTTTTACAGTAATCAATGCATTTTCAGAACACTGATCGCTGTATAAATGGCAACGGTCCCAAAAATGTGTCAAAATTGTCCGACGTGTCTGCTATAATGTCGTAGCCCTGATTAAAAAAAAAAAAAATATATATATATTATTAAAAATAAATGATATATTTTAGGGGTATATTTATTATAACAAAAAGTAAAAAAAATATTGCATTTTTTTTTCAAAATTCACGTTTTTTTTTTTTTTTTGTTTATAGCGCAAAAAATAAAAAACCGCAGGGGTGATCAAATACCACCAAAAGAAAGCTTTTGTTTGGGTACAACATCGCAATTGTCAGTTAAAGCGACAGTGCCGAATCGCAAAAAGTGCTCTGGTCAGGAAGGGGGGGGGGGGGGTAAAATCTTCCGGGGCTGAAGCGGTTAATGTACACGGGACGTTTTTACAACCAATACTGAACGATTTAACTTGACAGATAGTAACCGACAGTTAAAACATCCGTTTTGCGTTTTATTTTTTCAAAATAGCAAAAAATTAAAAACGCCTGTAAACGAAATGCAGCTAAACGCATCTCTCTCTCTCTCATCATATATATATATATATCCCCCAGTGATCACACATAGTGTAATTCCATTTTATTTTGAAACATTAAAAGCATATACCCCTTTACCCACTTCAGCCCCGGACCAATTGGCAGCCAAAGGACCAGGCCCCTTTTTGCGATTCGGCACTGCGTCGCTTTAACTGACAATTGCGCGGTCGTGCGACGTGGCTCCCAAACAAAATTGGCGTCCTTTTTTTTCCCACAAATAGAGCTTTCTTTTGGTGGTATTTGATCGCCCCTGCGGTTTTTATTTTTTGCGCTATAAGCAAAAATAGAGCGACAATTTTGAAAAAAAATGCAATATTTTTTACTTTTTGCTATAATAAATATCCCCAAAAAATATATAAAAAAACATTTTTTTTTCCTCAGTTTCGGCCGATACGTATTCTTCTACATATTTTTGGTATAAAAAAAAAAAAAAAAAATCGCATTTAGCGATTGATTGGTTTGCGCAAAAGTTATAGCGTTTACAAAATAGGGGATAGTTTTATAGCATTTTTATTAATATTTTTTTTTTTACTAGTAATGGCGGCGATCAGCGATTTTTATTGTGTATGACATCGGTCATTTTTGACACATTTTTGGGACATTTGTCATTTATACAGCAATCAATGCTATTTAAATAGCACTGATTCCTATGTAAATGACAGTTGTAGTGAAGGGGTTAACCACTAGGGGGCGGGGAGGAGTCAGTGTGACGTGTTGTGTTTTTTTTACAGTAGGGGGGCGTGGCTGTACATCTGACGTCATTGATCGGCGTTCCCCATGACAGGGAACCGCCGATCACTGACAGTCAGTGTAGGAAGCGCGGGGAGAGGTTTGTTTACATAGACCTCTCCCCGTTCTTCAGCTCCGTAACCCGATCGCGGGATACC
>CM053029.1:77605696-77690696 GCA_028564925.1 Lithobates sylvaticus
TTCTAAATTGCTGCTTTTGTAAATTCCAAAAGCCAATATAAAGGAATAGTAATGGTAAAAAAAGCAATTGTGGGTTTAACCAATCTTGTTTTTTGTACAATTCTCCTTTAAGGGGGCGTGGCAAGGGGTGTGTCCTATGCCTGCATACTTTTGCTGATAGGTGTCCCTCATTCCCATCTCAAAAAGGAGAATTGTCCAAAAATAAGGTTTATCACTGGGAAACACTTTTTGATAGATAAAAGTGCATTTTATATACATCTATATAGATCAGACCAAAATGAGGGACAAACGAGGAGAAAAGAGGGACAGAGGGACATTGCTCCAAATCAGGGACAGTTGGGAGCTAAGGTGTTGTGATTCTTTGACTGACAAGTACTCCATCATGGAAAACTGTACTTATATTTTGATGGTATCTAATAACAGAGAACGGCCATAGCCATACTAAGAAAAGAAGGGTGAGCTGTGCAGAACCAAACAGGGATTTTAGAGGTAAGCTGCCCATAGAAGGGGCACAGAGAGCAGACAATGATAGGAAGGAAGGTTTTGTTCATTTGCTGGGTTCAGTGTCACTTTAATGTAGTTGTACACCCTGTACAACCACTTTTACCTACAGGTAAGCCTATATTAAGTAGACACGTGCACAATAGAAAAATGTGTTTATTTTCGTTTTGTTTCTGTTCGTTTCCGTTGATTCGTAAATTTGTAAGTCGTCGGTGTTCGTATTCGTAACGATTCGTACGAGTTATTTTTTCGTTGATTCGTTTTTCCAGTTTAATTTTCGTTTATTCGAAATTCGGACACATTCGTATTTTCGTAGATTTAGTTACATTCGTACTTTCGTAAGATTGATTTATTCATACTTTCGCAACATTGTTTTCGTAGATTCTTAATCGGAGCATAATTCATAATTTTATGTAATGTGTATGCTATTATTACATTGTAAGGGACACGGAAAATTACGAATCGCAAAAAAAAAAAAGTTACGACTGTACGAATTTTTTTTGTTCAATCCATTCGAAGCACGTTATCAGCGCCATTGTAAGAGACACGGAAAATTACCAATTCAACAAAAAGAAAAAAGTTACGAATGTACAAATTTTTTCGTTAATTTTGACTTTCGTTGTTCCTGTTTTCGTTTTTCGGATTTTCTTCATTCGTAGTTTCGTTGTTTCTAATTTGGTTATTTCGGATTTTCATTGTTTTTCATATTCGTTCGATTCGAACATTCGTTAAAAATTTTTGCGAATCATTCGTTCATTCGTACGATAACAAATGAACGAATATAACGAATTTTAACGGAAAACGAAAAAAAACAAAACGAATTGCACATGTCTAATATTAAGGCTTACCTGTAGGTGCTTGAAATATCTCCTAAACCTCCATGGTTTAGGAGATAATTACTAACAAGTCAAGCGTCGATGACTACGGCGCATGCGCCCTTTAGAAGGGGCACATCATGCCATTTCTAATAGGGGTCATGCCGTGACTGGTGGCTCTCGCGTGCATGCGCAGGTGTGATGTCACACGACTCCGGCCAGTCACAGAGCCAGAGTTGGCGGCGAAGATGGACGCTCCCTGCTAGTGGGGACAACGGAGACATTGCAGGCTTCGGTGTCAGGTAAGTGACACATAATGGGCTACTATGCGATGCCCATTATGCTTTACCTTTGCAGGGAAATAAAGAGGAAGTAAAACCCACCAGGGTTTACTTCCTCTTTAAGTTCCACTAAAAGGAGTTCAAGATTTACAGAAGTAGAAGCTGGCTGACCTCACGCTGACAGCAGATGGTGAGTGGGTGGCATTCCTGGTTATCAAAGAATGTATGTAAAAGTGTCCTTCACACTACTAAAAAGAAATAAATAGGTAGCCTAGTACAAAAACAAGAGATAATAGTGTATAAAACCTGCAGCGAAACCTAAAAGTGTTCACAATACACCAAATTGTAATATAAAGTGATCTTGCGCAGTAATAAACAATCGCTCAAACACTAAGATGAAAGCCACAAAGTAGTAGTAAGTTGCAAACTGTATAGTGCACAAAATATATATATAAATATCCCTAAAAGTGAAAAAATATTTTTGAACAAAGTGAAAAAATTGCAAAATAAATAGGAGATCACAACAGTCAAGGTTAGGGAGTGGCGTGACGATGAGAACGCCTTATTTTTT
Source organism: Lithobates sylvaticus (assembly GCA_028564925.1). Lineage (NCBI taxonomy): Eukaryota > Metazoa > Chordata > Amphibia > Anura > Ranidae > Lithobates > Lithobates sylvaticus. Next base: position 77,607,865 of record CM053029.1, read on the forward strand.
TACTTGTCTTTGCCTGTTTTTATGTTTTAAATGTAAGAGTCCACACACTAGCACCTTAATAAAGTAGCCCTGAGTTTATTTAAAGAGGTGTTCCCATTATAAAAAAATAAAAAATGAAAAAAGTCAGCAGCTACAAATACTGCAGCTGCTGACTTTTAATAATCGGACACTTACCTGTCCCACAGTCCAGTGATGCGGGGAATCGAAGCCCCGCTCGTCTCCCCCTCTGTTCGGCGGCGCCAGCATTGTAACTGTGATTGGCCGCGCAATCATGTGGAACCTGTCATGTGTCCCAGATGATTGACAAGGGGGAGGGGGCAGAGCTGAGCCATTCCTGTGCCGAGGGGGAAGTGACATCAAGAGTCCAGGCACTGGTTTTATGTTTTGAGAATTTTTTTGATCACTTTTATTCCTATTACAAGGAATGTGAACATACATTGTAATAGGAATATGGCATGACAGGTCCTCTTTACAGTGAGATATGGGGTCAATAAGACCCCACATCTCACCTCTAGGCTGGGAAGCCTGAAATAAAAATAAAAAAACACGATCCTGGCTTGCCAGCTGAATCAGCACCGTTCGTTTGAATGCAGAGGCCGGGCGTGACATCATAATATCGCACCCGGCCTCCGACGATCATAGAGACTCCGGCGACCATCTGGTCCGCCAGAAATCTCTATGATGAACATCCAGGGCCGGCGGATGGTGAGTCGGTAGAAGCACCGGAGGGCTGCGGGAGGGGGGCCGTCTTCTCTCACCACCTGTAAGAACGATCGCTCTTATAGTGCACAGAATCGCCAGCTCTAAAAGACGATATCTGAATGATGCCTGTAGCTATAAAGCTGAGGACATCATTTGGCGTACAGGCGGACTGGAAGCAGTTAAAAAAAAAAGATCCAAGTCTGATGATATTTACCAGATTCAACCTTTAATAGTATATACAGTATATCTCCTCTAATAGTATATACAGTATATCTCCTCTAATAGTATATACAGTATATCTCCTCTAATAGTATATACAGTATATCTCCTCTAATAGTATATACAGTATATCTCTTCTGTCTGTTATTCTCAGAGTGGATTAGAGATTTTGCTCTCTAACCATATAGTTATATATTTATATTTACCACTGCATAGAGCTATTTAAGAATAAATTGCCTTTTTTTTTTTAAACTTTACATATTAACTAAATTATACACCACACTTTTTTAAGATTATTAACCGATTAATCAAAACAATAAATCGGCCAACTAATCAATTATGAAAATAATCGTTAGTTGCAGCCCTACTGTAATGTTCAAACACTACCTGAAGCTTCTGTTGCTGATGACTGGTAGAGGTGACTTGGATATCTTCTACCTCTACTACAGACAGAATCTGGACGGTAAATTTGAATACTTACTCAAGGCTTGAATATTATCATGAAGTGTAGACTATATCCTTGGCAGTCAAATACTGTGGGTAAAGGACCCCCCACTTACAGGGTGCTTCTCCCTGCACAACCACATCATACACAGTTTGAAAACAATACTACAAGTCCCATCTTCCACCATAGAAGCACGACAGTGACTCCTTCCTCCCTCGCCGTTGTAGTTCAGCAGCACTTCTTCCAGCCAGGACTGTACCTCTGTAGGGACCTTGGCATTACCTCCGCAATGCACTGATCAGTTGCAATGTTCAACAGGCCTGAATGCAGAAAATCGAACAAATGCGCTTTACTTAAGTCGATGTATTTATAAAAAATTTTCCCACAAAAGTGAATTATACTTTTAAAAAGCATGTAAACTCCAGAACAAAAATGTAATATAGTGCAGCTCACCAGTCCTTAGATGTGGTGGCTGCATTCGTTTTTCAAGCATTTTTTCCCTATGCTTTCACCTGGTAATCCTGCCAGGAACCCCCACATGCTGTCACAAAGTGGGGGCTCTGGGGGGGGGGGGGGTGTTTGGTCCTTAGCAACATGTTACACCAGCCTTTCTCAACCTTTTCAGACACAGAGGAACCCTTGAAATAGTTCTCCGATCTCGGGGGACCCCTGCTAAAAATTAGAAATCTACAATTCATGATACATTAGTGTGATGGTCAGTGGGAAGAATGGTCCTTATACTTGTGGTCATTGGGAATAATTACCTCCTTACAGATGGCTAAAAAGATCAATGTGATCTTGGGAACTTATCTGAGAGGCAGAAATTGCCCAATGCTGAAGGAACCTCTGGAGGAACCCTAGGGTTCCACGAAACCCTGGTTGAGAATCACTGTGTTACACCCTAAATACCCGTACACACGAGCAGATTTTCCGTCGGAAAAAACTTGGATGTTTTTTCCGACGGAATTCCGCTCAAGCTTGGCTTGCATACATAGTCACACAAAAGTTCTATGAACTTTTGACCGCCAAGAACGCGGTGACGTACTACACTACAACAAGCCAAGAAATTGAAGTTCAGTGCTTCCGAGCATGCGTCGAATTGTTTCCGAGCATACGTAGGAATTATGCACGTCGGAATTTGTACAGACGATCGGAATTTCGGATCAGAACTTTTTCTGCCCGAAAAATAGCGAACATGCTCTCAATTTTTTGCTGGCGGGAATTCCGCCAGCTAAAGTCCGATGGAGCATACACAGTCGGAATTTACGACCAAAAGCTCTCATCGGACTTTTGCTGGCGGAATTTCCGATCGTGTGTACGGTGCATAACATGTTTTCTAAAGGTGAACCAATCCCTTTACCTGCCTTGCTCGAATACAGTAGCCAGGAGTTGAACAATAGGAGCACCACAATGACGCCAAAGCAAATGAAGCCTCATAGAAACATTTTCTTAGAGTAGCCACAGTCCTGTCAAGTAAAAGTCCAAGTAAGGTGAACCTTAATGTGAGACAGTCACATCACAGGCAAGCAAAAAGTAAAAAGCAACCATTTTTATTCAGAAATACAATTGCCAGACACAGGAGATAAAGTGGGAAGTCGGAGTCTCTGTAAATTTCCAGGGTCCACACCAACCAACTTCTCCGGAGCTGGACAAGGCCGGTGTTACCAGGGAGGAGACATGGGCTGCGGGTTCTGTAGGTAGGACATGACCACTGCTGAGATGGACAACCTGAAAGAATGCAATAAAATTGCTTTAAGGCTAAAAACGCACAATAATACATATATGCAAAAGTATATTCCAACAGCGCATTACCTAAACATGGATATAAAACTTTTCTTTATGGCATGCACATAGTACAGAAACATTGTGATATTTGCGGATTTGAAAAAAGGACAGGATAGACTAAATCCATTGACTTCTGTACCTCATTAGTACTGCATTCTATTGAAATCAATACCTACTTTGAGAAGCAGAGGGGATGTTGCATTCATTGTGCATAATATTGGGGGTCTCAACCACTAGCAAGCAGAAGCGGGGAGTTGCAGAAGTACAGAAACCTTCTGCAGGCTCATAAAGCAGTTAGGCCCCTGTCACACGGACAGCCCGTTCAGGTCCGCCTGTCAGCGTTTTAGGCGGACCTGAACGGACGCTCCTTAGACCTCTATGGAGCGACGGATGTCAGCGGTGACATGTCCGCTGACATCCGACCCGCTCCGATCTGAAAAAGTGTGACGGAGGAAAACCCTATTTTTCCCCATCCGTCTGCGGATCAGATGAAAACGGACTCTACGGTCGGTCCTCATCCGATCCCTCATAGGGGAGAGCGGCACTCTGACGGGTCCATCCCTGCACAGACAGGGAGACAGACCTGTCATCTGCCTGCTCAGCGGGGATCGACAGAGCGGTCCCCCGTTGAGCAGAGCGGAGCCCGGACACGTCCGTGTGAAAGGGCCTTAAGTGTAGTGAAAAGCAGAGAGATTAAATAATAGGGACTGCTTAAAGAGTCAGAGGAGGCACACAAACCCTGCTCTATAACAGCGGGAAGGCAGACAGAACATCTTGGCTTGGTCAAGGTATCTCCATCCATGTAGCAAACTGAGCATCCCAGATCCACACTTTATTCACATTTTTATTTGTAAAATAAAGATTTTATATAATAAAATCATCAGTATAAACTTTTGAAACATCAGTTAGGTAAAGCTGACCACAATCTTTATAATTAACATTCAACTAGAAAAGGTGATCTATGTTTGGTGCTACTAAATATTCTAAAAATAAAAACCAATTTTTGGATTATTTTTTTTTTTTTGGAAAATGTACTTCAAACATAGGGTCAAATAGGGGGGATCCTTAACCCCTTCACGCCGACGTGCGTCAAATATGCGGCTTGAAGGGGTTGTACCGGGGAGACGCATTATTTTTTTAATTTTTCTCAGTCACTAAACCCATCTCCTACTTTTACCAGGCTAACTGCATCTGGATATCCGACCTTCCAAGCTACCAAGCTAACTGGGAAAAAGACCTCACCAAAGAAATCTCGGAAGCATAAAAGTCTATCATACTGCAAATGGCTCATACCTCTTCCACAGCCTCTAGAACGGCGGAAGTAAATTATTAACTGCTCACGAGATGGTACTACACACCAGTTTTGCTTCATAAAGCGTTCCTTGAAGTGTCACCCCTCTGTTGGCGAGGTTGCTGGGAACAAGCCTCTCACGCCCACTAATTCGCCCCTACTGGTTGACTATATTACACTGGGCAAAGGAGATACAAGGTTTCGAAATTCCTAATGATCCCTGGGTTATTTTACTGCATTGTACGGGCTCACCAGCAGGAGCATACAAAAAAATAAATAAAAAAAAAAAAACAATAACACCACACCTACTCAATGCAGCAAAAGTTCTTATCCCTCGCTACTGGAAACAAACTACTATACCATCCCTACGTCAATGGCTTTTGGAGGTAGATAACACATACTATATGGAAGATCTCACTTACTCCTGCTGATATAGTCCTGCTGGTTTGCCTTTAAATATACAACTGCATCCTCTGAGATGATGTCTTTGTCTTAAGATTGAGGTATAATGTATCCCCACTTTGATCTATTTCGCTGTTTGAAAAGGGCCGGACCGAGGCAGACTCCCCTCCCTGTATCCCTCCCCCCTCCTTTGACCTTGATCTTTTTTATATTCTCTCTTTTCTTGTTTTCACACCTCTTGTCTTCCTTCTCTTCCCCTTTCTCCTCCTTATTCGCTTCTATGTACAGTGAAGTTGCACTACTGTTATATATCATTATGAGGATCTCGTTTTGAAATTCTTGTTTGCATTGATCTCTTAACGTCATCTTTTATACCAGGTTGGTAATACTTACCGTAGCATGTGTCATAGTACACTGACATTTCTACATTGTTATAGGCTGGAGTATGTTATATTTGTCTAACGATTTCCTACATGTAAAATATGTTTATTTGCAATTGTATTGTACATGCTGTTCTTTTTCTGTTTTTCAATAAAAACGAATTAAACAAAAAAAATATGAAATTACCTGTTTCAAATTCAATATTTGATTTTAAAATATTTTTTTACGGTGTTATAATAAACTTGGATTTTTATTCAAAGCCCTCGCTTTCACTTGGGTCTACTGGTGGCTACCAATTTAAAGTCCATGTTCATTCTTGATTTTTCTTTCTAGTATCTATATTTGGAAGTCATGCCTCAACAACTTTCCACTATGCAAAAATAGTGCGACAGAAAATAATGCAACGATCGCCATTTTAGTCATTTTCGAGCAAAAAATATGGATTTTAACCAACAAGTGTCAGAAAAAGGCTTAGGCATGAAGGGGTTAAGGTACAAGCAGAGGAATAGCAGTGAAATGGTGCTACACAGAAGGATCCCCACACAGGAAAAGGAAAAGATTAGCTTCTCCATATAACAGATTTGCTTGAAGGATTTTGCAGAAAATGTATTTTCTTTAGAACAATGTGCCGTTGTGCACTCCGAAGAGAGACAGCAGCAAGGCATTTCAGAGTATGGCTCATGGTGAAGTTGATAATGTGTTTCAAAGTAACAGAAATTAATGTTTCTTGAAATTGTTATTTGGATTTTCTTGTGCAAACTACTAAAAAAGGAGAAGTACAGTCAAAGCTCGTTTGACTGCACTTTTCCTGTGGATCACAAGAGTGCAGTTCTATCTGCACTCCTGTGACCGTTTTTCAGCAGACAGCGGGCTGACATCACAGACGGTCCAGACTGGGGAAAGATGGTGACCATATGGTTGGGATCAACCCAGGAGCCTGGACCGACAGCTGGCTCAGCTTCTCAGCTGCTCCCGGCCCCTCTACCCCTCCACAACCCAGCACTCCACAGTCACCAGCTCTCTGCTCATGGAGCTCTGATAACCGAGCAATCAGCAATGTTTGATTGCTCAGTTCTCAGTTTTAGAGCTGGCAGGGGACCGATGCTGCATCCACCTAGGTAAGTAGGATTCCAAAAAAAAAAAACAAAAAAAAAAAACAAACATACTTCTCTTTTAAGTATTTGCGTTAAATGTAAAATGCTACAGCCGTGGCCAAAAGTTTTGAGAATGACACAAATATTAATTTTCACAAAGTCTGCTGCTTCAGTGTTTTTAATCCTTTTTGTCAGAGGTTACTAGGATATACTGAAGTACAGTTACAAGCATTTCATAAGTGTCAAAGGCTTTTGACAATCACCTTAAGATTATGCAAAGAGTCAATATTTGCAGTGTTTATTCTTCAAGACCTCTTCAATTTGCCCCCTCATGCTGTCAATCAACTTCTGGGCCACATCTTGGCCGATGGCAACCCATTCTTGCATAATCAATGCTTGGAGTTTCAGATTTGGGGGGGGGGGGGGTTTCACCCGCCTCTTCAGGATCGACCACAAGTTCTCAATGTGATTACGGTCTGGGGAGTTTCCTGGCCATTCACCCAAAATGTCAATGTTTTGTTCCCCAAACCACTTAACTATCACTTTTGCATTAGAGTAAGGTGCTCCCTCATGCCGGAAAAGACATTGGGGTTAATTTACTAAAACTGGAGCACTCAGAAACTGGTGCAGATGTGTATGGTAGGCAATCAGCTTCTAACTTCAGCCTGCTCAATTAAGCTTTGGCAATAAAACCTGGAAAATTATTGTCTTTTATGTAGAGCTGCACCAGTATTTGCACTCGGCAGTTTTAGTAAATTGCTCCTCGCCTAACTGTTCTTGGATGGTTGGGAGAAGTTGCTCTCGGAGGATGTTTTTGTACCATTTTCTATTCAAGGCTGAAAATTGTGAGAGTGAGCCCACTCCCTTGGCTGAGAAGCAACCCCACACATGAATGGTCTCAGGATGCTTTACTGTTGGCATGACACAGGACTGATGGTAGTGCTCACCTTTTCTTCTCCGAATGCCCCAAACAATTGTAAAGGGGATTCATCATAGAAAATTACGTTACCCCAGTCCTCAGCAGTCCAATCCCTGTACCTTTTGCAGAATATCAGTCTGCCCCTGGTGTTTTTCCTGGAGAGAAGTTGCTTCTTTGCTGCCTTTCTTGACACCAGGCCATCCTCCAAAAGTCTCCTCACTGTGTGTGCAGATGTACTCACATCTGACTGTTGCCATTCCCGAGCAAGCTCTGCACTGGCGGTGCCCCAAACCCGCAGCTGTATCAACTTGTAGGAAACAGTCCTGGCGCTTGCTGGACTTTCTTGGGTGCCCTGAAGCCTTCTTCACAAATGCAGTGGAAATAATATTTTGGGGGATTAAGTTCACTTTGATGGCAAAAAGGGACTTTGCAAATAATTGCAATTATTCTGGAGTTAAAACAAATTGCCATCATAAAAACTGAGGCAGCAGACTTTCTGAAAATTAATATTTGTGTCATTCTCAAAACTTTTGGCCATGGCTGTATATTCTGGGTGGTCTCATGTGAGAATTGTCCAAGAGTGGAGCCCAAAAGCCTGAGCTTCTGTATACATGATAGGTCTTGGCACACGATGTCCAGCGTGTGTGTGTGCGTGTGTGCGTGTGTGCGTGCATGCGCGCGTGTCAATCCCTCTGCTTTCTAATCTTCACGTTTACTTTGCAACTCTTCTTTTCTATAAAGACCCTTAAAACTTCTCAATGTGTGCAGAGGTTGTGGTTTTCCTTTATCAGATCTGTGTGCCTTCTAGAACTGGATCAACAGACATACAGGAATTCAGATTTAAAGTTACAGCAATGTATTAGACATCAAGAACGGGACAGAAGAGAGCTTCTTATAAATATGCACCAAAATTATAGAATACTCGCTCTAAATATCTTCATTGCTCTGTATTTCCTGCCATAGATAAGAGTAAAACCACAATTTACAGGGGTGCTTTGGCATTGGGTGTGACTTCCACATATGTTTGAAACTGTACAACTTCAGATCTTTGTTTTATTATAACATCAGAACTTAAAATTGAGCTCCTTTGAAGGAGGCAATTTAAAGCATCATCTCCGGAGTAAGATTGGGAGGGGAAGATTGCCGCCAGAAAGAAAGTAGTGAATTATTAAAGAGGTACTGCAGTCTGCTCACATAAATTTGTAATAAAAACAAATTTGCCATTCTGAAGCTTCCCTCCAACCACTTTGCATATTTTATATATATATATATATATACTGGGATTCTGTACTTGCCAAATATGCTGCAGAAATCTCCCTCCACTGAGTCTGGCTGCAACCATTTTAACTGTGGGCAGCTGAAGCTGCTGTCTGATAACTTCCTGGATTTACACAGAGGCACACCTCCAGCTCTGCAGTCCCCTTATGACTCACCACCACCCCCCCCCCCCCCTCCCTGGGGAGAGAGAGGGAGAGACTGAAGTTCAGCTTTAAAGACCCACTTCTGGGCTCTCCTTTGTAGTGGGTGCACCCCTCCTAATCTGCTGCAGAGGCTGAAATCATCTCAAAGTGCTGCTGCTTACTTCTGGTGCAGTGGCAAGAATTGCCACGGACTTAAGATTGAGAACCTGTTCTCAATTTCTCCGACGGAAAACCTATCGGATTTTCCGATTGTGTGTATGCAATTCCGACACGCAAAATTCCGACGCATGCTCGGAAACAATTTGACGCATGCTCAGAAGCATTAAACTTCCCTTTTATAGTGCTGTCGAACGTGTTTTATGCTGCATTGTTACTGACCATCGGAATTTGGTGTGACAGTGTGTAGGCAAGACAGTTTGAGCGAAATTCTGTCGGAATTCCGACGGGAAAACCATCAGAGCTTTTTCCGACGAGAATTCCGACCGTGTGTACGCGCCATTAGCCTACATTAAAGTGGTTCTAAAGGCTGAACTTTTTTTTAACCTGAAGGCCAAAAACCTTCAGTGTGCAACTCCCCCCTTAGCCCCCCTAATACTCACCTGAGCACAATCCAGCACAACAGCAGAAGCTCTCCTGGGTCTCTCCCACCTCATTGGCTGAGGCACAGCAACGGGAGCCATTGACCTCAGATCATCAGCGCAACCCATGCAGAGCGGTGTCCCGACTCCTCCTGTCTGTACAGGAGAACATCAGAGAAGGAGGAGGGGGCTTCAGTCCGCTCGCCAGTGTTTTGTACAGGCACCTGGTGGGGAGAAATGCCAGCTGCCATAGAGGTGCAGATAGCATGGGATCCCAGACACCCTGCAAGAGATGCGGGCCAGGTGTGCTGGATGCCTGCATCCGGCTCTGGGATTCAGCTCCGCTGGGATGGCAAGGATTTAAATCAAAATCTCAGGACAGTCCCAGTGACAACCCGGACACACACACACACACACACACACACACACACACACACACACTTTCAGCTCTGCCTCCAAGACACATTGTCAACATGATCAAGTTGTCAGAATGGGATCACACTACAGTTGCAACATCTAGAAGACTTACATAAAGCTGCTCATCATTTGCTTGGTGTCTTCAGAGCTGCGAGAGTTTGCAAAGCTGATAAAGGAGCAATATACAGCGATCCACGCACACCACTTCAACTGTAATGGAGAAAGTTACAACACAATTATTATGGCATATTAACATGCATAGAGAAATATTTACAGCACCACCTAGTGGCAAATGAACAACACTAAATTCTGCATATCAGCAGTTCATTTCATCTGAAAATAAACCAAACAGGGAAGAAATATGGGAGATAGATAGAGATAATAAATAAAGTGTACTCAAAAGGAAGTGACAGTGAAGTGAAGTGACATGGGCAGCATGTGGAGAAAAAGATTAGCAACAAAAAAAAAAAAAGTGGTCACATGAGCGGCCAGAATCTTCCTGCCCCGGCATAAAAACACTGTTAAAGGGACGCCGGAGCTGGGTTGGAAGGGGTCAAGTTGGACTGTCCAATGACAATGTTACAATTTAGAAGAAAGCAGGTGACAGTACGGACTAAAAAAAAAAAAAAAACTTGGGTGTCATGGAAGACAAGGGTTAATGAAATTTAGAAATTAAATGAAAGCATTTCAAGGTAGTGACTGATATTATGTAGAATTAAAAATAGGAGTGTATGGCTTGGTTCACACCATTGCAAATTGGATGCGGGATCTCCCCCTGCCAATTCGCAATAGCAGGATATTTTAGAGCGGCTCTCTATGAATCCGGTTCACACATCTCCACAGCAGGTCCAGTGCGTTTTTTGGTCCGTTTCAGGTCCAAATTCAGCCCGAAATTTGGGCTGAAATCAGACCTGAACCGGTAAACCAGGACGCACCGGATCCCTGCTGTGAACCCAGCCTCAGAGAGGAATGATCTGAGTTATCACACAAGCTAAATAGGATAAAAACAATATGCTGTCCACTGAGTCCAGTCTACAAGACCCCTCACAGAACTTGTATATTTTCATTAGCCAAAGACTGGCAGTAAATTTAGGCGTGAAAGTCCACACTGTCATTTTAGTGCACTTTCACATACAAAAGAGAACTGTTAATACAAAATGTTTGCAGTTGCAGTTTGAAGTTCAGCTGATCCGTGTGATAAATCATCCGGTGAATGAAAATATTTAGGTGGCCATCTTGGTAGAGACAGGGCTTTGTATCCTCATGCCAGAGTTGCCCTCTGAACAACTGGTGATCTGATGCCTGGGGAGTATTCAAGAAGCAAAAAGGAGATGTGGAGGAAGCACAGAAATAAAAAAAAAAGGCACAGGTCCTCAGGTACAGCTCCATCTTCAGCAAAGTACAGTGCTGCTTAGACCCAAGAGCTGACAATATCTCTTTAAAATTGCTGTACTGAAAGCTGCCTAGCTATATCCACCAGCTAGTGTACCAGATGCTGCATTTCTCTTACTGACCCAAACACCTCATTCGTTTGGTTAAAATAGTGAACACAAATCTTTTACCAAAAATAATTGAAGTCATTGCCCCACCTAGTACAATTAGAATGCTTTATTCATTCAGAAAATGCAAAGTTCTCTGAACGGTGCCCATGCTGAGTGGCCAACCTCAGGCTTGCCACTCAGCAAGGTACTGGAAGCAGGTGGAGATCACTAAAGTAGTAGTGTCTACTTCAGTGATTTACAGCTTCCAGGAGGCATCAGCCAGGTATGGTGTATACATAATTAAAGCTATTGTAAAGGATCGTTTTTTTTAAAATAACAAACATATCATACTTCCCTCCACTGTGCAGCTCGTTTTGCACAGAGTGGCCCCGAACATCCTCTTCTGGGGTCCCCCGGCGGCTCCTCCCCGCATCAGATAACCCCCTAGGAGAAGCGCTCTCCCGAGAGGGTTACCTTGCGGGTGCGCTCCCGAGTCCAGCATTTGCGTCCACAGACACAAATACCGGACTCGGTCCCACACCCCGGCGCCCACGTCATTGGATTTGATTGACAGCAGCGGGACCAATGGCTGCGTTGCTATCAATCTATCCAATCAAGAGCCGAGACCCTGTGGAGAGAGGGACAGCGTGTCCCGCCGAAGAGATGAAGGGGCTCAGGTAAGTAAAACGGGAGGGCTGGGACTGCCAGGTGTGTTTTCACCTTAATGCATAGGATGCATTAAAACGGAGTTCCAGGCTTTTTATGTTTATTAAAAGTCAGCAGATACAAAAAGTGTAGTTGCTGACTTTTAATGAACAGACACTTACCTGTTCCACGGTCCAGCGATGCGGCCGAACGGGGTGTCGCTCCTCTCCACCGGCGCCTCCGTTGCCACTCTGGGCACACGGCCGTGACAGCTTTCGGCTTCATGGCCGGGCACGCACGAGTCGCGCTGCGCTCCCGGAGTGGACAGGCGATCTCCTGGGACCTGTCACGTGTCCCAGGAGATCGCCTAGAGGGAGGGGCCGCCTAATGCAAAAGGAGGGTTATACCGGGATATATCGTGTTTGTGTACAATAAAATTCATTAAAAAAAAATAAAAAATTAAGAAACGCTGCGCAAATACTGTGCGACATTAAAAAAATGAAACACCCACCATTTTATTCTCTAGGGCCTCTGCTAAAAAAAAAATATATATATATAATGTTTGGGGGTTCCAAGTTATTTTCAAGCAAAAAAAATACAGATTTTTTTTTTTTTTTTTTTTTTATGAATGGGAGAGATATCAGAATTGGCCCGGTAGGGAAGTAGCTAAAAGGAAGTCCTAGGTTTGCTTTATTCAAGTCTTACCTTCAGCATCAGACCACACATACTAAAGATCATGCCCAGGAGGTTCATATAGTCCGGAGTCGGATCATCCAGGGTGGGGGAGCTATCAGTGGTGGGAGGTTTATACCTGTGGAAACAGATCAATGCTTTGTTCAGGGTTATCACAATCTCAATATAATATATATATATGATCTATGCAGTTTACTACAGATCTTTGTATTAGTTAAACATAAACTAACATTTGAGCAGCAGCTAAATCTACCTTTCAAAAGCAGGGATAAGTCCTCACCCCTCCTCCCTCATTTATTGCAAACCATATTCTACTCTGAAACACTTTTTTCTTTTTTAAACCATACATTGTCCCAATTTAAAGAGAAGCAATCATGAGAAAATAACGGAGGTGGCCACTGCCGATCTCTCCCTTAATGGATGATACTTCCTTGGTTCTCCTGCTTATGCTGCATCTTCATTGCTTTCCGAGTTGCTGACTTGATACAAGTTTAGAGCTGGAGGAATTCGGACTTATTGCACTAATTTATACACATGCTCGTTTCAGGTCTCCGACTCAAAAGAACCAACAATGGCTACAGCCAGGCATCTTGCATTTTTCAGAAGGACTGTGAAGACTGCCCACATTCTTCCCAAGTGGCAGGTTCACTTCTACATAGAAAACAGCTCAGTGTGGTTTATGACCTACGGCAGCAAATCAGTTGGTGTCATTGTTTTTCTATAACCTAGAAACCAGCAGCAAGGCCTTCTAAGATGGGTGGCTGGTCACATCCGGTCACCTTCAATAAACACTCATCTACACAGTTCCCAGCAGCTCAATACTGTCCCCAAAATGAAGCCAGGCCCTCACCTTTTTTTTCTGCGTGTCTGTAAGGATTTCTTTTTCTTTCCCCCCCATATACAAGTCTACACATTATCTTTTAAAAAGGCATGGTGCACACAAAGTGGATTTATATACTTTGTGGTAGGGCTGCACTGATAGCGGTATCTGCACTGATACGATACTAAGTATCTGTACAAAGTATCGGTACTCATGCAAATGCACCGATACTTGAAACTAGGGATGCACCGAAATTTCGGCCGCCGAAACATATCGGCCGAAAAGGAAATCTTGCCGATAACTGTGTCAAAACCTGGTGCCGCCCAGTACAGGGGGCGTTGTTCTGGTGCGGCGCGGCACACCGCAGTCCTCTCCTCTATTCTCCTCCTCCATCTCCGTGTGTCACGGAGCTTAACTACACAGACCGCAGTAACAATGTCCCGCCTCCTGTGACAGACGGCACGCTGATCCAATGGTGGGACGTTGAATCAGTGTCACGCGATTACAGGAGGCGGGACATTGTTACTGCGACCCGGGCAATTCAAATGCAGCTCCGTGACACACGGAGATCGCCTCTCTGCTTCGGGAACTGGCAGGCTACATGACGGGCACAGGTGAGGTTGCATCTTATAGGCACAGGCAGGCTGTATCTGAGGGGCACTGGAGAGGCTGCATTGATCTCTTATACCATGTCCCCCAGTCTCTGACCACCCCCCCGGACCATGTCCCCCAGTCTCTGACCACCCCCCCGGACCATGTCCCCCAGTCTCTGACCACCCCCCCGGACCATGTCCCCCAGTCTCTGACCACCCCCCCGGACCATGTCCCCCAGTCTCTGACCACCCCCCCGGACCATGTCCCCCAGTCTCTGACCACCCCCCCGGACCATGTCCCCCAGTCTCTGACCACCCCCCCGGACCATGTCCCCCAGTCTCTGACCATCTCCTGTATAAAAATATGTTTCGGTATCTGTCATTTTCCGCACCAAAAAACCCATTCGGTGCACCCCTACCTGAAACCGATACTCTCAGGCTTAGTTCTTTGAGCTGTCAGTGGGTCTCCCCGGTTGACAGCTAAAGTGTTAAAGAAGTCCACTAAGTAGAGCTGTGAAAAAAATAAAAAAGCAGCTAGCAAAGTTTATTAACATTACTCAGCCTCCGAAACACTAAAATAAAAAGAAACATTGTTTCTTTTTGCATCTTTGTTTCTTCTGTAGATCAAAGGGATGAACAAATATTCCTCTGTTTAACCCCTTATTAACTCTAATCAGCCCTAATTAACTGCCTATTCTCCAATTATTAATTTTCCTAATTTTTTACGTCTATTTTATAAACTATATATTAACTATAAACTATATATTTTATAAACAATTAAAACTTTTTTGTTTGTTTGCTTTGTTAGTGAATATTTTTTGCACATATATTTTTTTTTTTTTTTTTTTTAAATTTTTTTATTTATAACAAGGAAAGGGACCCTGTCGGGTCGATACATTACAAAATAGCATGGGTATCAAGCAAACAACTTAATCAAAACATTCTGAATACATTACATTACACAGTCTTAATGTAGAAAGGGAGAGAGAAACAGTGTTTAAACACATCTAAGTGTGGACAAATTGTTGGAGGTTACTCTCCATGGTGTATTGTCACTTAGTGTGCCTGAGCTACTGTTAGTTTTATTTGTTCCGTTAGGGTATTTGTGCTTGAGGTTGTCGTGTTGTGCAGTACCGAGGACATGGGCCCAGTTCCTCGGTTTTTCTTATTTATGTTGGGAGAAAAAAAAAAAGTGGAAATTAGAGAGTAAAGTAGATCCACCCAGTTTAGGGTGGGATTGGTTAAAGGTAGAATATTAGAGTAGAGAGTAGTACGAAAGAGAGAAAGAAGAGGGGAGGGGGAGCTGAGGTGGGAGGATGGGTCGGGGGTGGGGGTACTCGGGCCCACGAACATGGGTCATTGGTAATTCAAACATGTGTGTCAGATGGGATTGGCGGTGGCGGAGTGCAACTTTGTGTGTCTGTTGTGGTTCCCTTAAGCGCCTGGCCCTCTGCCGAGTAGATAAAGATAATCCACGACTGCCAGGTGTTAGAGAATGTTTCTTGTCTATGCTGGGCTGTGAGGACGAGGTCCTCCATATATCTTATCTCCTCCACTTTCGCTATCCATGATGCTATGGTAGGTGGGCTTGTGGATTTCCACATTATCGGTATGCAGGCCTTGGCTGCATCTAGTAAGTGTCTGATCACCGATTTTTTGTATGTTTTTTCGGGAGTGTCTGATGCGTGAAGAAGGAAGAAAGCGGGGTCTATTGGTATGGGGCTGTCTGTAAATTTTTGTACAACTTCCCGGACCACTTTCCAAAAGTGGTGTAGTAAAGGACAGGACCAAAATATGTGCAGCAGTGTTCCCTTTTCTGCTCGACACCGCCAGCAGAGGTCCGGCATTGTCGGGAAGAATCTGTGGAGCAGGTCTGGAGTTCTGTACCATCTTGACAGTAGCTTATAGTTGGTCTCCTGGATCTTGGCGCATATTGAGGATTTATGAGTGTATTTAATTATTCTTTGTTTCTTAGTTGTGCTAAAGTGGCAATTCAGTTCTGTTTCCCATTTAGTCAGCCCTGGCGGTGTAAAGTCTGTTTGTGGTATGTTTAGCAGGCTGTAGGTTTGTGATAGTGTGTGCGTTATGGTACCCGATGCGTTGCAGAGTTCTTCTAGTGTTGTGAGGGGAGGTGATGTTGTCGGAGGGGTTTTCAGTGAGTGTAAAAAGTGGCTCAGTTGGCTGGCTCTCAAGAAGTCCAGCCGAAATGGCCCTGTGGTATTTGAGAGTTCTGTTATTGTGGGCCAACGACCATTGGTGCTAAAGTGGGAGGCCTGGTGTGTGCCCTCGTCTTTCAGTCTTTTAAATTCTGCGTCATGTAATCCTGGTGCAAATTCAGGGTTTCCCAAGATGGGGAAGAGGGGTGAGTTGGGGATGATATGGGGGTCGTCGTGATGAGACGTGTGCAGACCTGTGTTGTGGTTCCTATTAGCGGGTGTCGCTTAATTTCCGCTGGCAGAGACGGGTAGCACCAGGGAGCTCTACTAAGTGGGGTTTCGCTTTGATGTTGCTCCAGTTGTGTCCAGAGCTTCGTCTCCTGGTGGCGGCACCAGTCTATAGGCCTGCCCAAGTGAACTGCCTGGTAGTATGTACGGATGTTTGGTAACGCGAGTCCCCCATGTTGTTTAGGTAGAACTAAAAGTTTATAAGAGAGTCGTGGTCTTTTTTTAGCCCATACAAAGTCTGTAAACATGGTTTGTACTTGTTTGAAGTAGAGTGTGGGAATGTGTATAGGTATCGCCTGCATGAGATAGAGGAATTTTGGGAGTATCATCATTTTGAGGATGTTGCAGCGACCTATCCATGAATGTAGACCGGTGTGCCATTTTTTAAGTAATATTTTGATTGTTTTCAAGAGTGGTGGGAAGTTCAGCTCATATAGCCGTGTGAGTGTGCGAGGGATGTAAGTACCTAAATATTTTAGGGCTGTCTGTGTCCATTTCAACTGGAAACTTGATTGTAGCTGTCTAAGTTGTGCTGGTTGTATTCCTACTCCCATCGCCTCAGATTTAGTAAAATTAATTTTTAGGTTGGAGAGGACTCCATAAATCTTAAATTCTCGTAAGAGGTTGGGGAGGGAGATTGAGGGGGTGGTGATGCACATATATATTAACATATATTTACACATTTCAAATTGAAAAAGCGCAAAATTAAAAACAAAAAATCTAAATTTATTTCATTTGTAAATATCTTTTCAAGGCTTTGTACCATTGCTGACAGCTGAAGTGAAAACAAAAAACAGTTACGGTAGGTACCGGCGAGTACTAAAAAATAAATAAGTATCGGTACTCGTTGTAAACAAAAAATGTTATCGGTGCAACACAACATGAAAGAAAACAAAATAAATAAAAATTGATGAGCAGAATTTTACCAAGGAAATATTAAGCCAGGCTAGATCAATATAGGAAATGGACACTTAAACCCTGGGATGTAATGTCAGCAGAGTATTAATCCCTGCTACCTTGAACACTGAACATGCCTCCTATCAGCTCTTGTAATCACCGCAATGAAAGTCGCACACAATTCATGACATTGGATCTTTCCGCGGGCGAAATGGAACAAAGTCGCTATGCTTGGAAGGTGACTCACTCTACTTGGAATCTAGTGGAAATCATTAATAATCCATTTCTAAAAATATTTTATTCCCCTTAGCCTGTCACTGGGGACACATGTTGTGCCAGATTTCATCCTCCTAAAGTATAACTGGAGAGGGATTAGAACCCCTGTCAGAATTTATTGTCGTCTGTGCCCCCACTAGGGGAGTTCCACCCTCTCTATTTGTCCTGTTTACCATTATCATTGAAAGTTAAAGAAGAAAAAAAAACATCCCCAAAATTTTGGGTTGTCCCCAGAACAGTAATAGAGCGGAAATCTTCCAATGGGGACACTAGTTATGGTCATCGGGGGGTCCCCAAGGAATTCACTTAACTTGCAGAGATTTACTCTCACTTCCTGTTTGTCTATGGGACAAGAAATTAAGGGAATTCTCCCCAAAAGGAAAAAATCGGACAGGGATTACCAAATAAAAAAAATAAATAAAAAAAAACTAGAACTATAGGCAAAACTTTTTTTTTTTTTTTAACCACTTCCCGACCGCCTCATGTAGATATACGTCTACAGAATGGCACGGGCAGGCAAAAGCACGTACGGGTACGTCCCCTTTAACTTGCCTGCCCGTGGGTCGCGAGCGCGCCGCCATCGGCGCGCTCGCGACCCGGTCGGGAGCTCCGTGACCACGGCCGCGGGACCAGCGGACCCGATCGCCGCTGATATCCCGCGATCGGGTTATGGAGCTGAAGAACGGGGAGAGGTTTGTGTAAACAAACCTCTCCCCGCGCTTCCTACACTGCCTGTCATTGATCGGCTGTTCCCTGTCATCGGGAAAGCCGATCAATGACGTTAGACGTACAGCCACGCCCCCTACTGTAAAAAAAAAAAAAAAAAAAAACACAACACGTCACACTGACCCCTCCCCGCCCCCTAGTGGTTAACTCTTTCACTACAACTGTCATTTACATATGAATCAGTGCTATTTAAATAGCACTGATTTCTGTATAAATGACAAATGTCCCAAAAATGTGTCAAAAATGTCCGATGTGTCCGCCATAATGTCGCAGTCACAATAAAAATCGCTGATCGCCGCCATTACTAGTAAAAAAAAAAAAATATTAATAAAAATGCTATAAAACTATCCCCTATTTTGTAAACGCTATAACTTTTGCACAAACTAATCAATAATCGCTAATTGCGATTTTTTTTACCAAAAATATGTTGAAGAATACGTATCGGCCTAAACTGAGGAGAAAAAAAAATGTTTTTTTATATATTTTTTGGGGATATTTATTATAGCAAAAAGTAAAAAATATTGCATTTTTTTCAAAATTGTCGGTCTATTCTTGTTTATAGCGCAAAAAATAAAAACCGCAGGGGCGATCAAATACCATCAAAAGAAAGCTCTATTTGTGGGAAAAAAAGGGCGTCAATTTTGTTTGGGAGCCACGTCGCACGACCGCGCAATTGTCAGTTAAAGTGACGCAGTGCCGAATTGCAAAAAGGGGCCTGGTCCTTTAGCTGCAAATTGGTCCGGGGCTGAAGTGGTTAATAACCAACACGTTATATTTACCTGCTCTGTGTAATGGTTTTGCACAGAGGAGCCCCGATCCTTCTCTTCTCCCGCTGGCACTCCCCCCTCCCCCCCCAGCAAACCGCTTGCAACGGGAGGTACTCGTGCAGGATTAAATCCTGAGCCACACTGAAGCTTTGTATTCATTCAGAAAATACAAATCTTCTTGCGAATGCCTGTGCAGCGCTCAGCCCGACATGATTTGATTCCAGGAGCTGGACAGGAAGTTCCCATCCCACTGCCAGAACATGGAGCCTCACACACAGCACTGCAAGTGCACCTGATAGAGTTCCAAATAGTTTGTTTGGACCATGAACTATTTAAAGGTTGCAGGTGCTTCACATTTAACCACTTAAGGACCAGATGATTTAACCCCCTTAATGACCAGGCCATTTTTTGCAATTTGGCACTGTGTCACTTTAGCCTCATACACACGACCGGACTTTGTACCAACTTTCCCGTGGATTTTTGTACAAAAGGCGTTGGCCTTAAGTTTGGATTGCATACACACGATCTGACTTTTTAGGCAACAAATACGAACGTAGTGACGTTTCAACGTACTGACGACACTTCAAAAGAGGACGTTCGAATACTCCTGCGCCACCTTTGGTCAACTTCTGTATTGTTGTCTGATCTTTTTCATTGGTTCTGAGCATGCGTGTTTGTACTTTGGACTAAAGTCCGTTGGTTTTGTGTACACACGGTCGGACTTTGCTCCATCGGACTTTTGTTGGCAGAAAGAGGGTCCGTTCGCACAGCCAACAAAAGTCTGATGAAAACTGAAAAAGTTGGTCCGATGGAGCGTACACACGGTTGGATGTTGGTCCAAAACAGCTCATTTGCATGTTTGTTGTCAAAAAGTCCGATTGTTTGTATGGGCCTTTTGACTGACAATTGGGCGGTCATGCGACGCTGTACCCAAAGAAAAATCCTTTTTTTCCCCCACAAATAGAGCTTTCCTTTGGTAGTATTTGATCACCTCTGCGGTTTTTTACTTTTTGCTATAATAAATATCTAAAAAAAAAAAAAATAGATTTCTTCATCAGTTTAGGCCAATGTGTATTCTTCTACATGCCTTTGGTTAAAAATAAAAATCGCAATAAGTGTATATTGATTGGTTTGCGCAAGTTATAGCATCTAAAAAATAGGGGATAGATTTATGGCATTTTTTTTTTTTTACCAGTGCGATCAGTGATTTTTTAGCAGGACTGCTATAAAAATGCCACGATTACTGTATAAAATGTCACAGGCAGAGAAAGGTTTAACACTAGGGGGTTAAATGGGTGTTTCCAACTGTGGGGGGGGGGGGGAAAGTGTACTGACTGGAGGAGGAGAGAGATCGCTGTTTCTAAACACTAGGAACAGACGATCACTCTCTACTCCTCTGACAGAACGGGGATCTGTTTGTTTACATTGACTGATCCTTGTTCTGCCTCTCTGAGGAGCGATCGCGGGTGGCTGACGGACATCGCGGCCGCCGGCATCATGCATCAGCTCCCCCGCTGTGCAGCGGGTGAGCGCGCCTGCTCTAGCTGTTTAAAGGGCAGACGTACAGCTTTCGGTGACTCACGGGGAACGAGGGCGACCTGCCGCAATATAAATGATGGCGGCAGGTCGGCAAGTGGTTAAGGTACTCACCCGCCGAGCGGATCCAGTGTTGTCCTGCTGAGAGCCGCTTCTTTTATGCTCCCCACTCGGTCACTTGTTTGGTGACATCAGGAAGCTGCCTGGCTCCTCCGGGTTCAGCCGGCGGCTTCCCTGATGACGACACACACTGCCTGTCCTGCCCCCCACCTCCTCCTTTCTTAACCACTTCAGACCAATTGGCAGCCAAAAGGACCAGGCCCCTTTTTGCGATTCGGCACTGCGTAACTAAAAGGCAGGCTTGATCCATCTGCTGGCTTGCATACATTTTTGGGCAATTTTTGGGCATTTTGCCAAGGCACACCTGAAGAAACCTCAAGGCACCCAATGGTGCCTGCAGAGCCGATCGGCCCTATAGGCACACTATGCAAGCTGCTTAGGGCCCCGCCGCTGTGGGGGGGTCCTTAAGACCCAGCATCCCCCCCTGCACCTCTGGCTGGCCGTTTAGAGTGCAGTGAGGAGAGGTGGGAGGAGGTGGAAGACGGCGATTGGCAGCTCTATGGTGCCTGAGTGGGCGGCGGGATCTCCCTGAGGTTTGTAGTATTCTCAGTGTATACAGTGGAGAAGAGAAGGGAGGGGCCTCTGACCCAGGCAGGTATTAGTTTCACTTTCACTCTGCTTGAACACTGTTGCTGATGCCCGGGTCAGAGGCCCCTCCCCTCTCCGCTTAGGGTTGCCACCTTTCCCTCAAGCCAAACCCGAACACTTTATCGGCGCATGGTACATTTTTTTGTGGTATACACTATAGGATTTTAAAGACCTGGAGGAGAGCAATAATGCGTCACGCTTTTGTGGATGGTAACTACTGACACCGTCCACTGCCCTACTGACACCGTCCACTGCCCTCCCCACAGACTCCTCTTCCCTTATATCGGTCCCCCCTCGATTAGATCAGGGAACCCACCCATCAGTGTCCCCTTCCCTGCAAGACCCCATTAGACTGCCTTACCGAGAGCCGATTTGAGCCAAGAAGTGTGGGAGCCGGAGTTTGGGGGTGGAGCTCCTCTACTGTAGTGCTGTTTTCCTTCCTTCCATTGTGTGGGAGCCTTGGGGAGAAGTGTGTCGGCAAGACACAGGATTCAGGACACATCCGAACTGGTGCACTCACTCACAGGGCTGCTGTTAGCAATTATTGGGACCCCATACAGCCATCCTCATGAGGCTCCCATCCCCTGAGGAGGGAAAGTGGTGGGGGGAGGGAGGTGAGAAAGGGGAAGGTGAGAGGAGGAGGTGAGAGGGGGGAGAGTAAGGGGGGAGGAGACAGGAGAGAGGAGGTGAGAGTGGGGGTGAGAGGGGTGGGGATGAGAGAGAGAGGGGGATTAGAGAAAGAGTGGTGGGTGCGAGAGAGAGGGGGTGAGCGAGAGGCTAAGAGAAAGTGAGAGAGAGAGAGAGAGAGAGAGAGAGAGGGGGGCTGACACAGAGGAGGGGGGAGCTGACACAGAGGAGGAGGGGAGCTGACACAGAAGAGAGGGGGTGACAGGGGAGGGGGGGACACAGAGGAGAGGGGGGAGACACAGAGAAGGGGGGGGGGGTGACAGAGAAGGGGGGTGACACAGAGGAGGGGGGTGGGTGACACAGAGGAGGGGGGTGACACAGAGGAGGGTGGGACACAGAGGAGGGGGCGACACAGAGGAGGGGGTGACACAGAGGGGGGGATGACACAGAGAGAGGGGGGTGACACAGAGGAGGGGGGGGGTGACACAGAGGAGGGGTGACAGGGAAGGGGGTGACACAGAGGAGGGGGGTGACACAGAGGAGGGGGGGGTGACACAGAGGAGGGGGGGGGTGACACAGAGGAGGGGGGGGAGGGGGCGGGGGGGGTGACACAGGGGAGAGGGGGTGACACAGGGGAGAGGGGGGGACACAGAGGAGGGGGGACACAGAGGAGGGGGGTGACACAGAGAAGGGGGGGTGACACAGAGGAGGGGGGGGACACAGAGGAGGGGGGGGGGGTGACACAGAGGAGGGGGGTGGGGGGACACAGAGGAGGGGGGTGACACAGAGGAGGAGGTGACACAGGGTAGGGGGGTGACACAGGGGAGGGGGGGGGTGACACAGAGGAGGGGTGACAGGGAAGGGGGTGACACAGAGGAGGGGGGTGACACAGAGGAGGAGGTGTTACACAGAGGAGGGGGGGTGACACAGAGGAGGGGGGGGGTGACACAGAGGAGGGGGGTGGGGGGACACAGAGGAGGGGGGTGGACAGAGGAGGGGGTGGGGGGGACACAGAGGAGGGGGGTGGACAGAGGTGGGGGGACACAGAGGAGGGGGGTGGGGTGACACAGGGGAGGGGGGGGGGGGGTGACACAGGGGAGGGGGGGTGACACAGAGGGGAGGGGGTGACACAGAGGAGGGGGTGACACAGAGGAAGGGGGGGGGTGACACAGAGAAGGGGGGGGTGACACAGAGGAGGGGGGTGACACAGAGGAGGGTGGGTGACACAGAGGGGGGGGTGACACAGAGGAGGGGGGTGACACAGGGGAGGGGGTGACACAGAGGAGGGGGTGGGGTGACACAGAGGGGGGGTGACACAGAGGAGGGGGGGTGACACAGAGGAGGGGGGTGGGGGGGACACAGAGGAGGGGGGTGACACAGAGGAGGGGGGTGACACAGAGGAGGGGGGGGTGACAGAGGAGGGGGGTGGGGGACACAGAGGAGGGGGGTGACACAGAGGAGGAGGGTGACACAGAGGAGGGGGGGTGACACAGAGAGGGGGGGGTGACAGAGGAGGGGGGGGTGACAGAGGAGGTGGGTGACACAGGGGAGGGGGGTGACACAGAGGAGGGGGGGTGACACAGAGGAGGGGGGTGACACAGAGGGGGGGGGTGACAGAGGAGGGGGGGTGACACAGAGGAGGGGGGGGGGGTGACAGAGGAGGGGGGGTGACAGAGGAGGGGGGGGGGTGACACAGAGGAGGGGGGGTGACACAGAGGAGAGGGGGGTGACAGAGGAGGAGGGTGACACAGAGGAGGAGGGTGACAGAGGAGGTGGGTGACACAGGAGGTGGGTGACACAGAGGAGGGGGGGTGACAGAGGAGGAGGGGTGACACAGGGGAGGGGGGGTGACACAGAGGAGGGGGGTGACAGAGGAGGGGGGTAAGCTGACAGAGCAGATAAGACCTCAGGAGACACACATCGTGAGGCAGGACTCCGGGAGCAAGCAGGTGCGATTATCGAATCCACAGTCCAGCCCCGCCCCCGCCTCCACGAGTGACCATCACCAGCTCCGCAGGCCCATTCACAGACCCCAATGTCTGCCGCCCAGCCCGCCCCGCACATGGCCCGTTCGGCCAATCACAGGGCACCCGCTGGATCAGAGCATACCGCTGTGTAACAGTGATAGCGGCGGGCACAGGATCATGAGTGCAGCGTAGCCCCTCTAGATAGTGTGGCCGGGGACAGAGATTTGGCTGCCACTGGCCATAGGACGGTGGAATGTGTGCCCGGGTTTCCAGTGGGTGGAAACCCTGGCACATGTGTCAAAACCCGAACTGTCCGGGTCAAAACCGGACAGGTGGCAACCCTATCTCCGCTGTATACATTCGGAGATAGAACTACTAGCCCCAGGGAGATCCCCTGCATGTGAACACCATATAGCTGCCGATCGCCGCCTCCCACCTCCACCAGCCAGGTACAGGGGAACCTCTGCAAGGGGGGAGTCAGCTGTTTGGGGGCCCAAATGTAAGAGGGGGGTTTCTGGGGACACTAATGTAAGGAAGGGGGCCTCTGGGGACACTAATGTAAGAGGGGGGCTCTCTGGGGACACTAATGTAAGGACGGGGCCCTCTGGGAACACTGATGTAAGGACAGGGCCCTCTGGGGACACTGATGTAAAGACGGGGCCCTCTGGGGACACTGATGTAAGAGGGGGGGCTCTCTGGGGACCCTGTGTAAGGAGGGGCTCTCTGGGGACCCTGTGTAAGGAGGGGCTCTCTGGGGACACTAATGTAAGAGGGAAGGCCATCTAGAGACACTAATGTAAGGGGAGGCTCTCTTGGGACCATGGTGTAAGGGGGGGCTCTCTGGGGACCCTGGTGTAGGGGGGGCTCTCTGGGGACCCTGGTGTAAGGGGGGGGGCTCTCTGGGGACCCTGATGTTAGAAGGGGCTCTCTGAGGACCCTGATGTAAGGAGGGGCTCTCTGGGGAGCCTGGTGTAAGGGAGGCTCTCTGGGGACCCTGGTGTAAGTGGAGGCTCTCTGAGGACCCTGATGTAAGGGGAGGCTCTCTGGGGGGACCCTGATGTAGGGGGATACCCTCTTGGGACCCTGATGTGAGTAGGGAGGCTCACTGGGGACCCTGATGTAAGGAGGGGCTCTCTGAGGACACTGATGTAAGGGGGGCTCTTTGGGGACCCTGATGTAAGGAGGGGCTTTCTGGGGACCCTGATGTAAGGGGAGGCTCTCTGGGAAACCTAATGTAGGGGGAGGCTCTCTGGGGACCCTGATGTAGGGGGAGACTCTCTGAGGGCACTGATTTAAGGGGGGCTCTCTGGGGACCCTGATGTAAGGGGAGGCTCTCTGAGGATCCTGATGTAAGGGGAGGCTCTCTGGGGATCCTGATGTAAGGGGAGGCTCTCTGGGGACCCTGATGTAAGGGGGGAGGCTCTCTAGGGACCCTGATGTAAGGGGGGCTCTCTGGGGACCCTAATGTAGGGGGAGGCTCTCTGGGGACCCTGATGTAAAGGGGGGGGGGCTCTCTGGGGACCCTTATGTAAGGGGGGGGGCTCTCTGGGGACCCTGATGTAGGGGAGGCTCTATGGGGACCCTAATGTAGGGGGAGGCTCTCTGGGACCCTGATGTAAGGGGGGCTCTCTGGGTACCCTGGTTGAAAAACACTGATTTAAGGGGGGCTGTCTGGGAACCCTTGTGTAAGGGGGGCTCTCTGGGGACCAAGGAGGGGCTCTCTGAGGACCCTGATGTAAGGGGGGCTATCTGAGGACCCTGATGTAAGGGGGGCTCTCTGGGGACCTCATTCTGTTCTATATCTTCTTTTTGGTTTTGGGGGGATACAGTCTGAGATTACTTAGTCTTCCTTTATATGGCTTTGCAGTTTGAAGAATATTTACTTTTTTGCTGTTTGTGAAAGCTTGTACCAGGGCTCTGGTTGTCGAAATGACCAATATGTGTTTTCTCTCTGTCTCATTTAAAATTTTCGATAGAAATCAGTGAAAGTAAAATCATTGAAAGTAAACTGACAGGCCGGGCAAGGAGAGCATTCATCAGAGAAGCAGCCAAGAGGTCCATGGTAACTCTGGAGGAGCTGCAGAGATCCACAGCTCAGGTGGGAGAATCTGTCCACAGATCGTGCTCTCCACAAATCTGGCCTTTATGGAAGAGTGGCAAGAAGAAAGCCATTGTTGAAAGAAAGCCATAAGAAGTCCCATTTGCAGTTAGCAAGAAGCCATGTGGGGGAAACAGCAAACATGTGGAAGAAGGTGCTCTGGTCAGATGAGACCAAAATGTTACTTTTTGGCCTTAAAAAAGCAAAACGCTATGTGTGGCGGAAAATTAACACTGCCCATCACCCTGAATACATCATCCCCACCATGAAAAAAACATGGTGGTGGCAGCATCATATTGTGGGGATGTTTTGCTTCAGCAGGGACAGGAAAGCTGGTCAGAATTGATGGGACCAAAACTACAGACCAATATCCCTCGTCAACGTTGACCTAAAGATCTTTACTAAGGTGCTCTCAATGCGATTGTCGGAGTGGATACCATCGATTGTCCATTCGGACCAGGTTGGTTTTGTGCCCTCGAGAGAGGCGAGGGACAACACCACAAAGGCAATTAACCTTATCCATGCTACCAAAACACATGGAACTCCAATGCTGCTTCTTTCGACCGACACCGAAAAGGCGTTTGACAGGGTGCATTGGCACTTCCTGTTTGAGACCCTTCGACACGTAGGTTTAGGCCAGCGAATGATAAACTGGATACAAGCCATCTATTCCAGACCCTCAGCTCAAGTAAAAGTAAATGGTCACCTCTCCTTCCCCCTTGAGATAACCAACTGGACGAAGCAAGGTTGCCCCTTGTCGCCATTAATATTTATCTTGACCCTGGAACCCTTCCTCTGTATGGTGAGAGACAATCCTAACACATCGGATCTTCATCTAGGTGACAATCTATCTTCTAAAATAGCAGCCTTTGCTGATGACTTACTTTTTTTCATCTCCAACCCCCTAGTATCTATACCAAACCTGATGTCAGAACTGAAGAATTATGGGGCGTTGTCCCTCTTCAAAGTCCATTTCCAGAAATCGGAGGCTTTAAATGTCTCCATGCCGATCTCTTTGGACAAACTGCTACATGCAGATTTCCCTTTAAAATGGGTAGGTTCCTACATCAAATATAGACCTACGGAAGTGGCAGAAGGGTATGTTCTCCTGGTTTGGACGATGCAGCATAATAAAAATGAACATTATGCCCAGACTATTATATCACCTGCAGACCCTCCCCGTTAAGATTCCGAATGCTTTCCTCAGAGCAGCGAACCGAGCATTAGTCACGTTCATCTGGGCCCAGAAACCCCCGAGGCTGGCTCAGTCAATTTTACGCTTACCAAAAATGCTTGGGCGTATGGCCCTCCCAGATGTGAGTTTGTATCACGCGGCTTGTCATATGACGAGATTCATTGACTGGTGTCGCCATGGGGAACTGAAACAATGGATCCAAATAGAGCAGCTCCTGTCAGGAACGGAGTTGCGCGGGTTGCCTTGGTGCCAGAAGAACCTACCGGACCATGCAATTAACCATCCTACGGTAGGAGAGGTATGGCGGATAGCCCAAAAAACCTTTTGGGAGCACTTGATCGCGCCAATCCCCTCACCGCTTACCCCAGTAATTGGGAACCCTGATTTTAGCTCGGGACTTAGTGATCCCAGATTTCAAAGCTTGAATGTGATTGACAGATGTCAGCTCTGCCACTTCACCAGCAATGGAAAGTAGATGTCCAGAGAAAACATCATGGAAGACCCTCTTTTAACGAACCTCTCCTTTTGGCAAAAGCTCCAATTAGCCCACTTTTTTAGATCGCAGCCCCCTCCGCCCTTTGAGAGAGCCTTGATGTCTTTTGAGATTTTATGATCTGAGCAAGAACCAGTGCGTCATACTATCTCGTCAACATACCAACTCCTTATCACACCCCCCAAGGGGTACAGACCTCCCTATATAGCTAAATGGGAACGAGACCTGGAAATACAGCTAACCGAGAGACAAGTGGAGAGAATAATTCTCTTCACGTGCAAAACATTGGTGTGTGCCAACTAGCAGGAGGCAGGGTTTAACCACTTTCAGACCGGACCAATTTGCAGCCAAAGGACCAGGCCCCTTTTTGCGATTGGGCACTGCGTCGCTTTAACTGACAATTGCGCGGTCGTGCGACGTGGCTCCCAAACAAAATTGACGTCCTTTTTTTCCCACAAATAGAGCTTTCTTTTGGTGGTATTTGATCGCCCCTGCGGTTTTTATTTTTTGCGCTATAAACAAAAAAGAGCGACAATTTTGAAAAAAAACGCACTCTTTTTTATTTTTTGCTATAATAAATATCCCCCAAAAATATATACAAAACATTTTTTTTCCTCAGTTTAGGTCGATACGTATTCTTCTACATATTTTTGGTAAAAAAAAATCGCAATAAGCGATTATTGATTGGTTTGCACAGAAGTTATAGCGTTTACAAGATAGGGGATAGTTTTATAGCATTTTTATTAATAATTTTTGTTTTATAAGTAATGGCGGCGATCAGTGATTTTTATTGTGACTGCTACATTATGGCGGACACATCGGACATTTTTGACACATTTTTGGGACCATTGTCATTTATACAGCAATCAATGCTATTTAAATGCATTGATTCCTGTGTAAATGACACTGGCAGTGAAGGGGTTAACCACTAGGTGGCAGTGTAGGGGTTAAGTATGCCTAGAGGTGTGTTTCTTACTGTGGGGGGCGTGGCTGTCAACTAGTGAATGCTGATCTCTGCTCCAATCACAGGGAGCAGAGATCGGCATCACTAGTTGCTAGGCTGAACGGGGAGATGCTGTTTATTTCCGCATCACCTCGTTCAGCCTTCCCGTGAGACGATCGCGGGTGTCCCCGCGGCGATCGAGTTCGCGGGACCCACGACCGGCCTCACGGGGGTCCCGACCGACGCGAGCGTGCCCCCGATGGCACGGCGGCATCTTAAAGGGGACGTATTTATACGCCCTTATGCCTGTCCGTGCCATTCTGCCGACGTATATCGTTGTGCGCCGGTCGGGAAGCAGTGCTATCACAGTGGTACTACACTCCAGTCAGGTTACACAGGATGTTCCCTCAGAGCTCAGACCTGTGTTGGAGATGCGGGGAGGAGTCAGGCAATCTTCTACACATCTTCTGGTCCTGTAGGCTCCTAAACCCCCTTCTGGACGGAGGTCCATCGCATTACACAGAAGGTCACAGACTGGGAGCTGCCCAGGACTCCCGAGTTCTTTCTATTGCACTATCATGAAATACCGAGCAAGGCCTACAGGAAATCAATCCTACCTCTTGGTCACAGCAGCAAAAAGTTGTTTCCCCCTGTTCTTGAAGCGGACGGAGCCTCCAGGGGTGGCTGTCTGGTTGAGGAAGGTAGCTGATACCAACAAAATGGAGGATCTGGTGGCAGCCGACAGGGGACTCGCAGAGCAGTTCCTCAAGAAGTGGTTGTATTGGCTCGAATTCTTCTATTTGGAGGAGTATGCAAGGCTGATGGCATAATTACCTTGTGATTGGCGCAACGCGGGATGAATACTGAGAAACCGATGGAAGGACTGGAGGAGGGGTCCCCCCTTCCCCCTACTCTCCCCCTCTCCAATCCTCCCCCCCTTTTTTTTTTCTTCTTCCTTTCCCCCCTTCCCTTTCTTATTCTCATTTTTCCTGATATCTTTTCTTAGTCCCCCCCTCCCATACTACTTAAGCATAAATTGGAGCTCAATTTTACACGGGACACAGCGAGCTCCCTAATCTCGATGTCTGTCATGTCTGTCACCAAGTTCATGACTATATAGGTTTCTACAAACAGTCATATCTTGTTGTTCGGTTAACATGATCAGACCTGTCGAGTTGTATCTAAAGTACAAAAAAAAACTGTTGTGTTCTTTGTACCAATGTATGTGTGCTTTTTATATCTTATTCTTTGCAAATAAAGAATTTAAAAAGAATTGATGAGAAGATGGATGGAGACAAATACAGGGCAATCTTAGAAGAAAACCTGTTAGAGTCTGCAAAAGACTTGAGACTGGGGTGGAGGTTCACCTTCCAGCAGGACAACGTCACTAAACATACAGCCAGAGTTACAATGGAATGGTTTAGATCAAAGCATATTCATGGATTAGAATGGCCCAGTCAAAGTCCAGACCTAAATCCAATTGAGAATTAGTGGCAAGACTTGAAAATTGCTGTTCACAGACGCTCTCCATCCAATCTGACAGAGCTTGATCTATTTTTCACAGTAGAATGGCCAAAAATGTCACTCTCTGGATGCAGAGACATACCCAAAAAGACTTGCAGCTGTAATTGCAGCGAAAGGGGGTTCTACAAATTATTGACTAAGGGGGCTGAATACAAATGCACGCCACACTTTTCATATATTTGTAAAGAATTTGGAAAAACATTTATAATTTTCCTTCCACTTCACAATTATGTGCCACTTTTTGTTGATCTATCACAAAAAAATCCCAATAAAATGCATTTATGTTTTTGGTTGTAACATGACAAAATGTGAAAAATTTCAAGGGGTGTGAATACTTTTTCAAGGTTGTTGCATTACATTCATTTTGAAGGACATCCCAATGCACTAAGGCAATGATGGCAAACCTTAGCACCTCAGATGTTTTGGAACTACATTTCCCATGATGCCCATGCACTCTACAGTGTAGCTGAGCATCATGGGAAATGTAGTTCCAAAACATCTGGGATGCCAAGGTTCACTATCACTGCACTTAGGCAATGTACCTGTGTTGCAGTGCCATGCAGCACACAGCAAGTGCAAGGAAGTATGTTGTGGTGTATTGCATTACATAAAATTGGTTGCATCTGATTTTTCCGTCGTTATGATGCATAAGCAGCCTATTCATTTCAGATGGTCACTCTAACGCAACGTATATTAACACACCACAAAAATGTGAATGGGCCCCTAGAGTGAACACCCTCCACAGTCTGCTGAAGAACAGTCCTCTTTATATGGCAATCAGAAAAATTAGGCATTTCAAGCAGTCATAATGTATAATTTAACCATCCATACAGAACAAGATAGGCAATCAACAATTGATAATGAATCAATGGTTGATAATTATCTCCCTACCCTAACGGACCATTTTAAATTTCAGGGAAAGGAGGCATGCATATAACATATTGCTCCTCAGACTTACATGTATCTCCCCCCAGGTTGAAAGGCGCCTGATCCCCCGATAACATTCAGCCTGAATGATATGGGTCACTTGAATTTCTCAATTACATTTTCTCCTCCCTCTCGTCGTCTATCAATTTTTAAATTCTCCACCTCGCCCTGCGGCTAGGAGTTAAAAATAAGAATGAATTAGCTTAAATAGATGTGTCCTCACTCCTCAAGCTGCCTGTGTACGTGAATTCAGCCAACCATTCTGCTGTAAGAAGGCAGCAGGGGTGAAACTGTGCTAGCTCCAATAGAGAGACAGTTGTTTCATACACTAACATTGATCCCTATAGCTGGGCTTATTCACACCGGTCAGGGCGGTTTGCGGTGGATTTAACGCACGTTGCGTTAATGCAGCCCTTTCATTTGAATGGGCTGCCTAATGCACCGCAACAGACCAAAGATCGCTCCTGCAGCATTTTTGGTAACTCAAAGTTGCATGTTACTGTGCATTGTAGTGCAGTGCAGCACAGGCGTGTCAGGAAGGTGAATTGGGGTGCCATTATTAGTGAATGGCCCCACAGCACCCCAACACATGTAACATGCAATATGCTAAAGCGTGCATTACCACAGTGTGAACAGGCCATATTTATGAATTGTAAATACACCATGTGCTTCTTTAATCTTCTAGAATCTTTAATAGTGTACAAAGTGATAGGTGTATAGAATATAGGACACTTCTCAAACTGTTTTCTCTTTCGGAAATAGTTTAGTACCCAT
This sequence comes from Lithobates sylvaticus, assembly GCA_028564925.1. Taxonomy (NCBI): domain Eukaryota; kingdom Metazoa; phylum Chordata; class Amphibia; order Anura; family Ranidae; genus Lithobates; species Lithobates sylvaticus. The sequence goes on from CM053029.1 coordinate 77,639,653, forward strand.
TTTTGGAACATTGACAATCAGTGTCATAAGAGGAAGGAGTTTTATTTCTGAGCCATGGGGTTCCTCTGTATATCATCTGGAGTTAAATTTTTCCAGTATTTGTGATGGTTTCCTTCTGTTTAAAAAAAAAAAAATTGATGGTTGCTGTGGCAAACTGATCTTCAATCAAAGTTGAAGCCTCCTTATAGGAAACGCGTTGGAAGGAGCCAGTTATAATATCAGGGAGCATGGACCACATTGCAAGAGACCATGCCATAATTTTTGCTGTAACATTTTTAAGTGAATTTTTAATTTTTTTTAAATTTTTATCAAAAGATAATGAACTATTAGTCTTCCTCCAATTTATTATCATTCATCATGAGCTGAGTACTGGAGATCCACTTGAGCCCTCGCAGGAAGGTAGAGGAATCCATTTCATCAGCCGCAGATAAGCATCCATGCTTACCAATCAGGGTCTACTGGGAGCTATTGTCCATTGTGAACCTCCAAGATTTGGCAGACAGAGGAATCCATCCCAAAGCTGTGGATCAGCACACATGCTGGTGACCTATGTGGGTCTGGTAAGCAGCCAATTTTTATCACTTTTGAGCACGGTGGTGCGTTCATACTAAAGTGTCCATACACCTTGGGATCGGTATCCGTTCGATTTGGGACTCATAAAACAATTTGGATTTGTTCCTAATTCAGATTTTGCTTTCATATTGACTCTTTTGAACCTGAGAGAGACTGTTCATACAGGTTTACTCTTTTGCGAATTCTCAGACCATATACAGCACGTTTTTGAATAATTGCATTGTTTATACCTATTTATTGTGCATACACAGTCTTTAGATCATTTGCAGATTCTCATGTGTCACAGGTCAATCTAGACGACTCACTTGTTTTATTTTTTTCATTTTTTTTCAGTGTGTTCACATTAGGCAACATAATTTGTGCATTATATATATATATATATATATATATATATATATATATATATTTTTTTTTTTTTATATATTTTATATATCACTGTGGGTTTTCCCACTCTTTACACAGAGTCAGCACATCTTCACATTATCAATCACTTTTTAATCCTGGTATTCAGGTTTTGCAGGTGCAGCAGACTTAATGATTAGATTTGTCAGCGCTTCCCTTCACCTACATCAGTGTTTCTCAACTCCAGTCCTCAAGGCGCCCCAACAGGTCATGTTTTCAGGCTTCCTATTATTTTACACAGGTGATTTCATCAGTTTCACTGCCTTAGTAATTACCACAGCCATTTCATCTGAGGGAAAGCCTGAAAACACGCCTTGAGGACTGGAGTTGAGAAACACTGACGTACACACACACAGGTATATAGCATGCCAACATCCTTTAAGCCAGATATGCTACAAAGGATTTAAAAATAATTATTATGGGACTTTTTAGGCATTCTTAACCACATCAAAAATATTTATGTAAAACAAGTGTAACACCCTCTAGTTAGGTAGGTGCTAGAGTGAGGATTTTTCTAGCAGAGTAGGTACATTTTGGCAGGCCTAGCTGATTGCTAGGCATGTTTGTTTTCATTCTGGCTGAGAGTGGCTCAGGGTAGCAGCTGGTGACTCATAGGCAGCATTACTAACACCTCCCTCTTCCTTCTAGAGCTTGCTAGAAAGATCTGGAAGGAGAGGAGGAGGGGAGAGGTTGAGCTCCCTGGGGTGTTTTAGGGAGCTCTGACCAATCCCCAACCTGGATTGGCAGGGGGCAGGCCTCCTTAAATACCTGGGGTCAGGCCAGCTGGGGAGGAGTTGTCGGGTGGAAGAGCTGGAGTGAAAGAGTGTGGAGGCGGTCAGGGCCCCCGGGGGAACTCCCCAGTCTGGGGGGGGGGGTTGACCTTGGGTTGGGGCTCCGGTGCATCAAGGAGGAGAAAAAACAGGTCTGCTTCAGTTGCATTATAGTGCAGATCGCGGCACAAGCCCCCACTTGTTTTGCTTGCGTCTATCTAGCAAGGTTAGTTTACAGGATAAGGATGGAAACTGAGACCTCTGCAGTGTGTAAATGTGCTTTTACTATACAAAAATGCTGTACATACAAAACTATTACAATATTAGGACTACAAATCAAGACTGGCAGATATATCTAGCAAGATGCCTAGCAAATAAGCAGAAACCATGGTCTGTAACAGTAGAAATACGCTTAAAAGTTGCTTAACTCTGGTTACTGTGGGTTCGTGATCGCCGTTGACAACTCGGACTCAGGCTTCTTCTTTTGGAGATCAGGTACCTTCTTCTTGGCTGGTTACAGATGAGAGTCTTTTGGTGGTAATGCATTGTGAAGCCTCTTATCATGCCTTAAACACCAGGGACAGTCTGTAAGACCAGGAGGCCTAAAACATCACATAAGGGTTAGATAATGAGCTACAGTTGACACAAGGCTAATTCCATCATAAGAACCTTCAAGGGTTAGCCAAATGAGCCAACAGACACAAACAAGAGGTATCTCAATTAACTCATTAAACAATGGGGATTCACATCTAGAAGGCACACGATGGGAGAAACAAAAACTTGTGTATTCTGTCTACTATACAAGTTATCAGAAGACAATGTTCCAGCAGTCTGATGGCGCGTACACACAATCGGAAATTCCACCAGCAAAAGACCGATGTGAGCTTTTGGTTGGAAAATGTGACTGTGTGTAGGCTCCATCGGACTTTTTCTGGCGGGAATTTCGGCCAGCAAAAGATTGAGAGCATGTTCTCAATTTTTCCGACGTCTGTGGCAATTCCGACGTGCAAAATTCCAACGCATTTTCGGAAACAATTCGACGCATGCTCGGAAGCAATGAACTTCATTTTCGCGGCTCGCCGTAGTGTTGTAAGTCACCGCGTTCTTGGCGGTCGGAATTTGGTGTGACCGTGTGTAGGCAAAAACCAGGCTTTTCCAATGAGAATTCCGATCGTGTGTATGCGGCATTAGAAGTGGAAATAATTTATCTTCATAGATTTCTTGAAGGAGATTGTTGATAAATATTTCTGTCCCAAGAGAAGAAGCTTCTTCAACCCAGTCTGCATGAGGGCCACCATATCCACTTTTTTATGGATAAACAGCATCTTTGATAAATCATAAGCCCCATTATCTTGGTGCTTTAGTATAAGGCCATTAGCATCAAGTGTTGAAATATAACCATCCATTTATTATATTACAATTTACGTTTATACTGTAGTATAAAGCATTCAAATGTACACATGCAATGGTTTACATGCTTTTAAAAATGATAAAGTTCCAAAAACAAATAGAATTATCAATTTTGGAAATCCTAAATGTAAATTTAAAAATGAATGGACAGGCTCGCTTACAGTGGATGTTTTCTGAGCAACAAATGTCTTTTTTTTTTTTCTAACAGAAAAAACAAATGTTGTTTTAATATTAGAAACTGCTTTCCACCTGTGTTTTCATCCTACAAAATTTAAATTGTTCAAGAACAGATTCTCATATACTGTACTGAGCATTTTGTATAAGGCCCCTTTCACACGGTCGGACCGTTCAGATCCGCCTGTCAGTTTTGACGGCGGATCTGAACGGGCACTCCATGTTAGTCTATGGAGCGTCGGATGTCAGCGGAGACATCTCCGCTGACATCTGACCCGGTCCGATCCGCCAAAAGCAGACGTATGGCTATACGTCCAGATCTGTCCCTGGTGGATCGGATCGGGTGAGATCTGATGAAAACGGACACACTGTCCGTTTTCATCCGATCTCTCCATAGAGATCAGCGGCGCTCGCAAGCCCCTCCCCGCTCAGTGAGCGGAGAGAGGCTTGTCATCCGCCGGTTCAGTGGAGATCAACGGAGAGATCTCCAGCTGAGCCGGCGGACAGAGGCGGGCTCCGTGCAAGCGGAGCCCGCCTCGTGTGAAAGGGGCCTAAGACTACAATACACATACTTACAGTACCTGTCCTATATTCATGTAATGTAAGACCACATGATCCAAATATTTTAATATGTTACAATGGGGGTTATTTACTAAAGGAAAATTCACTTTGCACTGCAAGTGCACTTGGAAGTGCAGTCGCTGTAGATCCGAGGGGGACTTGCAAGGAAAATAAAAAACAGCATTTTAGCTTGCACATGATTGAAAGATAAAATCAGCAGAGCTTCCACTCATTTCAGATCTACCCCTTATGCCGAGTACACACGGTCAGAATTTCCGATGGAAACAGTCCGATGGGAGCTTTTCATCAGATTTTCCGACCGTGTGTATGCCCATCGGTCTTTTTCTGTCGAAATTTCCGACGGACTTTGGATTGAGAACCTGTTCTTAATTTTTCCGATGGAAAACCTTTCTATCGGATTTTTCGTTTGTGTGTATGCAATTCCGACACGCAAAATTCCGACGCATGCTCGGAAACAATTCGAAGCATGCTCAGAAGCATTAAACTTCCCTTTTATAGTGCAGTCGAACGTTTTTTAAGGCGTGGTGTTATTGATCGTCGGAATTTGGTGTGACCGTGTGTAGGCAAGACAGTGTGAGCGAAATTCCGTCAGAATTCCGACGGGAAAACCATCAGAGCTTTTTCCGACGAGAATTCCGACCGTGTGTACGCGGCATTAGATTTAGAGTGCAAAGTGGATTTGCCTTTCGTAAATAACCCCCAATTCTATAATGTTACAATGTTACTGTAGCACACAATGAAAAGATTTACCTGTTTTACAAAAACAATTACTGGCCTTGATACTTTTTTTATATGAACGAACATCCAAATTTTGGTTTTGCACAGAGCAGCCATAAGACACAGAGAACGTGGCTCAGCCGCTCCCCCTGCTCCTGCCTCACTGTCTGTGACTGACAGCAGTGGAAGCCAATAGCTCCTGCTGCTGCCTCTCAGCCAATGAGGAGCGAGAGACCCGGGAGTGACCCGACTGGCATGCACATCACTGGATGGAGAACGGGCTTAGATATGTATTTGGGGGGCTGAGGGGGCAGCTACACACTGAAGGTTTTTTGCCTTCATGCATAGAATGCATGTAAAAACCTTCATGCTTTACAACCACGTTAACTTCTTGCCTACTGGGCACTTTTACCCCCTTCCTGCCCAGGCTAATTTTCAGTTTTCAGCGCCATCACTCTTTGAATGACAATTGAGCGGTCATGCTACACTTTACCCATATGAAATTTTTTACAATTATTTTCCCACAAATAGAGCTTTCTTTTGGTGGTATTTATTCAGCACTGGGTTTTCTATTTTTTGTTAAAGATTTTGCCATTTTAAGCAACCCTGTCAGTGGTAAATGGTTTGTCTCAACGTTCAAACTATCATTTTTGCTGGACATCTTTGCCTTTTAGTGAATTTTTGCTTTTGGGTTTATTACCGTTTAAAGGTTTGGACTGTTGAATGTCTGCAAGTAGCTGCAAAGAGAAGTGGCATGATACTTTCTGATTGTATAGTCATTCTTGGGGTCAGCTGTAGTTTTATGCACAGGCGGCTCCTAATTAACAGAAGCATGACATGTTTGCTGATTGGATTAGAAGATACTAATGTGTTACACATGTAGCAGAATCTCTAACCTCTTCCAGTCTAATGAGAACCTTTGAGGCCACAGACCGCTGACACCCTTCAATATGTGGTGGGTTGTGAGGCATAGTGGGTGCAAAGACGGTGAAAGTCATTGGGTGCCAGACACTTCTTGGATGCAAAACAGGTTTTATTTCTTTTAACAGTCCTTTTTTATATTTTGCAAGGGAAAGAGGGTTGGGGCCAGGACACCCTTAAGTAGTTGCAATTTCAATAGGCAGACTCCGAGACTTCAATGGAAAGACAGCCGTAAAGGGAAAGGCCCCAGCAAGGTGCCACTTCTGCACGTGCAGGTTTGCTGTCTCCTATGGCAACAGTATTTAACAGTTCCTAACGCAAAGTTCAACAGTTCTCTCAGCTTCACTACAATGTCCACTTGTAGCTCTTTAGCCCCTTGAGCTCCTAGTCTCTCACTGGACTCTCTGATTCACTGACTCTGAATCTCGTGAGCTACTCAAGGCTTTTTGCGTTGGTAACTTCCTCAAGCATTACCCACGCTTCTCTGCTGGGTCCCTAGCTTGGCACTTCGGATACCTTCAAGCTTCACCCCAGCTGACTGACTCACTCCTTGGCTTGACACACAAGGCTGCTCTGCAAGCATCACCTCCGCTGGTTGGGCCCCTGACTTGATCACCGCCTGAAGTTTCCTGATTCTCCACCATGTCCGTTCGGTGAGAATACTGCTCCGGGACTTGCTTCAGTTACTCACTGTGGTCCCTGGTAAAAGAGATTTGCCCCTTAGTGGCGACAGCTTCCCATCTACCTCTGACCACAACAGGTTCTCCGGCCGGCGGGGCCGACACTTTTGGTTGGACTGCAAGCTGCAGTCCCAACCCTGCGCTGCCCTCTTACTTCTGCATAGGCCCTCACACAGCCTGGCAGCCAGATGCCCCCGGGATAGGCCCAATTTCTGGCCTAGCAGCCAGGGGCAGACAACAAACACGTCCACCCAGGCGGCAGTCCAGGTGGCACAAAACGTAGATCACCTGACTCCATCCGAATATATAGGTTCTCCCAGCAGGCTAAGGGATTCAAGAAACCCCCTGCCCATTGGCTGAGATATGCCATATAACCATAACTTGACCTTGAAATATCCTTCTCACATCTAATGCCACCAAGTGCTTGGCCACCTAGTGGCAGAAGAGAAAAGTACAACAAATTCCATATGCCTGCTTTCTAATTGGATCCCTACCTTTCATTTGAGATTATCTTTAAGGGCTAGTTTACACTTGCTTCAAAACATGGCTTCGGACAGGCTATGTCAAAGCTCTCTGAACGCCAATCAAAGCCCCTGTCAATAAATAAAATAATTAGCTTACAGTCCCGTTTACACCTGCTTTTGCCTGGTGCTTCGATGAGGCTTTGGTGGAGCTTTTATGAGGCTTCGATGAGGCTTTGGTGGAGCTTCGATGAGGCTTTGATGGGGTTTCGATAGGGCTTTGGTGAGGCCTCAGTGGGGCTTCAAGCAAGCTTTGCCATAGATTTCTATGGAGGCTTTGAAGACACTTTGAAGCACCACTGAAGCTACATGGGGTATAATTTGTGAAGCGAAGCCGAAGCAAAACAAAAGCAACGTGTAAACAGGACTGTAAGCTAACCATTTTATTTAGTGGCACCGTTCAGGGAGCTTTAACAAAGCCTGTCTGAAGCCTTGTTTTGAAGCAAGTGTAAACTAGCCATTCATGTGTGTTGAAGCTGAAGCAAGTATAAATGTGCCCTAAAAGTGAGATTTTGGAAGCTTTTTGCATCACTTTTGGATGGGACTGCAGGCTCTTACTACGGTAAGTGTCTTTATACTGGAATATGTGGAGTCACTTTTACAGTGAGTTTAGAGAATGGGTAGGGGCATGAACCTTAGAATATTATTGTCTTGAATTGGCACAAGCTCGGGTTTAAAATATCAAGATAGGGATAGCTGCTACTCAGTGGCGGCTGCTCTATATGGAGTGCGGGGGTGCTGCTCCCCCTAATCCATGCGCCCGGCCCCTAATCTGCATGCAGGACGCATTGATTTCAATGGGGTTTTCTTTGTTTTTGAAGCACGTGATTAGAGCCTGTGGCTCCAATTGGCTTAAAACAACAGTGGGCTTGAGGGGCACAGCACTGCGTCCTGAGCCCACTCAGTTGTGTGACAATAGTCAAATTAATATTCCCTATTGTCTTTCTGATTCTCCTCCTGGCCAATCAGGAAGTGGGTCCTGAGACCCAATTGGCCAGGGAGAAGCAATGGCCTGGTGTCATGGCAAGCTGCAGCAGGTGGTGGGGCAGCTTCCAGGAGCCCTACCCCGGATAACCAGCACCACCTCCTAAGGTAAGGACATGGATGGCGTCCAACACGTCAACGCAGGGGGCGGGGCTACTGCGTGGAGGGGCAGCTTCCAGGAGCCTACACAACCTTCGATTCCCATCCATCTCCTGCGGGGGGGGGGGGTCATGTGCTAGTGCGAGTGTGAGGGGGCCAGGGGCAGCTTCCACGAGCCTGCACCCATTCCCTTCTGTCTCCCACGGGGAGGGGGGGGTGGAGACTGGTGCGAGTGAGGGGGGCAGATTTGTTTGCCACTCCCCCTAAAATATTGACCAACAGCCACCACTGCTGCTACTATAGTGTTAGTGTTCTTATGAGGTTTACACCAATACTGGGGCAATCGGGTAGTTCAGCCAGGAGTCAGGGAACAAAAGTTTATACCTGTAATTTGGGAGGTCCAAACAACAGCTTAACAAATTAGATGGACCACCATAGGAGAGTGAACTCTGCAGGTCAGAATTCAGCGGTCTTCCTATGCCTAAAAGTACACGAGAAACCTACATAACAAAGAACAAAACTTGTTTGAATGGCTAAAATATCCCATAAAAATTCCTCTTATCCAATAAATTACATATACAATAAAAATCATGGAGCTTTGGTCTTGTTTAGATCTTTATTACCCAATCACTTTGTTAAAACACCATGGTAACAGTACGCCAGTTAAAATTCCAACCTGTCCTGCATCATATACTACATAGATACTAGATAAATATACAAATCATATTCACCCCAGATATTTTAATATGTATCAAATAGTCTCTATAGAAAACAGTATACCAATATTGTAAAGGTTCTTTAAAAACCAAAACATGTTCTACAGTACTTACCTTCTCTGTGTAATGGTTTTGCACTGAGCGGCCTCGATCCTCCTCCTCTCAGGTCCTCGGCGATCCTCGAAACACCTGCCTTTCAAATGCCCCCATAGCAAGGCACTTGCCATGGGGTCACTTGTGGGGGCTCAATCCCAAACCACACTGTAAGCATCTACTGACCCCCCCTTGTCTGGGAAACTTCTGACTGTCTGTATAGCACACAGCCATATTTCCTTTTTCTAATATAATAACACTTTCCGTCTTAATGATATACCGTATTTATCGGGGTATAACACGCACCGGCGTATAACACGCACCCCAAGTTTAGGAGGGAATTTTAAGGAAAAAAAGTTTTAGGAGAGAAGTTTAGGGAAAAAAAAAAACTTACATTTAAGCGTCATTGCAGCCTTGCCCAGCGTCATTTGCAGCTTGCCCAGCGTCATTTGCAGCTTGCCCAGCGTCATTTGCAGCTTGCCCAGCGTCATTTGCAGCTTGCCCAGCGTCATTTGCAGCCTTTCCCAGCGTCATTTGCAGCCTTTCCCAGCGTCATTTGCAGCCTTTCCCAGCGTCATTTGCAGCCTTTCCCAGCGTCATTTGCAGCCTTTCCCAGCGTCATTTGCAGCCTTTCCCAGCGTCATTTGCAGCCTTTCCCAGCGTCATTTGCAGCCTTTCCCAGCATCATTTGCAGCCTGCCCAGCGGCATTTGCAGCCTTTCCCAGCGTCATTTGCAACCTGCCCAGCGTCATTTGCAACCTGCCCAGCGTCATTTGCAACCTGCCCAGCGTCATTTGCAACCTGCCCAGCGTCATTTGTAACTTGCCCAGCGTCATTTGTAACTTGCCCAGCGTCATTTGTAACTTGCCCGGCGTCATTTGTAGCTTGCCCGGCGTCATTTGCAGCTTGCTAGTGTCATTTGCGGCTTGCTATCGTTTAAATTTCCCGCCGCGAGAAATACCGCGCATGCGCGGCCGAAAAAGACCGAACCGCGGCCGAAAAAGGCCGAAGTGTGGCCGAAAAAGACCGAGCCGACTGTTTAGCTCCGCTCGGAGTCCCGCCTCCCTGCTGTTTCGGGAGCGAGCGCAGGGAGGCGGGACTACGAGCGGAGCTGAACAGCCGGCTTCGGTCTTTTTCGGCCGCGCTTCGGCTTTTTCCGGCCTTTTTCGGCCGCGGTTCGGCCTTTTTCGGCCGCGGTCGCCATTTTTCGGCGCCGCAACCGATTTTTGTCATTTTTTTTTTGGGTATCGGCGTATAACACGCACCCACGACTTTCCCCGATTTTAAGGGGGAAAAAGTGCGTGTTATACGCCGATAAATACGGTAATACCTTACCTTTAGCCATTAAACTCCCAATTCAAGCATTCATACCTCACCAGCCAAGCATTGCATACATCACCACCTCAGTCTGGCTGCTTTCCATCTAAGCCCCTGGTTTCCCATTGCCCAGTAAACAGCCATCAACAGCAAGTATTCTTACAGCCTCATCTTTGCCTGGTCAGCCAGCCATCCTTCCGGCACACTCCCCAGCATGGCCTTTTTATTATCACAAAAGCTTTCACAAACAGGAAATGCCTGCCTCCAACAGCCAGACACTCCCACAATACAAAATGACATCACAGGAAGTGACATGGAGTAAAAGGGGAGGGCACTCACAAAAGGAAGTGCACATGATTAAATCAGACACAGGGAGACAGATGACAATCTATAAAAACACACATCCTAGAATAAAATGTCCACATACATTTTATACAATATAATTTCCACAACAGTCCTTCCTTTTTTGTCATATGCTCCTATGTGTCCCACGATGAATTTCGATCTTCTTACACCTGGAAATGAATCAGTCCTTACAGTCCATATGAGTCCATAAAAAGGAGAACACGGCTTGACATGTAGACTCTGTTCTTCAGTAGAGATGACATGGTGAGCTGTAGTAGTCGCTGGTCGGTCTTGGATCCTCTGTGTCTTGTTTGCAGGTCGGGCGTCTTGGTCGTCTTATTGAGGAAAATGTGGTCATCTGCTCGGGCTCTGGTCACGCGTCCAAATCAGGCAGCAGGAGCACCTCATCACGATATATATAAGGAATAGAAACAAAAACAACATGAGTAAATATACCCCTACTTCCTTCAACTATGATCCTCTGCAAAAATAAAAATTAAATCACCACAGATTCCCAGACTTTTTAGAGAATTCCATCCTTCACTAGCTATAGATCTGGCTTTGCCTCTCAGGGATCCAAGCCTCATCCATATGGGCCTGAACTTTGTCACTAGTATCCCCGATTCAGGTATAACAATCTTTACTTATGAATTCCCAGGACCCCCCTTTGGATTGTGGGAACTTCCTTGTAGCTTCAACAGTTACATGAAAACATCCCATCCTCAATGGATGATACGTTTTTCAATCGTTTCATAAGCTCAAGTCCCCACCGTGTACAAGCAATTCCCTTCTAGGTGTCCCTGTCATTCTTACCTTCCCTCGCGCCATCAGATCCTTGCGATCGGCCGCGACATAAGATGCTGGGACGAGATTCACCAGCACACATGAATCTCTTCCATTAGGGGAATTACTTTATAAACTGTAGATCCGAAGCTTTACTTTATAAACTGTGGGCTATCTAGTTATCCTGATACCAAAGCTGGTGAGAACCAGAGCCATTGTCAAAATTATAATTAATTTTACCCTCTAGAAATGTATCGATAAATTCCATTTAGAAATGTCTGTTTGGAGTCTTTACTAGTTTGTCACAACTCCTCACACCAATATGCCTATATATCATACACCGCTGTCATCACTGGGGCACTAGAGCTCCGTGGAGACTCAGAGTAGACCCAACCATGTGTCCTGTTCACTTTCTTAGCTAGTTAGGAAATACACTTTAAAAAAAATATAAATAAAGATACTTCTCTTCCTTGTTGTCTTGTTCATCAATCTTCTCTGCAACGACCCAGTCACCTGTCACCTGTCACTTGTCACCTGTCACAAACTTGGCTAGAATTAGAGTGGTTAGTATCATTGGTTTTAAAAATTGTCACTCAGCCCATCCTCTTCCCCCCCTTTTCCTCATCTTTACAAAGTGGAGGAAAACATTCAGGGTTTAGAATGGTGCAGAGCCTCAGAAACTCCTTGGACCTGAAAAGATACTTATACACACAAGTTATTAATCTGTCATTCATAAACAATATAACATTCGTGTCCATTGGTAAATTGTCAATAAAATTTGTCGAAACCGATAATATACTAAAATACAACACCCGCTGTCGCGGTAGGTTCAGACTTATTCTTGTTTCCACATAGAACATGAGACAGCTAAAACTTGAGACAAACATTTTGATACAAATGTGGGGGAGATATTTCATAGTTCCTAAATCAAAAATTTTAATTAAAACCAACCACATGGAATTCTGCCTTCACTCTTCGCGATAGAAGAAAATACATACAATTTGGAAAGAAAAAAAAACACAACAGTAGTTTGAAATCTTTGCATGGACCAGCCGCACAAAGTTCAAAAACAGGCCTGAAAATGTTTTTATTTTATTTGTTAATCTATTTTTCTTGATCCCGCCAAAATAAATTGGTTACATTGGCAGAATTATCAGAGGAAACTACAACAGATCTAGTGTTGGTGGACCCAGCCTGCCTCTCAGCATTGGATCACCAGTCACTGCTATCCCCTCGGGCCAGGTGTACATAAATGCGGTTCCTTCCGCACTGAAACCACCCTCAGTACACCCCCTCCCGCTCTACCATAATAAACTTCTGAAGCCACAGCTGAGCTACATATTTCATGCACTGTGCCATACTGTCTGACTGTGGGAAATCTCCATTATTTCCCATACATGAACCCTAGTGTTCATGGCAATTCGAATTAGCTTATCGTCTTACCCCCGCGTCCAGGGAAACCGTTGCACCTAAATTCGGAGAGCACCGCCCAGGTGGCTGCTTTTGCGGTGGATCGTCAGACTACAGCTAGTCCTTCAACTAGAAACCTGAACGAGGGCGTCATCACCCCCCCCCCCCCCGAATCAGATCTCTACCCCTCACAGTGTATGCATACACAAACGCATTGCGCTGTACGACCGTACACTGCGTCGCCAGACAACACTACACAGAGCACTTATGTCTGCTCATCAATGTGGCTTTTCTGAGAAGAAATAAAAATAAAATGGGGACAGCCGTGTTCTCAGTAGTTACATGATCAACCTAATAATAAACTAACAATCTGGGCATGAACAAAAATAATGTACTACATACTGCAAACTATATAGTGAATATAAAACAAGTTTTTTCTTAAAAACCAAAGTCTTTTCTACAAGACTCAGCTAAAGCTATAAAGATCAAAACAAATAAAGACTAAAAATGACCCACACCACTAAAAGTACAAAAATTCAGTTAAAGCTAGTCTTGTTATCCATTGAATTTATAGAGACTTAATATTACAATAACTTGAATGCCTTCTTCCAAACGCAAGTCAAAAAGCCCCTCTTGTGGATACATTAGGCATTAACTCATCAAACTGGTTCATTTAAATATCAATGAAGTCCTAGGGAGGAGAGCCTAGATTTTCAAGAGCAGGTTTAAACAATACAAGCCTAAAAAGAACAATGAATTACCATCTGAGACACTCCCTACACTTGCAAAGCTAGTTTCATTATACACTGAACTGATTTCTCCTGCATAAAAGGCTGACAAGATCAAACTGCCCCTCTAAATCACCTTTCTAAAACAGGACAGACCGTACTATTTACCTTGCACTAAGCGTTGAAAATCTGCCCCAAAGGCTAAACACAGCAGATACAACAAGATGGCCGATGAAAAAAACCATAGCACATGGTAGCAATCAACAAAGGCCAGACTTCAGCAAGATGGAGTTTTTCCCACCAAACGAAAACAGCTAGCCTATAATAGCTTACATTAAATGATGTCTAGAAACAAGCACGACAAGGGCTAGGCTACAACATGGAGAATTTTTTTTCCCGCCGAAACTAAAACAAGTTAAACTACAATAGCTTACATTAAATGATGCCTAGAAACAAGCATGACAAATGCTAGGCTACAACATGGAGGATTTTTTTTCCCGCCAAAACTAGCACATTGTTTCACACACAAAGGAATGATGTTTGCCCCTTCCCCTATAGGATGACCCAGCACAACTTAAGACAAAATACACTTCTTGTCCCCCCCTAAAGTTACTCACTTACATCAACTTCCATAACAAGCCAACCCTTCTCCCCACACACTTGAAAATGCACACTTAAACATAGACACACAGTTTAGGAATAGTTTCACTGAAAAGCATGTGTTCTAAAACATCTATCACTAGTAAATGGGCAGGTTTTGCAATCCGCATGGATATCCAGAAACCCCCGAAAGAGTAACTCACAAGCTGATTCCAGATTGGATGTATTGAAGAAATATTCAAATCGTTTTGGGGGTGCCATCCGATCTTCCTGTCATCAGGTCCTGTCTATAGTTGCCAAGAGATGCAGTTTGACCGATAAAGACAAGCTTTTCTTATGCTCATTTTGTGAGTAGTACCATTGCTTTGATACATTTTTAATAAAACTTTTAAGTGGTAATGCACTAGGTCGGGGGGGCCTTCCTTCTATTCTTTTTTCTTGAAGAAATATTTGCCTATCCTAGACCAGGCATTGCTCCAAACCTTAAAGGGGTGCCAGGTACATGAAGTCTTGTTCCCATTTCCCAGCATATGAGATGGGATGAGTGGGTATTCAAGGCTGAGTACAAGATGGAGATGAGCATAGGTGAAGAGGCACAAATGTTCAAAGCCTGATTTAAAGTAGGGGAAATAGGAGTTCCTAATAAGAGAAGTAAGCCAGGCCAGATGCTCATGGCAGTCCCTAAGTGGCAAATTAGGTTTAACGTTGATAAATGTAAAGTTTTGCACTTGGGGGCTAAGAATATGCATTATACATACTAGGGGGGAGTACAACTGGGGGGATCCATAGTGGAGAAGGATCTGGGGGTTTTGGTAGATCATAAGCTCAATTATAACACGCAATGCCAAGCTGTGGTTTCCAAAGCGAGCAAAGTCCTTTCTTGTATTAAGAGAGGTATGGACTCCAGAGAGAGAGATATCATTTTGACCCCCTGTACAAATAATTAACAAGACCTCATCTGAAATATGGAGTTCCGCTTTGGGCACCAGTTCTCAAAAAGGATATCGGGGGAACTGGAGAAAATGCAGAGAAGGGCAACCAAACTGATAAGAGGCATGGAGGAGCTCAGCTATGAGGAAAGATTAGAGGAACTGAATTTATTCACTCTTGAAAAGAGGAGATTAAGGGGGGATATGATCAACATGTACAAATATATAAGTGGTCCATATAGTGAACTTGGTGTGGAGTTATTCACTTTACGGTCAACACAGAGGACAAGGGGGCACTCTTTACTTCTAGAGGAAAAAAATTATTTCATCTAAATTCAGAAAGGTTTCTTCATAGTAATGCCCTGTACACACGACCAGACTTTCCAGCAGACTAGGTCCGACGGAGTTCCCGCCGGAATTCCGGCAGAATTCTGACGGACCTTCCGAATAAACGGACTTGCCCACACATGACCGGACTTTCCAGCAGACTAGGTCCGACAGAGTCCCCGCCGGAATTCCGGCGGAGTTCCGACGGACTTCCAAATGAACGGACTTGCCCGCACACGGAACAAAGTCCGTTCGTTCGTTTAGAACGTGATGAGTTACGACGGGACTAGAAAAGGAAGTCAATCTCGCTGCTTTTATTGGCGAGATTGACACCTTGCGAGCCCCGTCGCATGGTATAGATTTTAAGGGGAAGCCCCTACGCCGAAAAAAAAAACGGTGTGGGGGTCCCCCCCGAATCGATACCAGACCCTTATCCGAGCACGCAGCCCGGTCGGTCAGGAAAGGGGGTGGGGACGAGCGAGCGCCCCCCACCCCAAAGAACCTTGTCCCCATGTTGATGAGGACAAGGGCCTCTTCCCGACAACCCTGGCCGTTGGTTGTTGGGGTCTGCGGGCGGGGGGCTTATCGGAATCCGGGAGCCCCCTTTAATAAGGGGGCCCCCAGATCCCGGCCCCCCACCCTATGTGAATGAGTATGGGGTACGATGTACCCCTACCCATTCACCTAAGGTGTAAGTGTAAATAAAAAAAACACAATTTTTTAAAATATTTTATTTTATTTTATTTTTGGTCTGCCAACTATACCATTGAAAGCTTTTTGCTATATCTATTTATTAAATACAAAATATTTAAAGAGTGTAAAATATACCTGTTGATCCTGCCTTAAATACAGTACTGTCCTCTGAACTACAGAACCCCTACCCTGTGTCTTTAGGGCCGTCTTTAATATTGATTGGACCCTGGGCAAATTTTCTCGCCCCCCCCCCCCCATGCAATTTCACTCTCCACCTGCTCTGAGACATACAATAAATAGCAGCTAGACTTAAAATCAGTTTACTGTATCAGATCAGGCAGCAATTGCGATTGGTTGCCAGTGGTTACAGCATATCATTACTGCTTAATGACTGGTTGCTAGAGGTTACAGCACACATTATGGCTCACTGATTAGTTGCTAGAGGTTACAGCAAATGATTTCTGCTTGTTAATTGGTTGCTAGAGGTTACTGTACAGCACATCATCTCCTCACTGCAGGGGGGCATGATACACATATGAATGCCACCTTTATTTACATATCAATGCTGCGGGCAACAGCTATTTACTTAGTAATGCCGCCGCTATTTACATATGAATGCCGGTTATTTACATGTAAACATGGGGTCTGCAGGCGAGTCATCTGAACCCAACAACAGGGCAGAGCTGGGCAGCATTAGTACCAGCACTTCACACTGAGATATCGGGACACAGCACAGGACTAGAACTTCAAGATACACGGGAATTTAAACTGGGATAGTTGGCAAGTATGAGGCAGCTGCTTTGGGCCCCACAACAATGACAGGGCCCAGGGCAGCTGCCCCTTCTGTAACCAGAGTTTGGCATATTTTTTATCCCTTACATGTAAGCAGCCATTTTTAATCTAATAAATATTGTTTTACTTGGTTAATGCACTCAGGGCCGATCCTGGCCGGGGTGCAGGGGGTGCTCTGCACCCGAGCGCTGAAGAGGGGGGGCGCCGAAGTGCCAGAGTGCTCTCCTCCCTCCTCCTCTCCTTGTGTGCAGTGGCGTCAGCAGGGCTGCTAATAGGGGTCCCAGAAACACAGGAGGACCAGGACAGTGAGGCAGATCAGTGTGGTGTGACAAGTGCAGGAACGATGCCCTGTTTGTCTCTCCTTTTATCAGCTGAATGCTGGAGGGAGAGACACACAGGGCATCGTTCCTGTACTTGTCACACCACACTGATCTGCTTGCTTCTCTATGATCCCCCTGTGTGTGTCTGGGGCGCTTTCCTGTCCCGGTAGATGTGTCTCCAATGAGAGTTGGGGCTCTTTATGTACAGGCACCTCTAGGAACTGCCCAGGGGTCCTAGGTGCATGGAGGGGTCTTGAAGATTCCTCCCAGCAGTCACTGTCCTGCCAACAGTTCCCTCGCTGTGGTCGGCTATTTGCATGTCAGGTCAGTCACCTTATCCGTCTCTCATATCTCCAGACTCCAGCTGTCTCTCCCTCCCTGCAGCAGCCATGATCTCGTCCTTCTCCCTTTCATCCATCTCTGCAGGTCACACTGCTTCCCTCTCAGGTCCTTGTTAACCCCTCGCTACCTTCTCCCAGCCAGTTAGTTTGCCAACATTTATCAGCCATGCTAATTTAGCCTCCTCCCAAGTGACTGGAATTCTCTTCCTGACACCTTCCCAACAATAGTCCCTCACTCCCCTCCCCCTCCCAGTCTTCTTCTCTGGAGGCACTTCACCTTCACACAGGTGTGCCCCCCCATACACAAACATTGCAAATGGCCACAATCCATTTCTCTCCAGCCCCTTGACTTCCATCTATTTGCCTCTCCTCCACCTTTCCTCATTCCAGCACAAATCCTCCTCCTTCTGTATCCCTATACAGACCAGGATCCCCCAGATTCACTCCAGTTCTCCTCTACCCACCCCCTATCTCTTACTCACTGCCCCATCCCCCGCCCCCATGCATTTTTTTCAGGGGCTAAGAAGTACCCTGAAATGGAGCAGCTGCTTGTATGGGTGGGATGTGTACTGCACCAATAACATGCAATGAATAGGAGAGGAGGGTCACAGCATGGATTGGTGCAGTACACATCCCACCCACACAAACAGCAACAGTAATAAGATGCTCGGCCTCTGGGTTCTTCCTTAACCCCAGCAAAGTGCAAGAAGAGAGCCAGAATCTCTGCAGGGGAAGGTAGAGGGGGAGATGTCATTCCAGTTTTGATTTAGTCCAGTGACAGCCTGCCAGAATAGGTGGGATCTGTAACAGCAACTTCCCTGAGCAGCTCTGCTTGTGGACACCATATCTGTAGTATACATTGCTGCCCCCATACTGTACTCTCCTGCCCCCTGTACTGTGTCTACTTACCCTCTCCCTGTACTGTGCCCCCCTGTACTGTGTTTACTTACCATCTCCCTGTACTGTGCCCTCCCCCCTAAACTGTGCCCACTTGCTCCCCCTGTACTGTACCCTCTCCCCCCCATATTATGCCCCTACCCTTGTACTGTACCCTCCTGCCCCCCTATACTGTGCCCCTACACCTGTACTGTGCCCACTTGCTCCCCCTGTACTGTACCCTCCTAACCATTGTACTGTGTCCTCCTGCCCCCCATACTGTACCTTCCTGCCCCCTCTGTACTGTGTCCTCCTGCCCCCCATACTGTACCTTCCTGCCCCCCTCTGTACTGTCTCCTCCTGCCCCCCATACTGTACCTTCCTGCCCCCCTCTGTACTGTGTCCTCCTGCCCCCCCCCCTATACTGTACCTTCCTGCCCCCCTCTGTACTGTGTCCTCCTGCCCCCCCTATACTGTACCTTCCTGCCCCCTCTGTACTGTGTCCTCCTGCCCCCCCTATACTGTACCTTCCTGCCCCCCTCTGTACTGTGTCCTCCTGCCCCCCCATACTGTACCTTCCTGCCCCCCTCTGTACTGTGTCCTCCTGCCCCCCTCTGTACTGTGTCCTCCTGCCCCCCCATACTGTACCTTCCTACCCCCCTCTGTACTGTGTCCTCCTGCTGCCCCATACTGTACTGTTCCCTCCTGCCCCCCATACTGTACCTTCCTGCCCCCCTCTGTACTGTGCCCTCCTGTTGCCCCATACTGTACCTTCCTGTGCCCTCCTGCTGCCCATACTGTACCTTGCTGCCCCCCTCTGTACTGTGCCCTCCTGCTGCCCCATTCTGTACCTTCCTGCCCCCTCTGTACTGTACCATCCTGTTCCACCTGTAATTTGGAAAATTTGTTGTGTTTGTGTCTTCTAATAATGATTGTCGTGTATTTTTTGTTAAAATATTGGTTTTATTTTTTATTTTTCGGAGGGGGGGGGTCTCATGTAGGCTGTATGGGGCCCATGATTTCTAACAGCAGCCCTGGGCGTCGCTATGGGGGGGGGGGGGGGGGGGGGAAGTCCGCCGGTGAACACAAGCTGCCACGCTGTGACAAGAGAGAGGGGAGCTGAGGGATGTCAGCGTATCTCCCCGCTCTCCCCCCCCCTTTCTCCTGTCAGCAGGGAAAAGAGAGCGGCTCTCATCTTGTTCACCCAGCTTGGTGCCCAGTTTGCTTCCCTCCCCATTGGCCACAGCAAAGGGCCAATCAGAAGAGGCTAGTGGAGCATTATGGGACATGTAATCCCGGAACATTGTCAGCCCCATTGTTGTCCACAGGCTGCAGACTTCAGCCCCCAGCATGCACTCTGCTGGGGGAAATATTTTGAGCCTGAAACCCTGGAAAAAGCTGTGTGAGTGAGTGCTACAGGAAAAAGAGAGGACTGTGCTGGGGAAAGCCAGAGAGAGCACCACGCTGTACCTGCACCACCAGAGAGAGAGCACCACGCTGTACCTGCACCACCAGAGAGAGAGCAACGCTGTACCTGCACCACCAGAGATAGAGCACCACGGTCATGGGAATCCTTAGGGGAGCATGTTTGAGTCATTTCCATAGAAATATTTGTAAAGGGGAGGAGTTAGTAAGATGACCACGCCCATGTGGGGGCGACCAGAAATATTTCTGCACCCAGGCGTCTGTGACCCTGGGATCGGCCCTGAATGCACTATTGGAGCCTTATTGTTTTACATATGGATATCAATATGGATGGCAAGCTGCTATTTATTTTCCACACCTAATGGATATCGACGAATGGATTGAAAGAGGGGACCAAGTCATTGTATAACATCAGGCGTTTTATAACTATCACTAAGGTAAGAGCACTGAGAGAGTGTTGATGGATATATGACCCATTACCAATTACAGAGTGAAGTTATACTAGAATACAGACTGTGAACCTCCTATACAATATTGAATTTCTCCTATTGGAATTAGTGCTGCACCATGCACTTTATATATTGACTTTCATTCTACTATTGTTGGATCACTTAGTATATCATTGTTGTATTTATTCTTTATGTAGAGGATTGAGTGCACCTTACTTATTGCACTTTATTGGATGCATTGGACACTTTTCAACAACTCTTGCACTGTACTCACTAATTTATGCACTTTTATTATATGCACTTTAGTGGTTACCCAGCTATTTATTACATTCGAGCACTTTATTATTTATTTAAGGCACTTTTTGATCACTAAGGTATGCGCTAAATCACGTATATTTATATGCAATCTTTTACCTGGATAAACATGACTACCAGCAGGAAATGTGTAAGATTCTTAGTGGAAAATGAATCCCACATAGTAACCATGATAATAATATGGATATCAATTGCATGACATAATAATATCCACCAAATTTGATATGTATACAACATAATTTCAAGATAATGCCTGCATGGCCCATGACCTTAATATTACCAGTAAAGTTGATATGGATAAACATGATTATAAAAAATTAAATTGACCACATGATTAATACAATACAGGGCATATATTGGCTCTACGTGTTTCGTGGTGTGTGAACCATTCGTCAGGAGCAGGCACGTGGAAGAGCAACAATAAAAAATAGAATAAAAAATGGGTCTAAACATTCTGTCATATACCATTATGGGAGAGGGAACCCTCCTACCACATGTTACTAACAGAAAACCTTGTACTGGTTGTGTAATGCTAGGACTTGCGGGTCACCCACAGGCATCATGGTCGGAAGCTGTGGTGGGGACATGATCAGCGAAAGCGCCCAACCAAGCCAAGCAAACCAGGTGACTGTGGGTCTAGGCATGTCCATGGTGCAATGTGGGATGGTGTGTGAAACAACCAAATGGTTTGCTGTAAAGGAATGGTGAAGGTGGTTAGAAATGGGCCCTATCTAGTGGGACAGAATGAAAGTGCAAAGGTGAAACCAAAACCAGTGATCAGCCGGTGCGAGAGGAGGGGGATGAAGTGAAGGTAAAACCAAAACAACCAAAAACCAACTAAGTGTCCAGGAGAGGACTGTGAAGAAAAAAGGGGAGGGTGACTGTTAGGAACCAGAGTACCCGGTAATAGAAGGAAAGGAGGGACGGTGTCCGTGGTGATGCAGGGAGTCCAGGATGTGAGATCATGGAAGCCTAGCCCACCCAGGGAGTACATGTATGTAGGGGCCGACACGGGACAACCCACCAATGCCACGTGCGCGTGCACAGTGGGGGAGGAATGGAGGCCCCGTCACCTGGGCAAAAATGCGATCGGCAACCGGCGCCATCGGAAGTCTCCCGATTCGTCGCGAGTGTGGAAACCCATCCCGGCGCCCGACATAGTCACAAGAGACGGCGCACGTCCAGAGTGGGAGGCGTAACGTTGATGCGCAGTGCGGTGGATCCTCCACACTCGAGCATAAACAGTGGAGGGAGGGAGGAGGCCCGCAGTGCGCATCGGAACTTCCGAACGCGATGAGAAACAGGCGGCCCAACAAGACCACAGCACAACCACCAGAACTGATTGATTAAATAAATAATTGTAATACCTAATAAAGAAAGAGAGTAAACAATTACAAGTCACTCGAGGTATATATGTCATTAGTAACCTTATAAAAACTAATAAGAAAGTTTGGAACCAACTAGTTGCAGGATAGATGAGATAAAGAGGGCCACGGTTTCATTTAAAATCCTATATTCCCCTTCCCCTTTTCCTTCTAATATTTGAACCAGGAATTGAAAGACGTAGTTAGCTCTAAGTTGATATACCTCTTTATCTCATCTATCCTGCAACTAGTAAACTAATAAAGCTTGGTTGTGATCTGTGCCAGTTTTTCAATCAATTCGTTCGACTACGATGCAACTGCACCAACATTAAGGATTATGAAAAACAGGCACTATTTCTTCCATTTTCACAACTCGACTTACAAGACCCAAACGAAGCCATATTTCTTCAACAAGTTGCATTGGGAAAATCTGTCAGATGACTTCCGGCAACCGACAAATTTCCAAGGGGGGCTTTGTTATGAATTTATGAAGAAATATATTTACTATTCAATGACAGAAATGTATAATTTCAAAAAGACACGTGAACTGTGAGGTCGCCATAATTGACCTTTCGAAAACCTCTAAGACACAGGAAACTCATGTATTCTAAATTACTACAACCATTCTATTCAAGGGGTTTTTACAAGCCTGTATTGAAGCCAAAAAGAGAACAGGAACAATGGTAACCTTTGTCACCAAACACAAGGTGTGTACTTATTTTTGTTGATTAGTTTGAGAAGTCCAAATTTATGAGGTGTCATCACTTGGAGGTGGTCCTGACTGGGAAGAATCCTTTGTGCGGAAGTAAAGGCTGTTTGGACAATTTACAACCGTCAATACAAAAATTCTAAAGCCAACACCTTGCCCGACAAAGCCTATTATGTGAAGCCCTAGGAATTGTGTACATAGCTAAGCTATCAAAACATGAATCGGACTGTTCAAAGTACATTTCAAAACATGATTTTAAAAATAGAGACAAACCGACCTATGTTAAAAATATATATATATATATTCAGAAGACAGTGAATATAAATCATTCAGAATATCTGTGAGATGCGTAGGTCACAAAAGAAAACTATGAGTTAGTATCTGATGAGTTGATGAAATCGGTTATAAAGAAAACATAATAAATATAGGGTGATTATTAATAGAATTGTTTTAGGAACAAATTAGTATTAAGACAAATATATGATTATTATATGAATGTATTAGAATGGAAATGCTTAGATAAACAAATATTGATTGGATACCCAAATTATACAGGTATCCAGATAGATAAAAACTGTATGTGATGTTGATTAATATATATGTGTGTGTGTATGTGTGTGTATGTATATGTGTGTATATATATATATATATATATATATATATATATATATGTATGTATATATATGTATGTATGTGTGTGTATGTATATATATATATATATATATATATGTGTGTATGTACGTATGACTTGTGTCCTTTTTAAATGGACTAAATGTTTACAGATATACAATGATATGCATATATATCACCATTTTATGCAAAGTGATAGATTAATAATTATGCTAAGCATATTTGATAGTATGGGGTTAGTAGAATTCCCAAATATTAAAGATATAAATATTTCCACTAAAGTAAAATATACAGTATAAAATAAAATATATTACTTTACAGAGCAGCCCCAAAACACATGTGAGACCCCTGGTGGTTGAAGGCGCAATTACATTTACAACAGTTAGGCCTATAGGAAAGAGACACATATCTTTTGGGCTGAACATATTACAAATTTTATGATCTTATTGTGTGAAAGGATATTTAAGAAGCTAGATAGATAGTGAAGTGAGGACAGCTCAGGGGGACCTGAGAGCTCAGGGACCCACCCTGGGGAAGGGACACTGGGAGAGAAACATCTTCCCAGATAGACTGACAGCCATGCCTGGAAATATACTTTAAACCTCCAAGGAGATTCCTGAACCCGGTAGCTATCTTAAATCCAGACTAATAGCCATTTTGGAATGGGTAAATATAACATGTTGATTTTATCTTGTATGTTCTCTTAATTATTGATGTATTGAATATTCTAATATCGGTAATCATTCTCCAGAATCAATAACCGTCTTTTAGATTTTTTCTCTAATATTCAATTTTTATTATATATTACTTTTTGCATAGTTGCTTTTTATTGACAAACAAATGTCTAATTTGTTTCGCATTGTTCAACGTTACTTACCTGCAGCATAGTAACGGCTGGGTGTGTGAAATACAGACATTATGTTAAATTGTCAAGTATAAGGTTATTGATTCTACTGAAGAAGTTATCATGGTGATATTGTGTCCAAGGTACTATTACGCCCAATTTGAGGGTATTTCCATTAATTGTCAAATGTTCAAATAATGCAATCTGTATATTTTAATTTCATGTAAATATTTGTTTTCTGTCAACCAATAAATGTGACTATTAAGTATGATCACTCGTCTCCGTGAACCAGTTTCGCATATATAGACTGTGTCGTATCGATTGATCTTGTATCTTAAAAATATCTTCGTTAAAAATTACTTAATAAAAATGTGCGGGAAACTTTCCTTAAAAAAGCACAACAAACAAGACCACAGCACAACCACCAGAACTGATTGATTAAATAAATAATTGTAATACCTAATAAAGAAAGAGAGTAAAAAAAAAAGTCACTAGAGGTATATATGTCATTAGTAACCTTATAAAAACTAATAGAAAAGTTTGGAACCAACTAGTTGCAGGATAGATGAGATAAAGAGGGCCACGGCTTCATTTAAAATCCTATATTCCCCTTCCCCTTTTCCTTCTAATATTTGAACCAGGAATGGAAAGACGTAGTTAGCTCTAAGTTGATATACCTCTTTATCTCATCTATCCTGCAACTAGTAAACTAATAAAGCTTGGTTGTGATCTGTGCCAGTTTTTCAATCAATTCGATGCAACTGCACCAACATTAAGGATTATGAAAAACAGACACTCTTAAAGAGTCGGTTTATTCAAAAAGTATATGATGAACACTCTTTAAATGTGGAAATTAACCAGAGAATTTTGTTACAAGATAAAGAGAAACAGAATAATTCTGACAATTTCAAATAGTCTTTTATCACATCTTTTTCTGTACAGCATCAACAGGTTCAAAATAGAATTAATAAATATTGGGCCGTACTCAAGAATGACAGCATCTTAGGTCCTCTGTTAGCCAATAGACCTGGGGTTGTCTTTAGGGGAGTACCCTCTATTCAGGCCAGGGTGGCTCCCAATATTATTGATCCGCCCAAAAATCATCTTTTTTTCATGGTCTTATTGGGAATTACCCTTATAAAAGATGTTCAGTTTGCCAAATAAACACAGTTCGGGGTAAGAAGTTCTGTAGTCACATCTAAATCATATTCCATCAAACGATTCATCACATGCACATCAAAAAATGTTGATTACGGGGGCGTGGCTTGCGCGCTGAAGAAGATGGCGCTTAAGCCTAGAGCTCTCCTCAGCTGGCCGTTTTCACCGCAAATAACGGGCAGTTATCCTTCCCCAAACACAGTATTGAATACCCCACAGCACTCCAGAGACACTAGGGACAATAATGTCTCGCAAAAGAGGACAAGAACGGGGACCGAAAAAGCTGACATCTTTTTCAATTAATCAGAGCAGAGCGCTGACGAAAATCCAAGATGGCGCCACCGGAGCTGTGAGGAAAAATAATAAGGCACATACAAATCTTCCGGATAGCCATCCACCTGAAATGGATGAGGAATTATCATCCTCATATTCCAGTGGCTCCTCTCATCTATCCCCAACCTCTCAGGGTCCTGCTAAATCGCGGATTAAGCTGGATTCATCTTACCAGGCCGCTGATGCTGTAAATACAGTTCTGCATAGTGACAATGCTATGTCCTCATTACAGTCATCTATATCTGCTTTCCCAACATCAGGTCAGCCGGTACTAGATACTACAATGAAAGACATGCTTGTGTCATTACAATCATCTATTGTGTCTAATCTATCTTCTTTAATCCATAAATTTTCTCTTGATATGAAACATATGGATGGCAGATTACAATATGTTGAAAACAAAATGGAGGAGTGTACTGAAACAGTGAATGAGTTAGTGGATGCATATGCAGAACAAAAAGATGATTCCGTGTGGGTCAAGGCAAAATTGGCAGATCTCGAAGACCGCTCTCGTCGAAATAATATCAAAATGAGAGGAGTACCAGAGTCAGTCCTACCTATGGACTTGCGTAACTATGCCAGTACA
The DNA here is from genome assembly GCA_028564925.1 of Lithobates sylvaticus. Lineage (NCBI taxonomy): Eukaryota > Metazoa > Chordata > Amphibia > Anura > Ranidae > Lithobates > Lithobates sylvaticus. The sequence continues at coordinate 77,665,569 of CM053029.1, forward strand.
CTGTTTTCTACATTATTGCTGGAATTATCACTGATTGAACTCACCACCAACCCTATTCATAGAATTCCCAAACCGAGACATCTAGAAGAATCGATTCCTAGAGATGTCATTCTACGGATTCATTTCTTTCAAGCCAAAGAGCAAATCCTCTCCAAAGCTAGGGAGCTACTTACTCTTCTACCACCATACTCGGATATCCAATTATTTGCAGATCTCTCGCAATTTACACTACAAATGAGAAGACAGCTCAAAACTGTAACAAAGGCCTTGTCCAACCACATCCAGCCACTATACTGACCACCTATAACGGGAAACATTTTGCCATATCTACCGTTGAAGGCGGTATGCAACTACTCCAAACATGGGGTATTATATTTGATCTTCCACAAAACACCACTGCCTTGAGAGGAAAAACAAATTTGTTCCATTTTGGACAAAACCGTGAACAAAGCAGAATTTAAATACAAATGAACTACTCCTGCCCGTTGCCTGATATGCATTATTGACACATACGGTCTGGCTTTATGCTCAATACCATACTTCTTGAACTTTACACCTTATCTTGGTCAGCATCTCTCGGAGTTGTTTATTGCTGACTCCTGAATTTTTGTTCTACTCAATTTTTTCTCTTTTCTTCACGAAATGAGTGATAACTTGATTATTATTGCAGTTTATAAAGTTACATTGTTGTGTGCATGATAATATAGTAACTTTAAACGGTTCACGTAACAAATACTTGGCTCTTATATATTTACATAGTTATAGATACTGGTATATATTATCTTAGGGATATATTGAACAATAGTATTTTTAGTTTCCATATATTTCAATATGTCTTTCAAAATATTGTCCCTAAATGCAAGAGGACTGAATCATCCAGCGAAACGGACCTCTATGTGGAGGTCTGCTTTATCCTTTAATTGTGATGTATTATGTGTCCAGGAGACACATTTTGCCAAAGATGCATCTCCTAAATGCCAACACAAACACTTTCCGCATATTTTTCAAACTACTTACCCCAAAAAACAAAGAGTTGTGTTAATAGCCATCAGAAATACTCTTACGTTCCAATTAGATACTTGTATCACTGACCCAGAAGGTCGTTATGTTTTTTTGATTTGTACGTACCATTAATAATATCCCCTATACCTTATTATCCATTTATGCTCCAAATATGCGACAAATGCATTTCATAAAAAAAACTATAGAGGAAGCAAAGAAAGTTCAAAAAGGTCATCTCCTGATTTGTGGAGATTTCAATTTAATTCAGAATAATGATATGGATTCCACTGCTAAATCCAAACGCTATGCTTCTCCTCTTGATAAGTTCATAGCTTCGAACGACTTATTTGATGTATGGAGATGTGAACATGCTAATGAAAGGGATTACACGTATTTGTCACCACGCCACAATACTTACTCCAGAATTGATCTATTCTTGACAGATAAATGGCTGCTTGATAAGATTTCATCCTCCCATATACATATGGCCACTTGGTGGGATCATGCTCCTATTAGCATTTCCATAGCAGCTAAATCATTTCAATCTAATACATACATCTGGAGAGCTAATAATTATCTCCTCCAAAATGATTATTACTCCACGATACTTCAACAACATCTTACTGAATTCCTTTCAATTAATTCGACATCTATATCCGACCCAATGATGCTATGGAATGCTCATTAAGCTGCTATGAGAGGTGTGTTTATGCAATTAGGTTCTATATCCAAAAGAAAAAGAACTCAGAAGTTGGATGAACTTACTAAGGGTATAGCAAAAGCTGAAGAACTTAACAAGACTGCTCCCTCTCCTTCTCTTAAAACACAAATTTTCCAGTTGCGGAATGAACTGCGATCCCTACTTCTAGAGACGCATGAAAAATCCTACAAAAAATTCAGAGCTACCACTTATGCAACGGGGAACAAAGCGGGGAAAACTATGGCATTACACATTAAAGGTTATAGATCTAAGACTAAACTCCCATTCCTCTATCACCCACATACTAAAGAAAAATTACTTAACCCTTCCTCTATAGCCAATGCATTTAGCTTATACTATAAAGATCTATATAACATTACGAAAGATGGTGATACCCATCAACCTTCTCAGGAGGAGATTGACGCCTTCTTGGATAGTGTCAATCTTCCATCTATTTCCTCACAACAATTAGAATTTCTTAATTCTCCCTTCACTATCCCTGAAATTTTACAAGCTATCCGTATCCTTCCTAATCTAAAATCACCTGGTCCAGATGGCTTCACTGGAGAACACTTAAAAAAAATTCAATGTACTCTAGCACCCCTACTATGCGACATTTATAATTTAGCGGCCGATTCCTCGTCATTTCCCAATGAAATGCTCGATGCTCTTGTAGTAACTCTTCCGAAAACAGATAAAGAACCATCTTCACCTAAAAATTTTAGACCGATTTCCCTACTCAACTTAGACATAAAAATGTATGCGAAGCTCATAGCTAAAAGATTCGAAAATATGTTACCCTCTCTTATACATAGAGATCAATCGGGTTTCACTAAAGGCAGACAAGCATCGGATGCTACTAGAAGAATGATAAATATGATTCACCATGTAGACCTCACTAAAACGCCACCCTTGCTTCTATGGCTTGACGCTGAAAAAGCATTTGATAGAGTGCATTGGGGCTACCTATCATCGGTTCTGACTAAATTTGGCTTAATAGGTCAAATCCATAAAGCAATATTGGCCCTATATTCTGCTCCTTCAGCTCGAGTATATACCACAGATTCTCTATCACTTCCATTTCCAATCACAAATGGTAAACGACAGGGATGCCCTCTATCCCCCCTAATTTTCAATCTTGTTATCGAACCCTTAGCTGAGAGCATTAGGTCCAACAAAAACATTTTAGGAATTACCATCGCCGAACAAGAACATAAAATCAACCTCTTTGCGGATGATGTTGTTCTCACGATAGCTGATCCTTTGAAATCCTTACCGGAAATTCAGAAAACACTAAATTTGTGCAGTAAAGTCTCTTACTATAAGCTTAATGCGAATATATCCTGTATACTGAATCTGGGCATTGATGACCATACCATCAAGTACCTTAAAGCGGTTCTGCACACATCTATGCTAGTTGGGCTCTATTGCTTCTATACCAGCTAAATAAGTCTAAATGATGGTTTAAATATACATGTGGTAAGTGTACCTGTTATCTCTAGATCATGTTTTGTTTTCTCCCTGCGGCGGTGGGCGTGCTATATGTGGGGATCCGCATCATTTCCTGTCTAAAAAGCAGTGTCTCCTGGGATCTCGTGTAATTAATCCCAGGAGTCATTGTGGAGGTCAGATGCGAAATCTTGCGATGTCACCCGTAAAGCCACTGAGCATGCGCGGGAACCGGCAATGAATGCTGGTTCCTCAGAACGAAGGGAAGGAGGAAGTGCTTGCTTGTGGGCTTCAAATGCCCACAAGCAAGATGACATCTGTCAAGAATTTTTTTTTAAATACTTCCTTGCAGATAAAAACGGATGGAGAGAAAGGGCAGCAACAAAACAAGTAAGCAGATTAGAAGATGGACATAATTTACAATCATTCACCTAAAAAAAAAAAAAAATTGTTAAGTCAGTGCAGAACCGCTTTAAATTAAAATTTTCTTATACGTGGGCTGAAAACACAATTAAATATTTGGGTATTCAACTATCAAAATTGTGTAAATCACTGTTCCAATATAATTACATTCCTCTTCGTAATACCTTACAAGAGAATCTCACTAAACTAGCGTCTCATGAATTTTCATGGATGGGTCGCCTAGCAGCCTTTAAAATGCTTCATCTTCCACAAATATTGGACTTTTTTTAGAACACTCCCGATCCCAATTCCGTCTACATTTTTCCAATCACTTCAGACTCTCTTTTCTAAATTTATCTGGCAGGGTAAGAAGTCTAGATGCGCCCATTCAAAAATTTAGTAAAGAGACGTCAAGCTGGTGGAACGGGGTATGTGGATTTTCAAGATTATTATTTAGCCTTGATGCTTACACAATCTAAAGATTGGTTTATGTCTCCTCCATCCACAATATGGGGGAAGATGGAAACTGCTAATGTCCCAGGAAACAATCTATCTTTATGGATTCCTTCCATAGCACTTGGAGCCAAGATACCTTCTCGCATCTCCCCAACAATTCTAGCAACTCTTAAATCCTGGACCCGATTTCTACACCTAACTTCCTCACACCCTCTCCTTACCACAGTACAAGTCCCGTTAGATACTTTACATAATTTCATGCACTCAACTTCATTTTCGCCATGGATAGCGAAAGGCATTAAATATCTATCTGACCTGCTAGACAATGGGGTGATTAAAACATTTCCTACACTTCAAAGGAATTTTCAATTACCAAATTCAGATATATTCCTTTATATCCGAACTAAGAATTGCATTACCAACCTCCCATCATGGTCCTATAATGTACCCCAATCGGCTTGGTCCTTCCTCAAAATCCCCTTAAATCATCAAAAAGGGATTTCCCTTTTCTATAATCTTCTTCAACAAAAAAGTGCGTTTATAAAGACCACCCCTCTAATTAGATGGGAAGAAGATTTAGGATGCACCTATACAGTAGACCAATGGAAAAAGCCTGTAATACCACATATAAGGCCACATGTTGCTCTACGGTATGGGAGATATCCATTAAACTAACTCAACATTGGTATCTTACTCCTGATAAAATATCTAAATTTAACTGCACATTTGACGACAAATGTTGGAGATTATGCGGACAAAAAGGAGATATGATGCATACATTTTGGACGTGTCCCAAGCTTGGGAAATATTGGGAGCAAATTTTTTAGGTCATGTCTGAAATTAACAACACAATCATACCTCCGGATCCCTCATTAGCTCTACAATCCCTGGATCTTACTCGCTATCCTACTCCGATCAGGAAGGTGTTCACACATATTTTGCTATCTGCCAGGATTAGTATTACAAGGAAATGGAAAATCCCTGATCCTCCTTCTATAAAAGAACTAGCAGAATCGACTCACAATCACTTTACTTATGAGTCAATATTAGCTCTTCGTCCTCATAATAAAGAACATATACATAAGCTGTGGCAGCCATGGTTAAAATGGGCCAGTCCCCAAAACATTGTTCGAGTTCTATGTTCCTAAGTTACTTGACTAAAACATTCCCTATCTCGTTTCTCTTTTGTACCCTTTTTTCCTTTCTATTACCATAACTGGTTCACATCATTGTCCCGAACACAGTTTAGCACCCATAGGGGGGTTCGGGATTATATTTATGCTCATCATCTCTGATTTACTTGAATCGGTAGTATACATTAATGTATAAAGATAATATTAATACTACTTTTGCCGTATTATAATTACTTTAATTAATTTGTTTCTATGGATACCATTCTCTATGTATCTAAATGTTATAACTGATGTGTTATATTGTCATACTTTCTGTTATTTGTCTTGATAAATTTCAATAAAAACTATTGATGAAAAAAAAAAAAATGTTGATTACTTGATATGTTGTCCCTGTGGTAAAAAATATGTGGGTAGGACCACTAGGTCCTTCTCGATGCATTGCACGTGAATGAACATATTAAGAACGTAAAAAAAAAAAAAAAGGTAAAAAAAAAGGGAACATAGTGTCCCCAAGCATTATGCCTGTCATTACAATAAGAATCCCTGTGGGACCCTGTTCTTGGCTATTGACAAATATGTGGCCCCTTGGGGGGGGGGGGGGTCTACCAAGAGCTGGGTTTCCGAATTAGAATCTCACTGAATTCACAAACGTAGAACTTTTGCCCCGCATGGCATGAACATCGAATGGTATATCAATGCGTTAATTAGTAATGCATAATTCCATTCATATGTTTAATGAATCCCTTAGGTCCTGGTTAGGGAGGTTCACAATTATTCCATTACAATAGGAAAACCCAATCTGGATTAGTACTTTGGAAAAAAAAAATATTTTTAGTTATATTTCAATTGGGGTAGAGGTTTCCGATTAGGATTAGCATTTTTCCATATGTCTACATTAAAAAACTTAAAGTGGAGCTCCAGTCTCCTCCCCAAAAATGTTAAGTCAGCAGCTACAAATACTGTAGCTGCTGACTTTTAATATAAGGACACTTACCTGTCCAGGGATCCAGCGATGTCTGCACCTGAGCCGATTCTTCAATCCGCTTCAGTTGCTGGCGCTTGCATCTTCACTAAAAGAAAGCCGGCAGTAAAGCCTTTTTTAAGTTTATATTTAGATGGCGGTTGGGCTATTTGTTTTAGGAAGGGAGACTTCCTTTTAATTCAACTGAAATTAGGCTTGATTCCGGTCCATTTGGCGGTAATGAATGGGATACAGCCATTTATAAAATGACAATGAGGCTTGATACTCTTTCTAATTACATTAAGAGGAGGCTCGGCCCTTTATAGTCATCCCAGAACGAGGCTTGGTTCCGTTCAATTTGTATATAGAAGACGTAATTCAGTCATTTTAAAATCAAAACAAGGCCTGGTTTGATTAATTAGTATGTGAGCATTTCCCCTCTTGAATGGAGTATTTATTGATGTGGTGGTGATGAAACACATAGGGTGGAACTTACACTCATGACATCACCATGCTTGTTCGAAGCAGGAAGTGTTTGGATCGATTCCTGGGATTGTTTTTTGTATTAAGCGCTTTTATATTTTTAACATTGTGAGTGGCCACTTATGCATTTTTTACAATAATAACAGGATTTATACGGTTTCACGCTATGAGAGATTTCCGATTCTCTTTTACATTACGGTCAACTATTCTAAGCCACTTGATGGGATATTTCATTGATTGTTTATGGAGATTTGGAGGCAATAAATTAAAATCTTATGCGCATTTGACTCTTTTCATATAAAGGGTCCTGGTGTTCCGGTAAAAGTCCCATTTATTTCAGGTGGTGGTGCACAGAGGTGTTGCAAGCATCCAGATTCACAAGACTTATCTCTTCATTTGCACATTGGTGGATTCCGATTTGGAAACATTGGGACTGTTATTTGCATTTTTCTTCTTTATTTTCATGTTTATTGCGTCATGTCACAATAGTAGATTGTGCAATTTGTAATAAGCACGGCAGTGTGAATTTATTTAAAGGGTAAAAGGTGCCACACCTCAATCTGTATGCTGTAAAGCAACACCCACACCTACAAGTATTTGGCTGGCAGCACGCTATGCACACTTTTGTTTTTTACAAAATGGTTGTAAGGTGCCCCTTCAATTTTCAAATGTTGTCAACTTAGCATCAATAACGAGGGGGGGGGGGGGTAAAGCACCACCTCTCACCCACATATAATGCCATTTTAACATCTTTACCCTGGTGATTTGACAGAAAATCAGATCTTTAGCCATGTAACAGCAGTCCCAGAATTCATGGTGCCATGGTATTTGTATTATGTAAATTTAGGATAGGGCTTTTCTCACAACCTCGTCATGCTCCTGGACATTCATCATTTCATGACAATATGATGATGTCAGGATCTGGACTTGAACCTGCGACCTCTGCTGTGTCTGGCAATAAATCTTCTCACTGAGCTACCCGAGGTGCTGGACAGCACCTTGTCGGATTCTTTGGACAACCCCGCCTTGTGCCTTGATTTCTGCTGAACCATTGAACTCTTTGCTCCTCCCACGAACTTCCTGATTTAAGCCATGTCTCTGCACTTCCTGTTTGCCAGAATATTGAGCTATCTCCATCCAGTATCTCGCTCATGTCTTCCCTGCTGCTATCCATATTTGCTACCACTCGTTATCAACCCTTGGCTTGTTCCTCGACTACACTTCTGCCTGATCTCAACCTGTAACTACTCCTTACTGACCACGCTTCAGTTTGATTCTTACCTGCTTATGGACCCTGGCTTGCTCACCTCCTGGTGGGGCAATCCTGAGGACTGTGACCTGGTACTAATACGCAGCAAAATCCATCTCCACCATCAGGAGCTCTGGTAAACACCGGTTAGTGCTTAGACTCTGCACCTCGGGTGAGCCTGCATCATCCGCCAGGGTGACCTGCCTGTGTACCTATCCTGTGGATTCCTATGTGAGCCCCCCACTGCTATAGCAACAGGTCTTCGAGCCTGACCCCTGATCTTGACAGATGATTTAATTCAGATGAGTTACCCATGATGTGGATATACACTCATCAGCCATAGCTTAATGAAACTCACCTTATATTGCCTAGGTCCTCCTTTTGCTGCCAAAACAGCCCTGACCCATCAAGGCATGGACGACACTAGATCTCTGAGAGTATGCTGTGCTATCTGGCACCAAGCCGTCAGTAGCAGATCCTTTTAAGTCTTGTAATGTTTAGGTAGGTGGTGCGTGTCAAATAACATCCACACTAATGGTAGGAGCCAAGGTTTCCCAGCAGAACAGTGCCCAAAGTATTGCACTGCCTTTGCCTCCTTCCCATACTGCATCCTGGTGCCATCTCTTCCCCAGGTAATAAAGGAAACACGCACCTGTGAAAACGTGATTCTTTCGATCAGGCCACCTTCTTCCATTGCTCTGTGGTCCAGTTCTGATGCTTATGTGCCCAATGTAGACACTTTTAGCTGTGGACATGGGGCAGCATAGGCAACCTGATCGGCTTCCAGCTACATAGTGCCATACATACACTGCAATACCCATTTTTCTGCTTTCAACAAATGAGCTTCGGGGACAACATTTTTACTTGCTACCTATTATTTCCTACCACTTCCAGATGACATTTTAAACAGATAATAATAATCAGTGTTATTCACTTAACCACTTGCCGACCGCCCGCCGTTGTTATACGTCGGTTGTTTGAAGAGGAATATCGTTGTTATGGCAGCAGCTAGCTGCCGTAACCCCAGTATCCTCTTCTTCAGCGGCCGGGCGGCTTTCAGAGAAAAGTGGCCTCTGCGGCAGATTCGCCACAAGATCACTTTTATCGGTGGTGGGAGAGGGACCTCCCGCTGCGCTCCAGTGCCCTCCGCCGCATACCGGAGCCATCGGTGGAGGCGATCAGATCCTGTCCCTGTCAAAACGTCACTTCTGCCCATAGCTCTTTAAAAAAAATTTCAAACAACATTTATTTTTCTTATTGCATTATAGTGTAAATATGAGATCTGAGGTCTTTTTGACCCCAGATCTTATATTTAAAAGGTCCTGTCATGCTTTTTTTTCTATTACAAGGGATGTTTACATTCCTTGTAATAAGAATAAAAGCGACACAAATTTTTTTTTAAAAGAACAGTGGAAAAGTAAAAAGTAAAATAAATAAGAATTTTTTTTAACGCGCCTGTCCCGCTGAGCTCGCATGCAGAAGCGAACCCATACGTGAGTAGCGCCCGCATATGAAAACTGCATAGCCTCTGTACTAGTGCGCTGAGGCTGATGTCCCGGGAGGCATGGCGTCATCCAGAGGCGGGCCCGAGAAGCTGGTGGGAAAGGAGTGTGGGCGGCGCCACTGCAAGCAAGGAGGAAGCGCCGTACAAGAACAAGTAAGCTCTGCCTCTGCATGGGGCTGGAGATGTCGGCATATAAGTGCAGTACTGGGTCTGACTGAAGTGGGTTAACTGTTTGGAAAGGAAAAGGGGGCAGGCTGGGTGGAGGCTGTCAGTGCCTCCTAGGCTTATCACTACCAGTGCTCATTAGTGCAGCTCATCAGTGCCAGTGCCACCTATCACTACGAGTGTCACCTATCAGTGCAAGTCATCATTGCCACCTATCAGTGCCAGTCTCACCTATCAGTACAGCTCATCAGTGCCACCTATCAGTGCAGCTCATCAGTGCCACCTTAGTGCCAGTGTCACCTATCAGTGCAGCTCATCAGTGTCACCTATTAGTGCTCATCAGTGCCGCATATCAGTGTTAGTGCTGCCTCATCAGTGCCCATCAGTGCTGCCTACCAGTGCCCATTAGTGCAGCTCATCAGTGCCAATCCACAATTTGTTAAAGTGGTGGGACACCCTGAAAAAAAAAAAAACTTAAAAAAAAATGTTAATAACAATTTACTTTACTTACCAGAAATGACTGTTGCTAGGCAGATCGTCCTAATCTGCCTCTTCCAGCGCCACGGTGATCTTCTCTCCTTCCGTCTTCTAGTGAATGGGGCGCGGTGTGTTATGGGAACTGTGTCCCACAACACATCGCGTTCCCCATTCACAAATTAGACTCGCGCATGCGCAGTAGGCCGCGCACCGACTCGCGCATGCGCAGTAGGAAACGGGAAGCCGTTTCCCTTACTGAGGATGGCGGCGCTGGAACCGGATCGCCGAGGGACATCTCGGCCTCCACGACCGACATCGCGGGCGCCCCGGGAGGGTAAGTGTACTTATTAAAAAAAAAATTTTTAAAAGTCAGCAGCTAAAAAAAAAAGTAGCTGCTGACTTTTAAAAAAAAATTTTTTAAGGTCAAACACCGCTTTAATTTAAAGATTAAGGAGCTTGACTTGTAGTTTTGTTAGCTGTTTTTTTTTTGTTAGGGTTATCTGAAAGATGGGTTTCAAATATTTTGAGAGGGGCGCCATTTTCACTAGATAGGCCTCTGGCGCAGGGTTCCGTATCTGCAGGGTCTAGCGCTGACCGCTCACATTACAGACAATCCCTGCTTAAATATCCACTCCAATCATAGCAGGGCCCGGGTACCATCCATCTTTAGCATCTCATCAGTAGGAATGGATCCAGACGACTAATCCCCTGATCTCCACCATGGTGGGAGGGGTTATATAGGGGAACATCCTGTCTGTTTTTTCTGCCAGTGTTCATTCACCTGTAAGTGGTGCATAACCCAAGGTATTAATGATTTATACCTGCTCTGTGTTCCCTGATGTACAAAAAAGAAATACAATACTATAATAATAAAATAAAATAAAAATACACAAAACAAAAACAAACCAAAAAAAAAAGAATCCGCAAACCTTCACAACTGAAGCAGATTTTGTTGTTGTTTATTCATTCTTTTGGATAAATATTTTACAGTTTTTTTTTTATTATATTATTTTTTCTGTAGTATTGTGTCCTGAGGATCTCTGTATGCACCAACTGACGCCTTCCCCGTCCAGGCCATTATGGGAGTGCACACATTGCCTGTTTTTTAGTAGCTTTCTGCAGGCTGGATATTCCGAATCCCTTCATCACTGTTATAAGGGTTGTTGGCCAACATGCAGCAGAAACACATACGGGCATGTAATTTCACTCATTGATAAACAGTTTATTTATTTTTTCACCATTAAAAGGTCCAAACACATTACCCTTGAGGAAGACTCAAAATGCATCACTTGTTACATTATGAATATGTGGACAACATGTTATGACATTTAATTACGTGTGGGTGAATAGTGCCTGAGCTCTCTGCCTGAGCATTTTATTTATGGGAATTTTTAAATATTGTTGATAATATAGTGTACACTATATTACCAAAAGTAGTGGGACACCTGCCTTTACATGCACATGAAATTTGATGGACCTTGTTTGGTCACTTTTGCGCAGTAATGTTGGCACAGGAAGGGGCCATCCCCAAACTGTTCCCACAAAGGTGGGAGCATGAAATTGTCCAAAATGTCTTGGTATGCTGATGCCTTAAGATTTCCCTTCACTGGAACTAAGGGGCCAAAGCCAACCCCTGAAAAACAACCCCTCACCATAATCCCCCCTCCACCAAATGATATGGACAAGTGAACAAAGCAAGGTCCATAAAGACATGGATGAGCGAGTTTGGGGTGGAGGAACTTGACTGATCTGCACTGACCTCAACCAGATAAAACACCTTTGGGATGAATTAGACCGGAGACTGTGAGCCAGGTCTTCTCGTCCAACACCAGTGCCTGACCTCACAAATGCACTTCTGGAAGAATGGTAAAAACATTCCCATAGACACACTCCTAAACCTTGTGGACAGCCTTCCCAGAAGAGTTGAAGCTGTTATAGCTGCAAAGGGTGGGCCAACTCAATATTGAACCCTACGGACTAAGACTGGGATGCCATTAAAGTTATTGTGCGTGTAAAGCAGAGTTTGACAAATTTGCTTGGAATCTAGGAGCCAGCTAAAAAAGTTAGGAGCCAGGTTTTTTTTTTTTAACGACAACGACTGACAGGTGGCACTGGGCACCGTAGGACGTCCTCCCAGAACCTTGCTCCTGCGCGCCCCCTGGGGCGCGCACTCGGGAACATCCGTGACCGCCAGGTCCCGAGGACCCGGTGCATCGCGGTAAACGGACGCCGATAGCGCCCGTTTACCACGTGATCGCTCTGTCAAATGACGGTGCGATTACATGTACACAAACCGGCGTCACGTCATGACGCCGGTTCCTCCCTCCCCTCTCTGTATCGATCGGTACAGTGAGAGGGGGAGAGATGGGACCAGCGCTGTGGGCTGGATGTGTAGTGCCCACAGCGCTGGTCAGTGACAGCTACACTGCCAGCACTGTGCAATACTCTGCCAATACATTTTAATAGAAACAAAGAAATTTTTTATTTTTTTTTACTGAATTTTCAGTATTTTTTGATTTATAGTGCAAAAAATTAAAAACCCAGCGGTGATTAAATACCACCAAAAGAAAGCTCTATTTTTGTGTGAAAAAAAGGACAAAAAATTCATTTGGGTACAGTGTTGCATGACTGAGAAATTGTCATTCAAAGTGTGAGAGCACTGAAAGCTGAAAAGTGCCCAGTGGTTAACATTGCATTAGCATTGTTAGAGGTGTTGCAATACCAACGACCACCACAAGATGGCGCCATAGAAGGATTTCAGAAGGCCGCAAAGCCGCGGCCTAAATTTCTGGCCGGCGCGGCCCGATGCAATCACGCGGCGGTGGTCGGTGTCCACAGGTTGACACGGTACCGCAGCTGTGTCGCCCCAGGCGCCAGGACCCCAATTCTAGGCGCAATTGCGCCCGGGGTTTGTCGAGGCCTGGTGTAAAGGCAGGTGTCCCAATACTTTTGACAATATCGTGTATGTACAGTTTTACTAACACATGTCAAAGTTACAAAGCTGGGTTCAGCGTTGAAAATTTGTTTTACTTTTGTCATGAAGGGGTTAAATGACAAAATTAGAAAAAATAAAATAAAATAGTGGCAAAGTTATTGCCAAATAAACCGGTCCATATCGGAAATGTAAAAATTGATTGGGTCCAAAAGGAATGGGAATGGGTTAAAAATAGGAAAGTAAAACTTTAGTGGAAACCATGAAAACACAAAAGCTGAAATGAATGTCATTCTGCTCAGCTAGTCTTTTAAATGTACAAATGTCATAACCAGCAACCCAACATCGCTATCCATTACTGCAGCTTCAAAGCTTCTTGTGCCATCTGCCTGCTCATTGGATTAGAATAGCTTTAAAAGACAGATTAGGATCTCATGCACGTTGGGCGTTTTAAATGCTACTTCTACAGGCGGTTTGCCTTTTTTTTTTTTCTGCCTCTTAACGCCCCTCAATGTTAGCCTATGTATCTATGCACCTATGTGCGTTTACAGGCGTTTAAAGGCAAAAAAAAAAACCTCAATGTCAGTGCGTTCTGGAGGAGCAGTGTTAAAAACGTGTAAATGCATCTAACCATGTTTAGCCACTTGACCTCAGGAAGATTTACCCCCCTTCATGACCAGACCATTTTTTTGCTACTGCGTTATTTTAATTGACACTTGCGCGGTCATGCAACATTGTACACAAATCAAAATATATTTTTTTCCCCCACAAGCAGAACTTTCTTTTGCTGGTAATTGAGCACTGCTGGGCTTTTCTTTTTGTGCGCGATAAACAAAAAAGGCTGAACGAAAAAAAAAAATAAAAACACCAAACAATAATTTTTACTTTCTGCTATAAAACATATCCAAAAAAAAGTAAAAAAAGAAAAAGAAAATATATTTTATATTTATATTATATAAAATTGTGTGTGTGTATATATATATATATATATATATACACACACACACACACACACACACACACTCTGGTATTTTTATTTATTTTATACTAGTAATGGCAGCAATAAGCGACTTATAGCGGGTCTGCGATATTGCGACACACATACAATCTGACACTTTCTGGGAACCAGAATACAGGAAATCGCCCCAGGACTTTAAATGAGGCGGTTGACTACAATATATATATATACACACACATAACACATACACACACACATAACACATACACACACACACACACACACACAACACATACACACACACAGTACGCGATTCTGCACTTCCACCTAAGGGGCAGGCACTACTCATTGCAGATGGCGAGCAGTGAGTGCCGGCCTATGACTGTCTGCCGGCACCCGCTGATCGGAGTGGAGAGACACAGAACAGAGCTCTGGATATGTAAACAAGGCAAAGCTCTGTCCTGTCAGTAGGGTTGTAGTAGATTATGTTTCCTTGCAAAGCAGGAAATAAAATCCAGTACATCCCTTAGTAAAAACAGATTTACTGCTACAGGGTGGCCATTCTGTACAGAATCAGGTTTATATATACGTGATTCTGCAGTTCTGGGTGAAGGCCCGGGTGCACTGCTTTTGCTGTGATTAGTAACAGCAGAAGCCAATCAGCAGGTGCCGGCCAATGGATGTCCGCTGGCACCTGCTGATTGTCAAGAAGAGAGGCTGGACAGAGCTCTGTGTATGTAAACAATGCAGAGCTGCGTCCTGACAGCAGAAATGTGATGGATTTTCTTTCCATGGACTTGGAAACTCAGAGACAGTGAAATAAATTAGATGAATGTGTAATGGTGTGTGAATGGATGAACCAGTGGCTTGACTATGATGATTTATGTTGGCATGACAAATGTTAATCAATTTTGAGACTGCATTTACTCTGTCAACTGTTGGCTAACCACATTCACCTCATTTAAAGTCCCGAGGCAATTTCCTGTATTTTGTTGCATATATTGGGATGCAGGTGTTTTGCGGGTGACACCAGACCTTTTCCTTTTTTTTTTTTTGTGGGAACCAGTGACACTGATACAGTGATCAGTGCTACAAAAAAATGCACTGTCACTGTAATAATGACACTGGTCGTGTAGGGATTAAACATTGAGGGTGATCAAAGGGTTAAATGTGTGCTTAACCAGTATTTTTGTGTAGTATGTGAGCTGCTTTCATTAAGGGATGTGATGGATTTTCTTTCCCTGCTTTACAGGGAAAGAAAATCCATCAAATTCCTGTGGTCAGGACGCAGCTCTGCATTGTTTACATACACAGTGCTCTGTCCAGCCTCTCTTCTTGACAATCAGCAGGTGCCAGCGGACATCCATTGGCCGGAACCTGCTGATTGGCCTCTGCTGTGACTTATCACAGCAAAAGCGGTGCACCTGGGCCCCCACCCAGAAGTGCAGAATTGTGTGTGTGTGTACACACACATACACACACATACATACATACATACACACACATATACATACATATATATATATATATATAAACATGATTTATATATATATAAACATGATTCTGCAGAGAACGGCCACCCTGTAGCAGTAAATCTGCTTTTACTAAGGGATGTGCTGGATTTTATTTCCTGCTATGCAAGGAAACAAAAATCTACCACATCCCTACTGACAGGACAGAGCTTTGCCTTGTTTACCCAGAGCTCTGTTCTGTGTCTCTCCTCTCCGATCAGCGGCTACCGGCAGACAGTCGTATGCCGGCACTTGCTGCTCTGTGTCTGCAATGAGTAGTCACAGCACAAGTGGCATGCCGGCGGTGCACGTGCCTGCCCCCTAGGTGGCAGTGCAGAATCACTTACTGTATAGATACGCGATTCTGCACAGAGCGGTTAAGTGGTTAAGCACTGGGTGCATCAACCACTCGGGCGTTCATTCTTTTCAATGGCCAGAAAAAATTAACATTCCGGCCAATAAAATTAATAAAATCCAAAGCATTTGACGTTCTTAAACGTGCCAAAATGGGTTTACAAAAACATGGCTTTAGGTTTGTATTTGAAACTACTTTTCTCCTGCCAGGTGCATGGGGCCTAAAAGATCATCACATTGCTAAATTCCACCCTGTATGCCCCTTCTCCCCCTAAACTCCTCCCCTTCTCTATCCTGCGTCTCAAAACAAGCAAGACTGCCAGCATTGCTTAACTACCTAAGGACTGCCCACCGCATATATACTGCGGGCAGAGCGGCCCTATTGCACGAAACGATGTACACGTACCTTGTTTCGTGCACAAGACACTGCAGGCGCGGTGCACCCATTGGCCACCCTCGATCGCTCCTCAGAGAAACAGAACGGGGATCTGCCTATGTAATCAAAGCAGATCCCCGTTCTGTCAGGAGAGTGCAGTATGGTCGTCTGTTCCCAGTGATCAGGAACAGCGATCTGTCTGTACTCCCAGTCAGTCCACTCCCCCCCCCCAGTTAGAAACCCCTCCATAGGGAACACTTAACCCCTTGATCGCCCCCTAGTGTTAACCACTTCCCTGCCAGTGTCATTTATACAGTAATCAGTGGCTATTTTTAGCTCTGATCACTGTAATAATGTCAACGGTCCCAAAAAAGTGTCAAAAGTGTCCGATCTGTCTGCCGCAATCCCACCTAAAATCCCTGATCACCGCCATTACTAGTATAAAAAAAAAAAATGCCATAAATGTATCCCCTATTTTCTAGAGGCTATAACTTTTGCGCAAATCAATATACGTTTATTGTTTTACCAAAAATATGTAGAAGAATACATATTAGCCTAAACTGATGAATACAATAGTTTTTTTTACATTTTTTATTGGATATTTATTATAGCAAAATGTAAAAAATAATGTGTTTTTTTCAAAATTGTCACACTTTTTTGTTTATAGCGCAAAAAATAAAAAACGCAGAGGTGATCAAATACCACCAAAAGAAAGCTCTATTTGTGGAGAAAAAAGGACATCAATTTAATTTGGGTACAGCGTTGCAATTTTCAGTTAAAATAACGCAGTGCCGTAATGCACAAAATGGCCTGGTCATTAAGGGGGGTAAATCCGTCCGGGGCTAAAGTGGAATTTTAGTCAGAAAATTAAGTCCTCCTAGATCACTTCAGGCTGGCCCCTTTTGCAGGTATAGCTATGTACAACATTAAAAATGCCGAAATCTAGTACTACACGGTCTCACACTGCTCTGCACATGCTCAGTTGCTCTCTATTTTTGGCATTGTGCCGACAATCAGAGCCACTAGAGGTCAATCTGCTGACTAGGGGTGCAACGGATCAAAAAACTCACGGATCGGATCGATCCTCGGATCAGAGTCACGGATCGGATCATTTTTCGGATCAGCAAATAATAATTGAATTTGCAAAAACCTGTGAAAATTCCGCCACCATATAGTCCCCACTGTAATATCCACGTCATCTCCCCCACTGTAATATTGTCTGAGTATGGCCGAGTATTGGCAGGGTATCGCAGAGTATTGGCAGGGTATCGCAGAGTATTGGCAGGGTATCGCAGAGTATTGGCAGGGTATCGCAGAGTATTGGCAGGGTATCGCAGAGTATTGGCAGGGTATCGCAGAGTATTGGCAGGGTATCGCAGAGTATATGCTGGGTAATGCAGAGTATATGCTGGGTAATGCAGAGTATATGCTGGGTAATGCAGAGTATATGCTGGGTAATGCAGAGTATATGCTGGGTAATGCAGAGTAGTAGAGTATATGCTGGGTAATGCAGAGTCTGTTTACAAGTGATCGCTCTGTCATTTGACGGAGCGATCACATTGTAAACAGCGGCCGGGTGTACCAAGATGGCCGCCGCTCCGGAGCGTAGCGCACCGTTGCACCCCTACTGCCGACAGTCTAAAGATATACTGCTGCTCAGGGGTTCTGGGCCTCAGCAAAATGGCAGCCTCCAGCAAGAAGAATCAGGAGCAATGCTGGAGGCAATTTATAGCACACACTGATTTCAGTAGCAGAATTATTTATGTGGAATGTATGTTTCCTGCTAAAGAACATTATTTTTTACCAAGTTGTTATTGGTCTGATGGGTCACACTGGCATTCCTAATGTCAGCCTGATTTCTGCAATGCTGAGGACTGTGGGAAGACAATACAAAACAGATTACTTACTGGTCTAAATGGTATCCATCAGATAAAAAGGCATATCATGGCATGATAAGCTCATCTCTAAATGGTAACAAAAAACGTCTCTTTTGCATTGACCACACACCCAACTATAGTGTATATATAGTACAATCACAAGACACAAGAACGAGTGGAGGCAAAATTTTTATTCTGGAAACCTCCAGATCTCCACAGTTTGCTCTCCAGAAGCCGCAGCCACAGTGCCTCCAGCCGCACTGACCTGTCATAGAAAAGAAGAAAACAATGAGAATGGGTTACAGAAACAGGGCCGTCTTTAATATTGATTGGACCCTGGGCAAACATTTTCTTGCCCCCCCCCCCCCACATACAATTTCGCTCTCCACCTGCTCTGAGACATACAATAAATAGCAGCTAAACCTAAAATCAGTTTACTGTATAGGATCAGGCAGCGATTGCGATTGGTTGCCAGAGGTTACGGCGTATAATTTCCACTTACTGACTGGTTGCTAGAGGTTACAGCACACATTACGGCTCAGTGATTAGTTGCTAGATGTTACAGCACATGATTTCTGCTTGTTGATTGGTTGCTAGAGATTACTGTACAGTAATACTACTCACTGGTTGGTTGCTAGAGGTTACAACACATCATCTCCTCACTGCAGGGGGCATGATATACATATGAATGCCGCCTTTATTTACATATCTATGCCGCTATATCTATATCTATATCGGATGCATAGTTACGTAGTTAGCTAGGCTGAAAAAAGACACAAGTCCATCCAGTTCAACCATGAAAAAAAAAATAAAAAATAAAAAATAAAAAAATAATAAATATCGTACAATCCAATATACCCAATTCTATACCCACAGTTAATCCAGAAAAAAGGAAAAAAATATATATATATTTTTTAAAATGCAGCTATTTACATATGAATGCTGCTTCCATTTACATATGAATGCCGGTTATTGACATGTAAACACAGGGTCTGCAGGTGAGTCATCTGTACACAACAACAGGGCAGACCTGGGCAGCATTAGTAGCAGCATTTCACACTGAGATATCAGGACACAGCATGGGACTAGTATGAGACAGATGCTTTGGGCCCCACAACAATGACAGGGCCCAGGGCAGCTGCCCCTTTTGCCCTGCCTTATAGACGGCCCTGTACAGAAGTGAAAAAAAAATGTGGAATGGCAAAAAAAAATATTAAGCCAATCCAATGGTGCAAGCTCATAACAGAATCCTAATTTTCACTCCTGCTAAAGAACTAAGTCATGTGTGGTTTTCTGGATCATGGCAGACTACAAGATTGAGCACTTTCTGTCAAGCAGCCTATGAAAACCTGTGTCTGTGTCTTTAAAATGATTATCTGTGATTATCCTAGACAGATATGCTGGAAGCTTAATCCTTTTTGGCTCTCTTTATTCCCAGATCCAGATCCGATTGTAGATTTGTTAAAGGAATTCTTTGAACATAATGTGGTTACGGCAGAGCTGGAAGTGGTGTGGGATGCCTCCAAGGCGTATATGAGAGGACAGAACATAAAATGCATTCATTTTATCAAAACTAAAACAAAGTCTTGGGAAAACTTTTGTATTATCAGAGCTGCAAAGAACAGAGGCCAATTATTATTGCCTATCCCTCAGATGATACAAGAAGGGCATGGTTAGTGTCCCAATCCCTTTCACAGCAATTAGCATTACAGTTAGCTGAGAATAAACATTGGAGGGAGAGAACACTGGTCATTTATCAGGCTATGCTTACTAAAACGCAACAGACTGCCTCATATATACAAGCTATTACAGACCCCCAGGGGGCAGTGGCGGCTGGTGAAGTTTAATCACTTCAATAACGGCAACTGTCATATGACGTCCACAAGGTGGATCTCCAATCCTGGGTGGACGTCATATGATGTCCTCCTATTCCCGGCCGTCTAGGGGGCGCAGCCGCGGCGTTGCTTGGGACCCGGTGCACATGTCCGCCGGGCACCCGCGATTGCCCGGGAAAACAGCAGGACCCTGGATCTGTGTGTGTAAACACACAGCTCCATGTCCTGTCAGTGGAGAGGAGACCGATGGTGTGTTCCCAGTACCGAGGAACACCGATCGGTCTCCTCCCCTTGTGAGTCCCCTCCCCCCACAGTTAAAATCACTCGCAGGGAACATACATTAACCCCTGCAGCACCCCCTAGTGTTAACCCCTTCCCTGCCAGTCACATTTACACAGTGATCAGTGCAATTTTATAGCAACGATCGCTGTGTAAATGTGAATGGTCCCAAAAATGCGTCAAAATTGTCCGAAGTGTCCGCCGCAATGTCGCAGTCACGAAAAAAAAAAATCGCAGATCGCCGCCATTACTAGTAAAAAATAAATAAATAAAAAATGCAATAAATCTATCCCCTATTTTGTAGACGCTATAACTTTTGCGCAAACCAATCAATAAATGCTTATTGCGATTTTTTTTTTTAACAAAAATATGTAGAAGAATACGTATCGGCCTAAACTGAGTAAAAAAAATTTTTTTTTTTTAAATGGGATATTTATTATAGCAAAAAGTAAAAAATATTGTGTTGTCGCTCTTCTTTTGTTTATAGCGCAAAAAAAAAAAAAAAAAACGCAGAGGTGATCAAATACCACCAAAAGAAAGCTCTATTTGTGGGAAAAAAAGGACGTCAATTTTGTTTGGGTGCAACGTCGCACGACCGCGCAATTGTCAGTTAAAGCGACGCAGTGCCGAATCGCAAAAAGTGCTCTGGTAAGGAAGGGGGTAAAATCCGCCGGGGCTGAAGTGGTTAAGGATGGGGTATACACATAGGGTATATAGCATTTATAAAAAAAAATAAAAAATTAAAAATTCTTGGATGAAATTGACAGGCGTTCGCCCAGCCTTACAAAAGGTATGGTCACATTTTGCTTAATACAGTGATTTACTATGATCGTCAGCTCCATCCAGTGGCCACAACTGGGTATTTTTTCTGATTGAGGCATTTCAGGAAAAATACTGCATTATAGCCACAAGATGGAGCTGAAAATCATAGGAAATCACTGTACTAAGCTGAACAGCAGGTTTTGTGTTACTTTAACTACTTCCCACCCGGCCACTGTAAATATACGGCTGGGTGGGAGCCGTCTACTTCTGATAGGACGTTCCGGAACGTCCTTCAGAAGTAGAGGGATCGCGCGCACCCGCGCAATCCCGATGCGGCCATGTCACCCGGACACGGCGCATCTCGGATCGGCAGGAGGGCTCGGTGATTGGACCTCCTGATCACATGACGGCCGTGTCGAATCACAGCCGTCGTGTGATGTAAGCAAACAGCCGGTTGCTAGGCAATCGGCTCTCCTCTCCTCACACGGAAGTCGTCGGTGAGGAGAGGAGAGCGGATCGCTGCAGCCGGCTGGTGATCAGTGAGTATTAGCTGTTTTTTTTTACAGCTTTTTACTCACTGATCACCAGTGTAGTGTCCCCACAGTGTAAACACACATGTCCCCACACATGTCCCCAAAACACACATGTCCTCAAAACACACATGTCCCCAAATAATAAAAACACATGTCCCCAAATAATAAAAACACATGTCCCGAAATAAAAAAACAGATGTCCCCAAATAATAAAAACACATGTCCCTCACATATATCCCAGTAAAATAACATGTGCCAATGATTATCTGCACACATATGTCCGTGATCACCTGCACACATCTGTACATGATCATTTGCGTACATATGTCCGTGATCACGCGAACCAATTATTATACACTTAACGGAATTTTTTTTACTAAAAACATGTAGCAGAATACATTTTGGCTTAAATTTATGACAAAATTTGATTTTATTGGATTTCTTTTAAAAAAGAAAGGAGAAAATATTGTTTTTTTTCAAAATTTCCGCTATGTTTTCGCTTATATCGCAAAAAATAAAAAACGGAGTCGCGAATAAATACCACCAAACTAAAGCTCTATTTGTGCGAACAAAATGATAAAAAATTCATTTGGTTACAGCATTGCATGACCGCGCAATTGTCACTGAAAGTGCGAGAGCGCTGAAAGCTGAAAATTGGTCTGGGAAGGAAGGGGGCGAAAGTGCCCAGTATTGTAGTGGTTAAATAGTTAATCTGTTAGCACTGTATAAACTGTATGCAACATCAGCTACATACAGTATACAGGGCTGTGGTCTGGCAGCGGTACAGGGACTTCCTTCTGCTGATGGAGCAGTGCTGACAGTAGCTGTATTTCTTAGCAATAGAAATAATTTGTTTGGGCCTTTTTGACCCAAATTAACTATTAAAAGTAACACAAAACCTGGTGTTAGGCATTATGCATAATACAGTCTGAATTCATCAAGCATAGGCAAATTCTTGTCACATTCTTCCAATAATTTTTTTTATTTTTTATAAATGGACTCTTTAAATATTGTAGCAGACACATTTGCTCATTGCAGGCTCAGCCTCCTGCTTTGCCATGCAACACAATGCTGAGGCTTTACTTTTTCTCTCTTTTTATAATGTCTGGTGGTCAGATCCAACCGGGTCGATAGCAACAGGCCAGAAGACTTATTATTATTATTATTATTATTATTATTTCAGGTACTTATACAGCGGCGTCAATTTACACAGCGCTTTACATATACATTGTACATTCACATCGGTCCCTACCCTCAAGGAGCTTACAATCTAAGGTCCCTAACTCACATTCATATACTAGGGCCAATTTAGACAGAAGCCAATTAACCTACCAGCATGTCTTTGGAGTGTGGGAGGAATACGGAGTACCTGGAGGAAACCCACGCAGGGCACAGGGAGAACATGCAAACTCCAGGCAGGTGGTGTCGTGGTTGGGATTCAAACCAGCGACCCTTTTTACTCCTAGGCGAGAGTGCTACCCACTACACCACTGTGCCGCCCTAATTGAGCCTTTCTCTTCAAAGTGAACCTGTCATGCCCAAAAAACTGTCTCAGCTAGCAACACCTCTAGAAACAAAGATGGCACTAACTCCATCCCCAGCATTCAACTTTACTGGCTACTGAGGATCTGGCATTGGAATTGTTAGGCAGCGAAGGTGGGGGTTGGGTTATGGTCAACAAAGACAGAAGTGGAGGCTGAGTATACAGCCTGGGGCTGCAATCCAGGGGCCCCACAAAAATGCAGGGACTGACTTGAAGATTATCACATATCCTTGTAGACACCACAGGGTGGCCATACTTCAGCAGCATTGTTAGCTTAGCCAACATTTAGGACCTTGTTAGTGCTGGACTCAGCCGTTCCTTCTCTGAGCTGTCGGCTAATTGCCAGCTCCTATCTCTCCACAGTTACTCAGCTGTTGATGATATCCTGCTCATCAGTCCTGCCTAATTAAGCCGTCCAGTCCAGAGGATCTCTGCCTTCGCCTTGGTCAACATCAGAGACAGCTCCTGCGTTCCTCTTTAAAGCTTCGCTGACATCCCTTCTGGCTCCAGATCCTGCTTGCTGTTCCACTACATTGATCCCTGACTTCTGGCTTGGCTGACTATCCATTCCGTTTACTGAACCTTGGCTATGTTTTGACTACGTTTGTTCAGACCTGCCAGATTCTCATGTAGAGCTGCTAGTCACAGACATTGACAAAATGATGACAATCCAACATGTTAATGGTTTCCAAAGTAGCATACCCAATATGGAATGACAATCGAGTGAGAAGTTCACATTCAAAATGATATTCAGGTAAACATTACAATATTACATTTAAATAAGTAGCTCTCTAAATTTTCCTTTTGAAAACAGACTTACCCCATTGACCACGTTGTTGTGTCCCAGTGTGCACAGTGTGCGTGGAGGGTCAGTAGGAATGTGGACCTGGAAGTAGAAAGCACAATGTTGATGGCTAAAGCTGGTCCAGGTAGTGCTTAAAGAGGAACTGCAGTCTGCTCACACAATTTGTACTATTTTGTTCACTCACCTTCATGGTTTTATCAGTGGAAGTTGTGTAGAGCGTACCTGCGGAGTGACAGATACCCGTGATCTGAGAGGTGTGACCTACATCAAAACACTGATGAGAGAGAGAGACACACACAGACACACAGGCAAGAGCAGAGATGTGACAGACAAGAATAAAAAAAAGAAGACAGATGAAGATAAGGACAAAAAAACAGAAGAAGGACGGGAGAGGAAGAGTAGAGTAAAGAGAAGAGGACAGAAGAAGAGAGGACCAAAAGAGAGAGGAAGAGTAATGGGAAGAGGAGGGAGGAAGGGTAATGAGAAGAGGAGGGAGGAAGAGTAATGAGAAGAGGAGGGAGGAAGAGTAATGAGAAGAGGAGGGAGGAAGAGTAATGAGAAGAGGAGGGAGGAAGAGTAATGAGAAGAGGAGGGAGGAAGGGTAATGAGAAGAGGAGGGAGAAAGGGTAATGAGAAGAGGAGGGAGAAAGGGTAATGAGAAGAGGAGGGAGAAAGGGTAATGAGAAGAGGAGGGAGAAAGGGTAATGAGAAGAGGAGGGAGGAAGAGTAATGCGAAGAGGAGGGAGGAAGAGTAATGAGAAGAGGAGGGAGGAAGAGTAATGAGAAGAGGAGGGAGGAAGAGTAATGAGGAGGGGGGGAGTAAAATGAGGAGGATGAATGGAGGAGGATGAATAAAAGAGGAAGAGGAAGAGTAGAGTAAGAGACGAAGGTGACAGAAAAAGAAAAAAAAAAAAGGGATGATGGAAGGGGGATGGATGGAAGAGAATTAGTAAAAACAGGATATAGACATAAAAAAAAAGGATAAGAGGCGTAAAATAGCAGCAATGGACAGGAGGATAAGGTGACCACAAGAGAGGCAGAAAAACACACAACAAAAAAAAGGGAAAAAAGGATTAGTAGGAGAATACCTATATAATTATACATATCACCTGAATGATCTGCACCTTTAATACACAAGTATAAGTCAAGATTGTGTATAAAGCCTAGTATACACCTTAAGTATTTTTTGCTGAATGAAAAAAAAACTGAGAGGTCGCTGTACTATCAATGCAATGTTAGCCATTGGCTGCAAGCGCTGATCGGCGGCTAGTTTTCGAGCATGCTCATTTGACAGAAGCCAGTCCTGAGATTGGCTTCTGTCGGACAAGCAGCTGCACACACAGGCTGAATGTCGGCCGGTTTCTACTTTAGCAGCCGATTGC
>CM053029.1:77695696-77780696 GCA_028564925.1 Lithobates sylvaticus
ATCTTTATTCACATATGTGGAATTTTGTCTGCACTTGATAAATTATTATATATTGATTCTGGGGATGCAGTGAGGAATTATTATGAAGATAACTCCACTTAGTTTATTGCTTCCTTGCCTGATTATTGGGCTTCTTACATAAAATCTAAACTTTACTGTACAGATTCTGATCTGAGCTTGTTTCATGGACTCTGATCTTGGCTGCCAGGGTTCTGTCCTCAGCTTTTTCGACAGATTTTTGCTTTCTGGAATTTAACCTTGGATTGTTGTAACATCCCACAACCCAGACGCTTTGTTCTCAGCTTAATCTTAAGGTTCTGGCTACTGGTTTCCATTTCTAGCAGATATAACATCCATTACAATAATTCTATGAAGTAATTGTACAATTGCACTCAGATCTCCCTCCACAATATACAATATACAGATAATAAACTGTAATTTCCAGTACCCGCAGGTGCTGGAATGTCCCTCCTTGGCTTTCGTACACATGGACTTGTCCTTGGTTGTTTCCTGCCCATAGCTGTGGTGCCTCATAAACCATGCAGAACAGGTAATAGTCCATCTAGGCAAGAGAGGAACAAATAGATGACAGGAGTTAGAGCTGCACGATTAAATCGTAAAAAAAAAAACAAAAACAAAAACAAAAAAAAAAACACAATCTTGATTTAACCCCCCCCCCCCCCACGATCTTAATCCAGAATTTCCACAATTCATGTAACAAGTGCAAAGCTGGCAAAGTCTATCAACAACATTGCTCAGCTCTGAAAGAGAGATAAATTGTATCTTTCTGTTCATTTACCAGATCAAAGGAATGCATTTCAGTCTGCAAATGAGGTCAGTTTAACAACTTAAAGACAAATGCCCCATACACACGATCGGACTTTCCGACAACAAAACCGTGGATTTTTGCTCGAAGGATGTTGGCTCCAGCTTGCCTTGCATACACGGTCACACAAATGTAGTGACGTACAAGACGTACAACGAGCTGAGAAAAAGGAAGTTCAATAGCCAGTGCGGCTTCTTCTGCTCGATTCCGAGCATGCGCAAACTTTTGTGCGTCGGACTTGTGTACACACGATCGGAAATTCCGACAACAAATTTGAGAACCTGCTAGCCAACAGTTGTAGGCGGAAAGTCTGACAACAAATGTTCGATGAGCATACATACGGTCGGACTTTCAGCCAACAAGCTCACATCCAACATTTGTTGTCGGAAAATCTAATCGTGTGTACGGGGCATAAGTCTTTTTGTAAGTCTAAGTTAAGTATTTACTAGAAAATTACTTGGAACCCCCAAACATTTTATATATATTTTTTAGCAGAGACCCTAGAGAATAAAATGGCGGTCGTTGCAATATTTTACATCACAGACTGCATTTGCGCAGCGGTCCTTCAAACACAATTTCAATTAATTAAAAAAAAAACTAAACCGTAAAGTTAGCCCAATTTATTTTTTTGTATAACATGAAAGATGATGTTACGCCACAAGAATCGTGAGTTTTATTCTAAGCAAAAAAAATTGTGATTCTGATTTTATCCAGAATCATGCAGCTCCAACAGGAGTTATTATATACTGATACAGACTGTGAGAATTTAGAATATTGATGAAATGATAAATGAAAGCCTCATTTCACTGTCAAACACCTATCCACTACAGTTTGAGCTGAGGTAGATTCTAAACCCACTCACTACAAATTCTTAGATGCATTAACATGTTAATACGGTTTCAAAAGTTGCATTCAATCTTTTTAAATCTGCAGCTTTTAAAAAAATAAAATAAAAATAAAAATAAATAAACCTGGTGATCATGCAATGAAAGTCCTTGTTCAGGCACTTCCTTTTATGGGATGACAATGGTCTCCCAAAGCTCTCCTGTGTTGTCACCCTGTCACATTAGGCCCTGGAGGAGTCTACCATTGGCCATACCAACACACATTGTTCAGGCTTGGTACAATCAGGAAGCCAGACAAGCACAGTTTTATTATATTATAATATATATATATATATTGTAACATGGGGGTGTTTAACTCAAGTGAAAAGATGTTTTTTTTGAATGCAGTGAGTCCTCATCAGACAGGCGTATAGAGTTAAGGGCCTGGTAGCCCACGTTTATTGAAAAAGGAAAAAAACACAAAAGTCCATCCAGAAGTCCCACGCAGGGGTTTAACTTCATTAAGCATTCATAAATGAAAAACATACCAAGCCACCTGGCTCTCTCTTGTCAGCAGTTCCTCTGCTTGCTCTCAACAGAGTTGATTCCTTCCAGTCCCCTGGACTCACTGGCTTCCTTAGTCTTCCCGACTCTCAAGGCTGTCCCTCCTTTCCCAGTCTCTGGGCAAAGAATACCCCTTACACAGGGATGACCCCTCCACAGGTCTGTCTTCATACAGCACCAGTAGCAGCAAGCTGCTCACACTCCACCATCCTCCACTCATTAGCCCCTCATTATATGGTCTGTGTGCAGCTGGGCACACACCTTGCTTGCCATCGTCAAGACCTGGACACAGTTTGAGATCCCATCCAGGACTAGCAAAACCTGGAGAAAACTGACAGAGCAGTTTTCTCCATTTAAATTCTATAGTCTGCAGATATGCAAACTCTGGATCTCCTTTACCTCCAATTTCAAAGGGACAGAGCTTCGCTCTGCCACATATCCCCCCCTTTGTTTCGATCCGGAGGGAGGAACACCAGCACCCGTCATGGTTGGGACACCTCTGTGCTGGCTGTCAGCCACGTAGGCCCAACCTTTTTTCCGGGTGCGCTTCCAGGCACGTCCCACCCTGGATCTTAACAGGGTCCTATATTTTCCCATCCTCAGCCTTCTTCTTCTTGGGTCCCTAGGCTTAATCATTTTTTTGGGGGAAACTCTGCTTTCCCTGATCCTACCTTTAAACTCGCTGACATCAACTTTAACCTTCAATATACACCAGTACAACCTCCTCACTTTGGCATGACCATGCAAGCTGCCACCCACATGGGCCAAATCTTGTCCCATCAGGTGAATTTCTCCACGTCCCCTTGCTGCATCTACTTGGGCTTTACAAAGACACTCCCATGCTTTTTTACGAGTGCACTTCCAAAAGCGATGTTTTCCCACTTCTCTTGGGCCTACACTAGTCCTTTTACCAATCTTGGTACCTTTTTGCACATGAGGTTGATTTCTGAATTTTACGGATCCAGTACCATTAAGGTTATAAAGTGCTCCCTCAATTTCCACTAGACCACCCCTTTTCTCTTTGCTTAATTTAGAAGGAACCACATTTTTAAACACTGGTTTAATGATAAGTGGGGGCTCTTTTATTAGGGTGACAATGGTCCCTCTCTGTACTCCAAGTACGGGCACCCTCTTACTGTCCAAACTTAGCGCCACTTGTTTCCTCATGTACACTGCATGCTTATTTTTGTCAGTTTCATCACTAACATCCTCATATGACTGCAGCCTCATCCTAGTCTCCCTCTGAAGGACATACTGACTGTCTTGCGACTTTAAGGTTTTAAAGTCATGCGACACCTTGCTGAGCTTTGGGCCATTTTCCTGCAACCATTGTTTATAACGATCCTTCTCAGACCTTAGAAATTTCTCAAACCTCAGAAAATCTTCCCCAGAAATACCCTCCTGAACCTGTAGGGGGCCTAATTCTGCTGTATCTTTTACCTCTTCTGTGTCAATCATACCATTCCCTATCTCATTACAATTTTCAGGGTTTGCTACAACCAGATCAACTTGACCAAGATCTTCAGGTCTACCATTATTTTTGTGGTCACCCATGGTAACCAAACCCTTACAAATTGACAATGAGCTGCATTTTTCATCACGGTCAGAAATATCAATGCATTTGTCATATTTCATTTCACTCATGTTCGGCAGGGCAGTGTCTGGAGAGGAACTGCATCCAGTGGAGTGGTTGTCCACGGCAGCTTCACTATCCACCAACTCCACTGGCAGGAGATCCTCTGCCAACAACTGTCCTGACTCCTGACCATCCTCCCATAAAACATTTGGACCTGTGACTACAATCACTTCATTTATGGCTGTGCCATCTGGCACTTCCACCAACACATTTGGCTCGGCATTATCCATTATCACATCATTGGGCCCTTTGTGGATCACAGACATGACCTCTTCTGTGTGTTTGCCCTTATTTGGCGTTTCCATCTCATGAACACCATCATCTGCAGTAGCAAGTGCATCCTTGCATACAAGTTGCTCTGCAGGTCCTTCATCTGGCACTGCAGAAGTCATGTCTGCTTCACTTTTACCAACAGAGGCCTTTTCCAACAAAGCCAACAGGCTTTTTGTCCACCTGTCCCAGTCTGTTATCTCTGTGCTCCCAGAGGTACCACGCAGTACCGCTCCTACTGTACACGGAGACCCAGAGGGACAGAGTGGTTCAGCAACAGACACATTGCACATATCACTTTGGTTCAAATAAGATTTTGGCACTACATTTTTAACCATAGCAGACAGCAATACCACACCTTCACCACCTTGCTCTGGTGGCGCTTCATTAAACGCATTAGAGCTTTGATACCTGTCGTTGCTAGACTGCATTAACCCATTTCCACCATGAGTGTTTTCAAACATTTCAGTTTTAACATTTAACATCCTGTCATCACTATGTTCAGGTACCCTCTTATCCCTCAGAGCAGCACCAAAGTTGTCCCAGGCAACCTCCGGCTCCAAAACGCAGAGCTCCCTGGGGGTTTCTAGGGGCACCTCTATGGCCTTCTTCACAGTTGCTAGGGGAGATAGCACATCTTTAACCGCATTCACAGCAGGGTTATCTCTAGTGAGCTGCACTAGCCCATTAGCAACTGGACCATTCACTTTAGCCAACACAATATTAGCAGTTTTACCCATCATATTGTCACATTCAAGTTTACCACTTGCCTCCCCACTGGACAGGGCACTGCAGTGAGGCAAGTCCTTTTCCAAACAGACAGTGGATCTCCCATTTGGGGTCACTTCCACTCCAGTGTGCACAGTCACATATTCAGTCTCTTCTATGCATTTACCAGCACCAGTCTTTTTCAACATCAACCCAGCGGTTCCAGCCATTATTTCATTAAAGACAGTCTTACCCACCGCAGTAGTAGGGGTCACCATCTTCATTTGAGTACGTTGTCTCACAAACCAGTCCTCTGCTGCACTTTTACTGGCCCACTCTCCCTGGTGGCCACCGGATGAAATTACAGCAGGCATCTCCAACTGTTTAGCACCCCCTGCCGACACAACAGGAAAATCCTCGTTGCCAGGGGTGACTGCAAACATATTTGCACAGGAATCTGGGCCTGGAGATAAAGACCTTTGCTCCTGGTAATTTTGAAATGCATACGCATCTTTAGGTGGATGCTTAGCTACATATGCCCTGTAGCTCCTCCTTTCCTTTGGCAATCTTTCTCCCGTTGCCATGGGAAACCGCACTCTCCCAGCAGAGCTTTGCTGATTCTCCCAAACCCTTTGATGCATTGTGGCTTTCAACTTGCCACCACTCTCTGCAGGCAATACTTTTCTCATATGGTCTGCAGACTTGACATCACCGCCGTTGCTATGGGCAACCACATACCTCTCCAACTTCCGGTCAGGCTGTCGGTCCATGATGCGATGGAACTCTCCTCTAAGAAGGATTTCCTCTTTAAACTTGCGGTAGTCATCCTGGTCCCGTCCATCAAATGGTAAACCGACCGGAACTCTATCCGTAATAAGGTTTGCAGCAGTTTTGGCCACCAGTCCCTAGGCCATTTTCTCTTTACAGCAACTTTTTCAAATCTTACAAGGAAGTCCCCAACCTCCTCTGTAGGCAGCATGGGTTGCATATAGTCAGAGGCCAAGATCTGAGCCCCTTGCACTGCGCCACACTCTTTGCGATTCTGCTTGAACCATTCATTCACTGTCTCACACATCACTGGCCCCTTTTGACTGGCCCTCCAAGGTGGAGACATCTTCTCAGGCCACGCTGAGCTCACTTCACCTTTAACTTGATTTAACATGAACTTCTTGTGTTTTGACTGCCTCATCCTTGCAGTCACATGCACAGCAGCTTGTTACACAGTTCACAGCATAGAAAAAAAAAAAAAAATTCTCACAAGTGCACTACCTGCACACAATGCAACACAGTCAATTGAACTCCTGCGCAATGCAGTTTGCCTGGCTGCCACACACAGCTAGCAGCAGTTCCTGAAATGACTCACCACTGGCGCAGAGACCGGATTTCACCGTCTGTATGCCCGCATTCGAACACCACTTGTAACATGGGGGTGTTTAACTCAAGTGAAAAGATGTTTTTTTTTAATGCAGTGAGTCCTCATCAGACAGGCGTATAGAGTTAAGGGCCTGGTAGCCCACGTTTATTGAAAAAGGAAAAACACAAAAGTCCATCCAGAAGTCCCACGCAGGGGTTTAACTTCATTAAGCATTCATAAATGAAAAAACATACCAAGCCACCTGGCTCTCTCTTGTCAGCAGTTCCTCTGCTTGCTCTCAACAGAGTTGATTCCTTCCAGTCCCCTGGACTCACTGGCTTCCTTAGTCTTCCCGACTCTCAAGGCTGTCCCTCCTTTCCCAGTCTCTGGGCAAAGAATACCCCTTACACAGGGATGACCCCTCCACAGGTCTGTCTTCATACAGCACCAGTAGCAGCAAGCTGCTCACACTCCACCATCCTCCACTCATTAGCCCCTCATTATATGGTCTGTGTGCAGCTGGGCACACACCTTGCTTGCCATCGTCAAGACCTGGACACAGTTTGAGATCCCATCCAGGACTAGCAAAACCTGGAGAAAACTGACAGAGCAGTTTTCTCCATTTAAATTCTATAGTCTGCAGATATGCAAACTCTGGATCTCCTTTACCTCCAATTTCAAAGGGACAGAGCTTCGCTCTGCCACAAATTATATATATATATATATATATATATATATATATATATATATATATATATATATATATATATATATATATATATATATATATATATATATATATATATACATATATACACACACACACAGTGGGGATTGAAAGTTTGGGCACCCCAGGTAGAAATGTGTATTAATGTGCATAACGAAGCCAAGGAAAGATGGAAAAGTCTCCAAATGGCATCAAATCACAGATTAGACATTCTTATAATATGTCAAAAAAAGTTAGATTTTATTTCCATCATTTACACTTTCAAAATTGCAGAAAACAAAAAAATGGCGTCTGCAAAAGTTTGGGAACCCTGCAGAATTTATAGCATGCACTGCCCCCTTTGCAAAGCTGAGACCTGCCAGTGTCATGGATTGTTCTCAATCATCTTCTGGGAAGACCAGGTGATGTCAATCTCAAAGGTTTTAAATGGCCAGACTCATCTGACCTTGCCCCAACAATCAGCACCATGGGTTCTTCTAAGCAGTTGTCTAGAAAACTGAAACTGAAAATAGTTGACGCTCACAAAGCTGGAGAAGGCTATAAGAAGATAGCAAAGCGTTTTCAGATGTCAATATCCTCTGTTCGGGAATGTAATTAAGAAATGGCAGTCATCAGGAACAGTGGAAGTTAAAGCAAGATCTGGAAGACCAAGAAAAATATCAGACAGAACAGCTCACAGGATTGTGAGAAAAGCAATTCAAAACCCACGTTTGACTGCACAGTCCCTCCAGAAAGATCTGGCAGACACTGGAGTTGTGGTACACTATTCCACTATGAAGAGATACTTGTACAAATATGGTCTTCATGGAAGAGTCATCAGAAGAAAACCTCTTCTACGTCCTCACCACAAAAATCAGCATTTGAACTTTGAAAATGAACATATAGACAAACCTGAGGCATTTTGGAAACAAGTTCTTTGGACCGATGAGGTTGAAATAGAACTTTTTGGCCGGAATGAGCAAAGGTACGTTTGGAGAAAAAAGGGCACAGAATTTAATGAAAAGAACCTCTGTGCAACTGTTAAGCATGGGGGTGGATCAATCATGCTTTGGGGTTGTATTGCAGCCAGTGGCACAGGGAACATTTCACGAGTAGAAGGAAAAATGGATTCAATAAAATTTCAGCAAATTTTGGATGGTAACTTGATGCCATCTGTGAAAAAGCTGAAGTTAAAGAGAGGATGGCTTCTACAAATGGATAATGATCCTAAACACACCTCAAAATCCACGGGGAATTACATCAAGAGGCGTAAACTGAAGGTTTTGCCATGGCCTTCACAATCTCCTGACCTCAACATTATTGAAAATCTATGGCTAGACCTTAAAAGAGCAGTGCATGACAGACGGCCCAGAAATCTCAAAGAACTGGAAGACTTTTGTAAGGAAGAATGGGCAAAGATACCTCAAACAAGAATTGAAAGACTCTTGGCTGGCTACAAAAAGCGTTTACATGCTGTGATACTTGCCAAAGGGGGCAGTACAAGATATTAACTCTGCAGGGTGCCCAAACTTTTGCAGACGCCATTTTTTTGTTTTCTGTCATTTTGAAAGTGTAAATGATGGAAATAAAATCTAACTTTTTTGACATATTAT
This sequence comes from Lithobates sylvaticus, assembly GCA_028564925.1. Lineage (NCBI taxonomy): Eukaryota > Metazoa > Chordata > Amphibia > Anura > Ranidae > Lithobates > Lithobates sylvaticus. The sequence goes on from CM053029.1 coordinate 77,704,198, forward strand.
AAGAATGTCTAATCTGTAATTTGATGCCATTTGGAGATTTTTCCATCTTTCCTTGGCTTCGTTATGCACATTAATACACATTTTTACCTGGGGTGCCCAAACTTTCCATCCCCACTATATATTATATATATATACACACACACATACACACACACACACACACACACACACACACACACACACACAATCTCACTAAAGTAAGTACACCCCTCACATTTTTGTAAATATTTTATTATATATTTTCATGTAGCATCACTGTAGAAATTATACTTTGCTACAATGTAGTAGTAGTGAGTGAGTGAGTGTACAGCTTTTATAACAATGTAATTTTGCTGTCCCCTCAAAATAACTCGACACAGTCATTAATTTGTAAACTGCTGGCAACAAAAGGTGAGTACACCCCTAAGTGAAACTGTCCAAATTGTGCCCAAAGTGTCAATATTTTGTGTGGCCACCATTATTTTCCAGCACTACCTTAACCCTCTGGGGCATGGAGTTCACCAGAGCTTCACAGGTTGTCACTGGAGTCCTCTTCCACCCCTCCATGACGACATCACGGAGCTGGTGAATGTTACAGACCTTGTGCTCCTCCACCTTCCTTTTAAGGATGCCCCACAGATGCTCAACAGGGTTTAGGTCTGGAGACATGCTTGGCCAGTCCATCACCTTTACCCTCAGCTTCTTTAGCAAGGCAGTGGTCATCTTGGAGGTGTGTTTGGGGTCCTTATGTTAGAATACTGCCCTGCGGCCCAGTCTCTGAAGGGAGGCGATCATGCTCTGCTTCAGTATGTCACAGTACATGTTGGCATTCAATGAACTGTAGTTCCCCAGCACTCATGCAGCCCCAGACAATGACAATCCCACCAACATGCTTGACTGTAGGCAAGATACGCTTGTCTTTGTACTCCTCACCTGGTTGCCACCACACACGCTTGACACCATCTGATTAGTTTATCTTGGTCTCATCAGACCACAGGACATGGTTCCAGTAATCCATGTCCTTAGTCTGCTTGTCTTCAGCATTAAGGTGAAAAAACTTCTGACAGTGACAGGCCCCCTAGCCCCCCCCCCCCCTGTTTTACTTACCCAAGCCCCCTCATTCACCTCGGCAGAGATGCGCTCTCCCTCTCTGCACGGGGTCCCGGCTCTTCATTGAATAGATTGATAGCAGCGCAGCCAATGAATGCACTGCTACCAATCAAATCCAATGATGCGGGCGCCAGGGCCGAGTCCGCCATTTGAGTCTATGGACGCAAATGCTGGACTCATTGGAGTTACGTCTGGCTGTGTTTTACTATTAAGGTCACTTTGCATTAGAAGCAAGGTAGTTTAGACCTTAGTAGTGTATTAATGAGCTTTTACTAAACAAAAATGCTGTGCATGCAAACTATTACAATTATAGGAATACAGTACAAGACTGACAGATATACATACAGCAAGCAAAATGCTATCTACTTCCTAGAGAATAAACATGAACTATGGTCTGTATACAATAAGAATAAGCAAAAGGTTATTTAGCGGCTTCACAATCTCCCTAGGCAGCCAGGACCCCAGGCTTACTCTACAAGCAATTGCAGGTGATCAGGCGAAAAACGATGTCAGATGAAGTTTCTTCTGGCACAGATCTTCTTTGGTGTTACATCATTATACTGCAGAGTCCTACTGTCAGCTTAACCTGTTGACCTTTTATTTAGAAAGCTTGGGTAGACAATCCCACATGGGGGTATCCCGTCTCGCTACTTCCTTTACATTCCTTCTATGGGAGAAAACATTTCCCAATTCAACCTCTAGATGGCACTGTTGTATCATACATGCCATAGGTCACATATGTCAAAAGGTCAAGCTATGCTGACCACTGGTTACCTGACTTGTTGACTTCAGTTACATAATTAATGTAGAACAATAGAAGCATTTACAGTGCCTTGAAAAAGTATTCATACCCCGTGAAATTTTCCACATTTTGTTGTCATGTTACAACAAAAAAAAGTAAATGTATTTTATTGAGATTTTATGTGATAGACCAACACAAAGTGGCACATAATTGTGAAGTGGAAGGAAAATGATAAAATGGTTTTCACAATTTTTAACAAATAAATATGTGAAAAAAGTGTGGAGTGCATTTGTATTCAGCCCCCTTTACTCTGATACCCCTAACTAAAATCTAGTGGAACTAATTGCCTTCAGAAGTCACCTAATTAGTAAATAAAGTCCATCTGTGTGTAATTTAATCTCAGTATAAATACATCTGTTCTGTGGAGCCCTCAGAGGTTTGTTAGAGAACCTTAGTGAACAAACAGCATCATGAAGGCCAAGGAACACACCAGACAGGTCAGGGATAAAGTTGTGGAGAAGTTTAAAGCAGGGTTAGGTTATAAAAAAAATATCCCAAGTTTTTAACATCTCACGAGCAATGTTCAATCCATCATCTGAAAATGGAAAGAGTATGGCACAACTGCAAACCTACCAAGACATGGCCGTCCACCTAAACTGACAGGCCGGGCAAGGAGAGCATTAATCAGAGAAGCAGACAAGAGGCCCATGGTAACTCTGTAGGAGCTGCAGAGATCCACAGCTCAGGTCGGAGAATCTGTCCACAGGACAACTATTAGTCGGGCACTCCACAAATCTGGCCTTTATCGAAGAGTGGCAAGAAGAAAGTCATTGTTGAAAGAAAGCCATAAGAAGTCCCGTTTTCAGTTTGAGAGAAGCCATGTGGGGGACACAGCAAACATGTGGAAGAAGGTGCTCTGGTCAGATCAAAATTTAACTTTTCCGCCTGAAAGCAAAACGCTATGTGTGGCGGAAAACTAACACTGCACATCACCCTGACATACCATCCGTGAAACATGGTGGTGGCAGCATCATGTTGTGGGGATGCTTTTCTTCAGCAGGGACAGGGAAGCTGGTCAGAGTTGATGGGAAGATGGATGGAGCCAAATACAGGGCAATCTTAGAAGAAAACCTGTTAGTTTCTTCAAAAGACTTGAGTGGAGGTTCACCTTCCAGCAGGACAACGACCCTAAACATACAGCCAGAGCTACAATGGAATGGTTTAGATCAAAGCATATCCATGTGTTAGAATGGCCCAGTCAAAGTAGTCCAGACCTAAATCCAATTGAGAATCTGTGGCAAGATTCACAGACGCTCCCCATCCAATCTGAGAGATCATGAGCTAGATCATTTTTCAAAGAAGAATGGGCAAAAATGTCACTCTCTAGATGTGCAAAGCTGGTAGAGACATCCCCAAAAAGACTTGCAGCTGTAATTGCAGTGAAAGGTGGTTCTACAAAGTATTGACTCGGGGGGGGGGGGGGGGGGGTTCTGAATATGAATGCACGCTACACTTTTCACATATTTGTAAAAAAAATTAAAAAACATTTATCATTTTCCTTCCACTTCACAATTATGTGCCACTTTGTGTTGGTCTATCACATAAAATCCCAATCAAATACATTTATGTGTTTGGTTGCAACATGACGTGGAAAACGTCAAGGGGTATGAATACTTTTTCAAGGCACTGTATCTATTTCAAATGCAACACATGCTGAAGTTCCGCTGTAATAAGCGTCCCTTCCTCTGCTCTGTTGACAGGGTAGAAAGCTGTACAAATGTACATGTATAGAAAAAGTGTATGAAATGATCCTGCTCACAAAAGGAACGAAAAGAAAAAAAAACATCAGCCCCTCCAGGATTAAATGAAAAAAATCATCCCATTATTGAATTAATTGTTACCTGGAAAAAAGGGACATGAAGAATATCGTAAACACATAAACATTTGTGCCTTACTTGTATGGTTTGCAGAACTGCATTCACTCTGCGGTCAAACACCACCAATGTCCGGTCCTCACCACCTGACACAATGTGACGATCGTCGGCCACAAGTGACAACACTGGACTGGAATGTAACCTTCTGGTTTTGATTAATGGATTAGACGCTGGAAAAAGGAGGAGGAGTATCCAAGTGATCAACAGTCACTTTAATATATTTGCTCAGTTTAGTATACAGCTGAATTCCAGGCAGTTAGAAAATACCCAAATCTGAAATCATGAAATATTTATTTTTTTAAATATAACTAGTCTAAATATCAGCCTTTGAGGCCAGGACTCATGTCTGAGCATGCCTGAGCCCATTCCTAATAGTGAACCTGATGTTTTGGCCTTAGGCCCCTTTCACACTGGGGCGGGAGCCGCGGTGACGGTAAAGCAGCGCTATAATTAGCGCTGCTTTACCGCCGTTTTAGCCGCGATATTCGGCCGCTCGCGGTGCGGTTTTACCCCCCGCGAGCGGCCGAAAAAGGGTTAAAATCCCCCACAGAGCGCCGCCGTAGCGGCGCTTTGCGGCGGTATTGCCGTGGTGTCCCATTCAAATCAATGGGTAGGAGCGGTATAGGAGCGGTGAATACACCGCTCCTATACCGCTCCAAAGATGCTGCTAGCAGGACTTTTTTTACCGTCCTGCTAGCGCACCGCTCCAGTGTGAAAGTCCGCCGGCTTTCACACTGGAGTGAATGGGGCCGGATTTTTTCAGGCGGTGTACAGGCGCTATTTTTAGCGCTGTACCGCCTGAAAAACGCCCCAGTGTGAAAGGGGCCTTAACGAGCGAAGCAAAAGGTTTGTTTCAGCCCACGTTTACATTGCCGATTTGAACTGTCCATCCGAATCGGTGCGACGCCGAGTTTGCAGCGCGGCACGGATTCCCAAAAGTAGTTCCTGTACTACTGTTGGCAACTTTGGGGGCGATTTCAATAGACATTTGTGCAGGAACCCGCACAGATGTTTGTGAAATCAACCCCCCCCCCCCCAAAGTCGGAATGAAATGTCGGTTTGAAATTGCGCGAGTTCAGCTGAACTCGCACGATTTCAAACCCGCCCTCAGTGTGAACGCTCTGCTCAAAGACTCAAATTTCCTCTTTCATCTTTCGCCAAACTCCAAATTTTTAGTGAGCTTAAAACACAGCATATGCATACATCCTCCTGGGTAAGGCGATACCACAAGTGCGAGAGACTTTTACACACACATCCGGGTCACACAGAGAGGACCAACATGCAGGGAGCACCGTCAGGCGTTCTAGGGACATAAATTACACATTCAATTTCTTGACTACCTCTTAGCCCCCGTAGACACGATCGGAAATTCCGACGGAAAATGTCCAATCGGACCAAAATTACGAGACCAGAGCCATTGGCTACTAGCCTCTACGTAGTTTTGTTGTACGCAATGAACGTCACCACGTTCAGAATGATCGGATTTTCCGACAACTTTGTCCGACCGTGTGTATGCAACACCAGTGTCGGAAAAAATCAGTCGGGAAAAAAAAAAATAAAAAAATCGGATTTTGTGGTTGGAATTTCCGACTGTGTGTACGGGGCATAAGTCTGAGGAGCAATATGTTATATGCATGCCTCTTAACCCCTGAAATTTAAAATGGTTCGTTAGGGTAGGGAGATAAATTATCAACCTTTGATTGATTTCCTATCTTGTTCTGTATATGCAACACCAGTGTCGGACAAAATCCGTCAGACGGATTTTGTGGTCGGAATTTTCGACCGTGTGTATGGGGGCTTACACTTTTGAAGGACCTGGAGCACCAGGACAATTAAAAATGTCCAAAAAAATTAAAATAAAAAACATTTTGTAAAGCAAAAACACCCCAACGTATAATCTATGAGGTATAATGAGTCTTTTGAACATGTCATTTTTTTCCACAAGTTTTTTGCAAAATGTGGAAAGAAAATGAAAACACATTTTTATTTTTATTTTTTTACACACAAAGTTGTCCATGTATAAGATGTTTCCAACACACAGCATGTACAAATCAAAAATTACACCCCAAAATATATTCTGCTACTCCTGAGTATGACGATACTACGTGTGTAAAGGGTTTTACACAGCCTGGCCACATACAGAGGCCCAACATGCAGGGAGCACCATCAGGTGTTTCAAATCTAATTTGACTACCTATTACACTTTTGTGAGACACTGATGGGCACTGTAGTGGCATGGATGTGGCACGGATGAGAACTGATGTAGCATGGATGAGTACTGATGTGGCACAGATGTGGCATGGATGAGCATGAATAAGGCATGACTGAGCATGGATGAGCCATGGATGGGCACGGATGAGCCATGGATGGGGACGGTTGGATGGATGAGTATGGCTGGAGCATGGATGGATGAGCATGGCTAGAGCATGGATGGATGAGCCAGGAATGGGCAGAGATCAGCGCTGTGGGCACTTCAGATCCAGCCCACAGCACTGCTGCACCTCCTCTCCTCACATGCTGTACCGATCGGTGCGAGAAGAGGGGAGGAGCTGAACTGGACATGCCTCGGTCTGTTGACAACTGATCGCTCCATCATTGGGAGCATGCAGGAGCTGGGTCCAGTCGGCAACTGGTTAATGGCATCCCAGTCTTAGTCCATAGGGTTCAGTATTGAGGTGGCCGACCCTTTGCAGCTATAAACAGCTTCAACTCTTCTGGAAAGGCTGTCCACAAGGTTTAAAAGTGTATCTATGTGACTGTTTATAGATATAAAGAAAGAATTTGCGCTAGGTGAGAAAAGAAAACTTATTGACAAAAATTGTGTTAATGAGGAAATTGAACCAAAAAGAACCGTGAAGGTAGATCCTGCAGCTGGACATTAATAACCCCGGTATAGGGCACAAACGAGATATATGTAAACAGAAAATGCAGCGCTGGATAATGGAAAATTATAAATTACCAGTTAACGTGACCCAAATTGATTGGTGAAAATAATAATAATTCAAACAAAATGCATAATCAGTTAATATGAATAACCCAAAATGATTAGTCAAATAAATGTTCAAACAAAGTTCATACTCAATAAATGAAAAAAAAAACCCCAGATGGAGGAAGTGAATAAATAAATACTCAAACAAAGTTCATATGTGAAAAAATTCGAAAAGTCCAAAGTGATTAAAGGAAATGAACAAATGAATTCATAAAAGTTCCTGTGAAATCAATCCAAAATGTAGCTGTTGGTAGTAGTGCAGCCCATCACCACAGAGATAAAGCAGAAGGGGGGGGGGAGGCTTACCAGAAAGCCAGCGACCGCCCTTATTCAGGGGGGTCAAACTGAGCTTAAGATGAACAGCCTTGGTGCTGTTGGGGATATCCCACGTCCGAGTCGATATCCGACGGCAACGGATCTCCTCACGAATGGCGGCTGTTCGCCGAAAATCCTCGTGCGTCACTGGCAGTATAACGACCGGTATTGGTATGGTGGCAAGCATTATTTGCAGATTAAGGGAGTGGCCATGGGGGCGAAGTTCGCCCCTAGTATGGCCAATCTCTTCATGGCCAAATGGGAAGAGGAGGTGGTTTTGCAGGATAGGTCCCCCCATTTGGTTCTATGGAGGCGTTTCATCGACGACATTTTGTGCATCTGGGATGGTGATGCTGAGTCGGTAACCACTTTCTTGTCTCTTCTTAATAATAATGACAGGGGTATTGTACTCAGTCATGAAAGCAGTCCCACTCAGATACACTTCCTAGACCTAAACATCAACATCGTAGACGGAAGGATTACCACCTCTACCTTCTTTAAATCTACTGACAGAAATGGGTATATCCCTTTAGACTCATGTCATCACAAATCCTGGCTCTCAGCGGTCCCTAAGGGACAATTCCTACGTTTGAGACGGAATTGTTCAAACATTGAGGAGTTTCATAAAGAGGCTTTGGTTCTAAAATCCAGGTTCTTAAATAAGGGCTACAATGGTGAAGTCATAGATCGTTTGATTACTGAGGTGGGACTGAGAGACCGTCAAGATCTCTTGCAAGATAGACCCCCACAGGTTGAAAATCGTGAGGATTTTGGCTTAGCCTTCCTTACGACATATTCCAGCCAGCACTGGGCCATCAAGCGAATTATAAAGAGGCACTGGCCGGTGCTAAAAAATGACCGTCTTCTAGGGCCCCTATTGTCGGAGAACCCACGGGTATTATTCAGAGGTTCATCTAATCTTAGACACTCCATCGCCCCTAATGTACCTGACCCCCCGACCCGCCCCATATTCTTTGGGGACCTCAGGGGTTTCTTCCCTTGTCGGAAATGCAGGGTATGTGGGATTAATACCTTAAGGGACAGGCGACTCACGGAGTTTACTTCTACAGGAACTGGAGTCACATACCCCATTAAGTCCTTCATTACCTGCACCACAAAATGTGTGATATACCTTCTGAGGTGTCCTTGTGGGTTGGAATATGTGGGCCGAACGACTCGAAAGTTACACATCAGATTGGGAGAACATATTGCCAATATATGTAGGGGTTTTGATAAACACAATGTTTCTAAACATTATGACCTTGTGCATAACCGAGACCCTAAAGGGACAACCTTCATTGCTTTGGAAAAGTATGTCCCCCATTGGCGAGGGAGCAATGGCAAGAGGGTGATCTCCCGCTCCGAGACCAATTGGATATACAGGTTGGGGTGCCATATTCCGAATGGCCTCAATGTTGAGTGGGACATCAACTGTTTTATCAATAACAGTTGATGTCCCCCTCATCATTTCTCCCTTATCTTATCTACTGTGAGTTTTATTCTTTTTCACATGGACCTCAGGGAACATGTTTTAATTCCCATTCGCGGTGACAATATATTGTTCATTTTAAACATGCCAATACCCCACCAGTTCATCTCTCTCTCTCTCTCAAAAGGATAGGTGACGAGATGATAGTGTGTTGATATATATTCCTAATATCATACTCCCTATCCACCTAACAGCTTTTCATTTTACTGATTTGAACACTGTAAGGGATTGAGCACCCACTGCTTAACATTAGAGCTATTAAAATGCCCAAGAGGCCGTATGGGCAGCAGTAATGTGCAGATGTTTTTTTCTGCTCATCTCTGAAGGGTATTTTTTAATTTTTAATTTTTAATTTTTAAATTTACTGTACTTAAGTTTACAAACTTAATTCTCCGGACTTTCTCTTTTTTTTAACAAAACATTTATGAAAATATTGCTTCAATTGGAATGCATGTAACTTCTCAATTGTTATATTTTTATATTATTTTTATTTTATACATATGTTTAGCCTATGCATGTTATATTCAGTAGCCTTTAGTAAACATTGAGGTACTGTTATTGTTTCACCACAAGATGGCTCTAATCTAACCAGATAAATCTGGAGGCCGTCTAGTGGTCTACATATGTGTCAATCTCTACCGCTGGGGGAGTATCAGGCCCCCGCCGGCGAGTACTTCCTGTTATTGTTTGCTCCCTTGTGTCTATGGTGACCGCCAATAGCGCAGCGTTTTGACGAACGCTGACTGCTATATAAGGCGCGTGCGCTTGCGTTCGTACGTACCCCTGATGACGTCAGTTGTGACGAAACGCCGTAGGGTTCGTTACGTACGATCGTACTGCGCATGCGCGAGTATTGTCCCATAGACCGAACGGAGCCGCCATTACCTTGCAAGGTTTTTTCGATTTTTTTTTGTTATGCTATTGTGGCTAATTCAATAAACCCACTGGAAACGTCTACACTATTCGAGTCCCCTTTTGTTTTCTATCTATATCATCCATCCATCCGGTCGTTATACTGCCAGTGACGCACGAGGATTTTCGGCGAACAGCCGCCATTCGTGAGGAGATCCGTTGCCGTCGGATATCGACTCGGACGTGGGATATCCCCAACAGCACCAAGGCTGTTCATCTTAAGCTCAGTTTGACCCCCCTGAATAAGGGCGGTCGCTGGCTTTCTGGTAAGCCTCCCCCCCCCCTTCTGCTTTATCTCTGTGGTGATGGGCTGCACTACTACCAACAGCTACATTTTGGATTGATTTCACAGGAACTTTTATGAATTCATTTGTTCATTTCCTTTAATCACTTTGGACTTTTCGAATTTTTTCACATATGAACTTTGTTTGAGTATTTATTTATTCACTTCCTCCATCTGGGGGTTTTTTTCATTTATTGAGTATGAACTTTGTTTGAACATTTATTTGACTAATCATTTTGGGTTATTCATATTAACTGATTATGCATTTTGTTTGAATTATTATTATTTTCACCAATCAATTTGGGTCACGTTAACTGGTAATTTATAATTTTCCATTATCCAGCGCTGCATTTTCTGTTTACATATGTGACTGTTTGACCACCCATTTGTGAGGTCAGGCATTGATGTTGCGGTCTCCACTCTAATTCCTCCCAAAGCTGTTCTATCGGGTTGAGCTCAGGCCAAAAGTATTGGGCCACCCCTCCAAATCATTTGGCGGAGTGGGGTTGTTTTTCAGGGGTTGGGATTGGCTCCTTAGTTCCAGTGAAGTGAACTCTTAAGGCGTCAGCATACCATGACATTTTGGACAATTTCATGCTCCCAACTTTGTGATAACAATTTGGGGATGGCCCCTTCCTGTTACAACAGGCCTGCACACCAGTGCACAAAGCAAGGTCCATAAAGACACGGATAAGCAAGTTTGGGGAGGAGGAACCTGACTGGCCTGCACAGAGTGCTGACCTCAACCCGATAGAACACTTTTGGAATGAATTAGAGCGAAGACTGGGAGCCAGGAAGAATGGTCAAACATTCCCATAGACACACTCCTAAACCTTGTGGACAGCCTTCCCAGAAGAGTTGAAGCTGTTATAGCTGCAAAGGGTGGACCAACTCAATATTGAACCCTACGGACTAAGACTGGGATGCCAGTAAAGTTCATGTGCGTGTAAAGGCAGGCGTCCTAATACTTTTGGTAATATAGTGTATATCTGGTCTGCTTTCCTGCTCCCTATTAGACTGATAAATAGAACAATTTAATATATATATATATATATATATATATATATATATATATATATATATATATAGCTGTAATGTGCTACATACAGAATAAGAGGGTGTTATAATATCAATAAGTAATGATAAAATAAAGTTGATAATTTCACGCAAAAATACTAATAAAGTGAATAAGGTGCAATACTATAAGTATCCAGCAGGTGGCGCTGGTTGTGAATGAATCTGAAAACCTACAAATCAATAAACGCACAATATAATGGCTACAAAAAAATAGTGACAGTAGTCTAATATAGACTACTGTCACTATTTTTTTGTTGACTTATTTATTGATTTTAGGTTTTCAGATTCATTCACAACCAGCGCCACCTGCTGGATACGTATAGTATTGCACCTTATTCACTTTATTAGTATTTTTGCGCGAAATCATCAACTTTATTTACTCTATTTTTGTGCATCTGTGAACACTCTACATTTTGCTGCAACCCTCCCCATTCATAATTTTATTATCGACAGCCTAGTTACTCACAGTACCGTGAGGGATTTACTTATTCACAATAAGTAATGATACACAGTAAAGCTGGTTTAAATCAGATTAACTCCATCTTTAGGTAGTTGATTTTAAAGGAGAGTGTGAACTCCAAATTAGAGTGGAAATATTACATTACCCTATGGCTTTACTATATAGCATTTCAACTTCAGTCCATGGAAGGAAGTGAATAGAGGAGAAGGAAGGAAGGAAGGAAGGAAGGAAAGGAAAGGAAAGGAAAGGAAAGGAAAGAAGAAAGAAAGAAAGAAAGAAAGAAAGAAAGAAAGAAAGAAAAGAAAGAAAGAAAGAAAGAGAAAAAAAGAAAGAAAGAAAGAAAGAGATATCTCATTCATACAATTACTCAAGACAGGACAGCTCTCCGAATTTACAAACTACTCTACTCATACTTCACAACAAAGGGTTTGGCCGGCTATGAAAATACACATGCAGTATAAAGGATAGTAATAGTAAGATATACTTTTATGAGGAAACCCAAACATAATGGAACTACAGCACTTTATCCATAGCATAGCACCTTTTGAGATATTTAGGAAGTAATACAATGGATATAAAAAGTCTACACACCCCTCTTGAAATGTCAGGTTTCTCTGATGTAAAAAAGTTTTCCAAGGATAAATAATTTCGGAACTTTTTGTACCTCTCATGTGACCTATAAACTGTACAACTCAGTTGAAAAACAAACTGTAATCTTAAAAGGGGGGGGGGGGGGGGGGGGTAACAATTAAAAACTAAAATAATGTGGTTGCATAAGTGTGCACACCCTCTTGTTCAGAATTAAGCAATCACATTCAAACTCATGTTAAAATAGGAGTCAGTACACACCTGCCATCATTTAAAGTGCCTCTGATTAACCCCAAATAAAGTTCAGCTGTTGTAGTAGGTCTTTCCTGACATTTTCTTAGTCGCATCCTACAGCAAAAGCCAGCGAGAGCTTCCAAAGCATCAGAGGGATCTCATTATTAACCACTTCAGCCCCGGACCAATTGGCAGCCAAAGGACCAGGCCCCTTTTTGCGATTCGGCACTGCGTTGCTTTAACTGACAATTGCGCAGTCGTGCAACGTGGCTCCCAAACAAAATTGGCGTCCTTTTTTTCCCACAAATAGAGCTTTCTTTTGGTGGTATTTGATCGCCCCTGCGGTTTTTATTTTTTGCGCTATAAACAAAAATAGAGCGACAATTTTTAAAACAATGCAATATTTTTTGCTTTTTGCTATAATAAATATCCCCAAAAAATATATAAAAAAAACATTTTTTTTCCTCAGTTTAGGCCGATACGTATTCTTCTACATATTTCTGGTAAAAAAAAAAAATCGCAATTAGGGATTATTGATTGGTTTGCGCAAAAGTTATAGCGTTTACAAAATAGGGGATAGTTTTTATAGCATTTTTATTAATATTTATTTTTTTACTAGTAATGGCGGCAATCAGCGATTTTTTATTGTGACTGCGACATTATGGCGGACACATCAGACATTTTTGACACATTTTTGGGACCATTGTCATTTATACAGCAATCAATTCTATTTAAATGCATTGATTCCTATGTAAATGACAGTTGTAGTGAAAGAGTTAACCACTAGGGGGAGGGGAGGGGTTATGGGCTGTGACGTGTGTGTGTTTTTTACATTAGGGGGCGGGGCTGACGTCTGACGTCATTGATCGGCTTTCCCGATGACCGGAACAGCCGATCAATGACAGGCAGAGTAGGAAGCGCAGGGAGAGGTTTGTTTACACAGACCTCTCCCCATTCTTTAGCTCCGTGACCCAATCGCGGGACACCAGCGGCGATCGGGGTCCGCTGGTCCCGCGGCCGGGGTCACGGAGCTCCCGACCGGGTCGCGGGCGGGCGGGCGCGCGCAACCCACGGGGAGGCAATTAAAGCGCCACGTACAGGTACGTGATTTTGCCTGCCTGTGCCATCTGCCGCAGTATATCTGCGTGAGGCGGTCGGGAAGCGGTTAAAATGTATCAGTCAGGAGAAGGGTACAAAATAATTTCCAAGGCATTAGATATATCACGAAACACAGTGAAGAAAATATGGCACAACCGACATTACCGAGAACTGGACGTCCCTCCAAAATTGATGAAAAGACAAGAAGAAAACTGCTCAGGGAGGCTGCCAAGTGGTCTACAGCAACATTAAAGGAGCTGCAGGAATATCTGGCAAGTACTGGCTGTGTGGAAAATGTGACAACAATCTCCCGTATTCTTCATATGTCTGGGCTATGGGGTAGTGTTGCAAGATGGAAGCCTTTTCTTATGAAGAAAAACTTCCAAGGTCGGCTAAATTTTGCGAAAACACATCTGAAGTCCCTCAAAAGCATGTGGAAAAATGTGTTATGGTCTGATGAAACCAAGGTTGAACTTTTTTGCCATAATTCCAAAAGATATGTTTGGTGCAAAAACAACACAGCACATCACCAAAAGAACACCATACCCACTGTGAAGCATGGTGGTGGCAGCATCATGATTTGGAGCCGTTTTTTCTTCAGCTGGAACAGGGGCCTTAGTCAAGGTAAAGGGAATTTATGAACAGTTCCAAATACCAGTCAATATTGGCACAGAACCTTCAGGCTTCTGCTAGAAAGCTGAACACGAAGAGGAATTTCATCTTTCAGCATGACAACGACCCAAAGCATACATCCAAATCAACAAAGGAATGGCTTCACCAGAAGAAGATTAAAGTTTTGGAATGGCCCAGCCAGAGCCCAGACCTGAATCCAATTGAAAATATGTGGGGTGATCTGAAGAGGGCTGTGCATGGGAGATGCCCTCACAATCTGACAGATTTGGATAGTTTTTGCAAAGAAGAGAGAACAAATATTGCCAAGTCAAGATGTTCCATGCTGATAGACTCGTACCCACAAAGACTGAGTGCTGTAATAAAATCAAAAGGTGCTTCAACAAAGTATTAGTTTAAGGGTGTGCAAACTTCTGTGGTAATGTAGACAAAAACTATCCCAAGCTCTACCGCATGATGAGTAGAATGATGAGCTGAATAACGTTGCTCAGGCTTGTTGTGTCCCATAAATATCAAAATAGCAAGATTCTTCTTAAATCTTTATTGAGCACTAACAGCAGTGCGACATCTAAAGTGCTAACGTGTTTCGGCCGAAGCCTTCCTCAGAGCATGCAACCATATTAGTTTTTTATTTTTACTTCCCTGCACCTAAAAGATTTCAGTTTGTTGTTCAACTGAGTTCTACAGTTTATAAGTCACATTAAAAAAGGTGAAAAAAGCTCTGAGATTATTTATCTTTGTCTCTTTTTTTTTTACATCACAGAAACCTGACATTTTAACAGGGGTGTGTAGACTTTTTATATCAACTGTATGTTTACAACTATGCACAAACACCCTTAAAAACTTTATTGTAGCTCCAAACTGAATACACTATTTCTAAGGATTTCTTTGTTATTTTTTTTTTTTATTAGAGTAAAAAGATTTCTTTATACACTTATAGCCGATACATGCCATAATGGCACAGTTGAAACTTACCGCAAGATCATGTCAGTGGTACAGGTCTAGGTTAACCACTTACCCACTGGGCAATTAAACCCCCTTCCTAACCAGACCAATTTTCAGCTTTCGGTGCTCTCACACTTTGAACGACAATTACTCAGTCATGCAACACTGTACCCAAATGAATTTTGTGTCCTTTTTTGGACACAAACAGAGCTTTCTTTTGGTGGTATTTAATCACCGCCGGGTTTTTTATTTTTTGCGCTATAAATCAAAAAATACAAAAAAATTTGGTAAAAAAAAAAAAAACGAATAATAATTTGTTGTTTCTATAAAAAATGATTGCAGAGTATTGGCGAGTATTGCAGTGTTGCAAAGTACTGGTAGAGTATTGCACAGTGGTGGCAGAGCATTGCACAGTGGTTGCAGAGCATTGCACAGTGGTGGCAGAGCATTGCACAGTGGTGGCAGAGCATTGCACAGTGGTGGCAGAGCATTGCACAGTGGTGGCAGAGCATTGCACAGTGGTGGCAGAGGATTGCACAGTGGTGGCAGAGCATTGCACAGTGGTGGCAGAGTATTGCAGTGGTGGCAGAGAATTGCACAGTGTTGGCAGAGTATTGCACATTGCAGGCACTGACCAGCGCTGTGGGCACTACACATCCAGCCCACAGCGCTGGTCCCGTCTCTCCCCCTTTCCGCTTCTCCCCTCTCACTGTACCGATCGGTACAGAGAGGGGAGGGAGGAACCGGCGTCATGACGTGACGCCTGTTTGTGTACATGTGATCGCTCCGTCATTTGACGGAGCGATCACGTGGTAAATGGACGCCATCAGCGGCTGTTTACCATGATCCGTGATGCACCGGGTAGGACGTCCACCCAGAATAAGCCTACCGCGCTGTAGCCGTCTTTCGGCTATGGCCCGATCGGCATGTGGTTAAGAAAGGTCTGATCTTCAGAATGTATTAATTTTTCCTGTTCGCCCAAGGAACTACCTGCAATCCCCCTAGAAGGCCCTCAATAGAAACCTGACCATGGCAATCTGTTTAATGATGTTGGAAATGCTTAATGAAATAAAAAAATAAAAAAATTATCTTGAATCTGACCCAATCTTGAATCTGTTTACTGAATTTATTTGAACAGTTTGAAGAAGGTAACTTAAAGTGGTTGTAAAGGCTCAAGGTTTTTTTACCTTCATGCATTCATTACCTCTTGGATCATACATGCTCACTCTCTTGTCGTAGGATCCTGCCACCAAGATGTCGGGTAGATAAGCCAGGCACAGGATTGCTGCCCGACCACTAAAAAAATAAATTAAAAAAAAGTGTAAGTTTTCTGGTTAAAATATACTACAAGTAGCACAAAAGTGCCATTATTGTGGCTACGCGATAGCTTTTCCTAAAATATCAACTTCCTTTTATTTCTTCATAGTCAAAATATAAATGTCAGCTGAATTTTCCATGTTTAACTGGATATATATACTGTGGCAGGGACGGCCCTATTGCACCCGTATGTTTCGTGTACGAGACACTACGGGTGCGTGCACGCCGCCGGAGGCACGCAGGCGTTCCCGCTGCACGGCGGGGGAGCCAATGCGCGAGTCCGGAAGCCATGATGTCCGCAGGCCATTAGCGATCGCTCTACAGAGAGGCAGAACGGGGATCTGCCTTTGTAAACAGAGCAGATGCCCATTCTGACAGGGGAGTACAGAGAGATAGTCTGTTCCTAGTGATCAGGAACAGCGATCTCTCTGTACTCCCAGTCAGTCCACTCCCCCCACAGTTAGAAACCACCTCTTTAGGACACACTTAACTCTTTGACCTAGTGTTAACCCCTTCCCTGCCAGTGTCATTTATACAGTGATCAGTGCATATTTTTTAGCTCTGATCACTTTAATAATGTCACTAGTCCCAAAAAAAGTGCCAAAAGTGTCCGATCTGTCCGCCACAATGTCGCAGTCCTGCTAAGAAAAAAAATTAAAAATCACCGACATTACTAGTAAAAAAAAAAAATATATTATATAAAAAATAATATAAATATGCCATAAATCTATCCCCTATTTTGTAGACACTATAACTTTTGCGCAAACCTATCAATATACGCTTATTGAGATTTTGTTTTTTACCTAAAATATATACAGTATCTCGCAAAAGTGAGTACACCCCTCATATTTTTGTAAATATTTTATTCTATCTTTTCATGTGACAACACTGAAGAAATGACACCTTGAACAAACTCTTCAAGTATTTGTTAAAAATCGGACGTGGTCCTACGGGCATTCCTGAAACCTTAGTGTGTCCAACCACTTTCTTTTTTTTTTACAATTTCTTTTTATCATTTCAAACATAATCGGAACAAATAAAAATAAACTTACATATAGATTTTCTACATTCTTTACCGATATATTGATTATTATGCATCAATAAACATGTACACCCCATACAAGTCATCTTCAAGTCTAGTCTTATATCGAGTTGTACCCCATCTACTATATAGGAAATCTAAGTTAGTAGGTTACAAAAAAAAAAAAAAAAAAAAAAGAAAAGAAAGTAAAAGAGGGTAGAAACTGGGGGGTGTTCCCCTACCTGGTCCGCCCTCCTTACTTCCATAGATGTCTAGGCCTAGGGGTGACGCTACCCCCCCAGCCCCGGCCCCAAATCTGCTGCTATTTTCCTTTGTTTCGCCTACCTATCCTGCCTGAAATTTATTCCCCCCCCCCCCAACACTCCCCCCACTATCCCACTTCCTCCCCTGTCGAGATATAACTATTCCACGGTGTCCAAATCTCTAAATAGATCTTTTTCTTTTTCCTAGATGTTCATATAAGGTCTTCCATCTTATTCACTCCCTCAACTTTTTTGAGCGACATGCCCACTGTTGGTGGTTGTTTCCATTTAAGTGGAATGCAGGCTTTTGCTGCATTTATTAAGAGACATAGGATAGAATTCCTGTATTTTCCCCTTGGGGTCTCTGACATATGTAAAAGAAATGTCGCAGGGTCGTCCTCTAATTCTTCCCCGCAAAATTGAATAATCTCACGTATCTCTAACCAATATTTTCGAACTTTGGGGTAGGACCAAAATAAAATGTAAAAAAGTCCCTTGTTCCTTCTGACATCTCCAACATTCCCCTGATATATTCGGGAAGCATTTTTGAAGTTTTTCCGTGGTCCTGTACCATTGTGAGAGGACTTTATAATTCAACGCCTGCAATTTCGTGCAGGTTGCCGTTTTGAATATGGATTGAATCATATTATTTTTTTGATCCTCTGAGAAGGACCTCCCCAAATCTGTTTCCCATTTAAAGATACCGTATATACTCGAATATAAGCCAAGATTTTCAGACCCTTTTTTAGGGCTGAAAGTCCACCCCTCGGCTTATATTCGAGTCACCGCCGCCTGCCTACATGAACAGCAGACAGACGGCAGTTTTCAAAAGCCGCGCCTCCTCCTCCTTCTCGTCCGTGATAGGAGGAACACTAATTTTCCCAGCAGTAAGTCAGTGCAGTGTTCCGCCTATAACGGACGTCCTGTCATTCTCATCTCATGGACGAGGATGAGAGGACGTCCGTGATAGGCGGAACACTGCACACTGACTGCTGGGAAAAAAGTGTTCCTCCTATCACGGACGAGGAGGAGGAGGCGCGGTTTTTGTAATAGTGGAATGGCGCCTTACACGCTGTGGGGGGACAGAGCGGGACCTCATCGGCTGCACAGTGGGAAGCGACACAGGACACCGGACACAGGACCCTGGACCTACAGATCGGCGCAGTTCGGTACAGGTAGGCTGCAATGGGGACACGGGGTGCAATGGGGACACGGGGCTCTGTACAGGGGGCATGCAGCTGCAGATGGGCATTGCTGACCCTCTTTTCCACTTACAGTAGCTGCTGCATTTTTCACCCTCGGCTTATACACAGGTCAATACGTTTTCCCCATTTTTTGTGGTGATTTAGGGGCCTCGGCTTATACTCGGGACGGCCTATACTCGAGTATATACGGTAAATGGTAGCTGAAAATTCTCTAAGTGTTTCATGTTTTCAACATACAATTGTTTTCAGCCTCTGTAATATTTTTATTGTTTTTCTTTGATTTACTAGCTTTAAATGTTGCAGTATTAACCGATCACCTAATTCACAATCTCTAATCTCATTAGACCGGAGTGGTGGCACACACAGAGCTTCCAGAGGTTCAGAGAAAACGTGTTCAGCACAGTAACAAAAGCCCTAGCCTACCTGTAATGAGTGGGCACCACTACCCTTAATAACTCAGGTTAGACGCTGTAGGTATACAGGCTTATATACCACACTAAATCAATCAAAGCTCACAAATGATCTAAACCACGAGACGGTATGACACCAATGTTGCAAGAATGTATATATCTGTTTATGTGATATTGAATGTGAATGTGTGCCCCTCGCGCTACTTGGAGTAAGTGAATAGTCACAAATAAATAAATAAATAAATAATAGTGCTCTGCTGCAAAATGTGGTGTGTTCAGAAATACACAATGAAATATAGATATAAAAAAGGAATTTCGCGCAATAGGTAGCTAAAAGTGAAGTAATGCAATAAAAGGATGCACCAGTGATAAAAATATTAATAGGTTATCAATATTACTGGTGAGAGGTAATACATTAATAATGCAATACTAATAGGTGTAGGTGTCTACAATAAACAAACATTTAAAGTGACTTGTGCATTTGTGCAAAAAACCTTATTAGTAGTGACCATACAAAAGTGCTGTGAGGTACAGAATAAATTCAAGCAATTATTGTGCATCAAAGTGCTATGCAATATGAAATAATTAATAAATATATATATAGAAAGGTCAAAAATGAATGAGTAATATATACTCTAAAGGCAAATGTATGGTTAAAAGTAATAGTAAATATAGTCCCAGGTTGGATAAAATATATATGAATATGACAGTGTCCAAGTTAGTCCATCCGGTCCTGATAGTATGAATATATATAGTCAGGTACCGCGATCGCTCTGATCATGCAGTAATGAATTAGTGATGTGTTCAATTCACTCAGGTAATCAGCGCTAACTGCGTGACTTATAGGGATAAATAAATATTGGGTCCTGTGTGCTTTATAAATTCTGCAGTGGATACTTGGTCCTGATTTTCATAAATTCAAACCAATCGCCAGTCTCCCAAAACTCTCACCTCAGATATGTAAGGTTGAAGCTTTTCGGGCATATCCTATAGCCCCATGGGATGTGGATACAAATTATTCGGCAAAAACTGGTAAGAGTAAAAACCTTCTCCTTTAAGGGCGTTTTAAAGCTTGGATCCTGCAGTGCTCAGTGTCAGAATGTGACAAAGCGCCAAAGGGAAAAGAAAAAAGGGGAAGCCTCCACTAGTGTAGTATTTTAGATAAATAAAGACATGTTTATTTAGACAAGTGGGTGGACTCTTACATTTAAAATCAAGGTAAATAGGCAAATCGGCATAAACAGATAGAAACAAAATAGCTCCTAGGCGTTCTCAGCGCCTTCTCACGTCTCCTTCTCTGCCTACGGCCACTCCCTACGCGTTACGACACGTCACCTGTCTTCATCTGGGGAACCGGATTGGCTATTTGGGCTTAGTTTATATTATGTAAAAACCGGAAGTTGGTGTTCGGCCATCTTGGTTGTGGTCAAGCATCTGCTTAGCGGCGGCCATTTTACTGGTGGTATGTTGTTATTGTTCCGGCGGACATGCTTTCGGCGGTGCGTTCCACCTCAGCGTTCCACCGTTATGGCGGCCATTTTCTTGTGGATTGTTGGATTATTATTATGCGACCACAATATCATAGTTTCTAGCTATGTTATTATAGCGTAAATGGTGTTGGTGCATACCGGAATGTAGTGTATTCATAGTCATGTTATACAATCCCCACCTGAGTATGTGTATACATGCTATTGAGAACTGCGTATGTCACGTATCTGTGGTGATAAATTTCACCCCATTAGTGAATAAGTAATATGTATAGATTGCTCCTAAGATTTATATTAATAATCCAATTATATTAAAAAAGGATGATATTCTATATTAGAGGCAAGTTAATACTGCGATTATGTTAACAGTTTTTAAAATTGGATAATAGCCTATATATAAGAAAACCAAGTCTATATATTACAAACACATTGATACTGGTGTTACCATAACATCAGTCAATGTGTGTATATATTAAATTCCCCAAAGTCATCATGTTAAGGGGTTAAAATACAACACCAACTTCCGGTTTTTACATAATATAAACTAAGCCCAAATAGCCAATCCGGTTCCCCAGATGAAGACACGTGACGTGTCGTAACGCGTAGGGAGTGGCCGTAGGCAGAGAAGGAGACGTGAGAAGGCGCTGAGAACGCCTAGGAGCTATTTTGTTTCTATCTGTTTATGCCGATTTGCCTATTTACCTTGATTTTAAATGTAAGAGTCCACCCACTTGTCTAAATAAACATGTCTTTATTTATCTAAAATACTACACTAGTGGAGGCTTCCCCTTTTTTCTTTTCCCTTTGGCGCTTTGTCACATTCTGACACTGAGCACTGCAGGATCCAAGCTTTAAAACGCCCTTAAAGGAGAAGGTTTTTACTCTTACCAGTTTTTGCCGAATAATTTGTATCCACATCCCATGGGGCTATAGGATATGCCCAAAAAGCTTCAACCTTACATATCTGAGGTGAGAGTTTTGGGAGACTGGCGATTGGTTTGAATTTATGAAAATCAGGACCAAGTATCCACTGCAGAATTTATAAAGCACACAGGACCCAATATTTATTTATCCCTATAAGTCACGCAGTTAGCGCTGATTACCTGAGTGAATTGAACACATCACTAATTCATTACTGCATGATCATATTTTTATCACTGGTATCCTTTTATTGCATTACTTTACTTTTACTTTTGCTACCTATTGCGCGAAATTCCTTTTTTATATTGAATGACATATATGTCTATTGTATAATTTTTCTATCTCAATAAAATAAAATTGAATTAAAAACATTCTGAACACTTGTTTATGAAAATGTAAGTTTAGATTATTTAGGGCTTGAAGGGGCACATATGCTACTTATGAGTGCTTTAATATAGAGGCCACGGGAGGTATCATGGAGAAGCCCATGATATAAATAAAGTTAACACAACAATATTTGGCTATATACCTCCTTATATTTCTGCCGTGTCACCTCCCACTGCTTCTACAAAGGTGGATTATGGCCGGCTAAACAGCTGAGCAAGTAATCCCTCTTTTCGCTCTCAAGGTTGATGCCTGAAGACGTATACTCCAACTTTCTTCTTCTGTTCTATTGTCTCTCATCGAGAGCTTAGGTACTTCGGTATAGCACATGCTCACTCTAATTGAAAGCCACTTACTAGGCCACATAAATACAAGCTACATAAACTGTATTCTCTTTCCATTTCCTTCTCTATACCTTTATCCTTCACCCGAGGCTGCGGAGATCTAATCTCCATATATTTCCCTGATCAGAAACAGAGGGAGTAGTTCTAGAAAAGTAAAGAACACATTCTGAAATGGCCTATTCTACGCTTGATGAAAGACCTTTCCTGGTCTCACATAATGTGAGAGGACTAAAACACACCAGAAAAAAATGTACCTCTCTACTTAAGAAAATTAAACCAAAATTTAATATTTTAATTCCTTTCATTCCACAAATCCCCACTCCAAAGGGGTATCTATTATGCTCCATAAAAATGCAGGATTGGTAATTTCACAGAAATACGCCAATTCAAATGGGAGATTCCTGTTTCTTAAAAGGTCAGTGGGCAGGGACACCCATCACGTTGGCCAACATGTATTTCTGTCAGGGCTGGGCTCAGCCCTTCCTTCTCCGAGCTGGCAGCTCCCATCTCTCCACAGTTGCTCAGCTGTTGATGATATCCTGCTCGTCAGTCCTGCCTACTTAAGTAGTATAGTCCAGAGGTTCTCTGTTTTAGCCTTGGTCAACATCACAGAAACTATCTCCTGCGATCTTGTTCAAGACTTGCTTTGCTGACATCCCTTCTGGCTCCAGATCCTGCTTGCCATTTCACTACATTGGCTAACCGTAAAGAAATCGGGTCATTTTCAAGACCCTCTGCCTCACCCACAAATGCACCCATGGAGACGCACCTCAATACCTTCTCGAGAAAATAAAACTACACACCCAATCGCAGTCTTCGATCGTCCGACCAAAACCTCCTCATCCCCAAGTCCCGCTACAAATCAAAAGGGGAACGAAGATTCGCTGTCCAAGGACCATGGCTATGGAATGCACTACCAACCTACATCCGCATGGAAGAAAACTATCAGGTCTTCAGGAAAAAACTCAAGACACACCTCTTCTAAGAAGCTTGACAACAAAGCACTAATTACAGCGCCTTGAGGCGATTCGGTTCGCATTGTAGCGCTATACAAATTATTCATTCATTCATTCATTCATTCATACATTGATCCCTGACTTCTGGCTTAGCTGACTATCCGTTTCGGTTACTGAACTTTGGTTATGTTTTGACTACGTTTGTTCTTTTTACTTTTATTATTAAACAAGTGTAATGTAACTGTACTTCTGTCTCGGCCTGATTTCATGGTATCTGACAACTCGGCCCAAGTATCATTCTGTCAACATGTGGTTGAGGAACTGAAGGGTTTTGCTCAGGGTTGTATCATCTTAGGTGGGGACTTTAATTTACCGCTGAACCCATCCCAGGACACATCAGATGGCACCTCTAGTTTGTCATACAAAAAAATGAAGAAAAATTAAAACGCTATTGACTTCTCTCACACTAGTGGATACTTGACGCACAGTTCACCCTACGGGCAGAGATTTCTCATACTTCCCGGCCCTACACAACACACGAATATACTACTTTTTTTTTTATCACAAAAGGGATCTGCCACTATTGCAATCTGCAAAGATTGGCATCAAGTCCCTCTCAGATCACGCACCTATTTCCTTGAATTTGCGATCCCTTACCGAACAACCCAAAAAAAAAAAATTGTATGTGGAGACTGAGCCCATCCTTGCTCACTGACGCATGGGATCACACGCAAATATTGGAAGCAATAAAGACTTATTTCATTGAAAATGCATCAGAAGAGCTCTCCCCACTGACTATATGGGACACCGATAAGTAATAATACAGAATTCCCACCAGGCCTAAAAATACGACTAGAAAAGAAAGAGGATGAGGTGAAATTCTTACTAGCGATGCACTGTTTTGCGAATGGCAGGGTGAAATCGCTATTAGAAATTAATAGAGAAAGAGAACAGAATGCACTGTCACACTGGGAGTACCGATATATAGCTTTATCTCCAACACCAATAGATGTAAACACTTCATTAGGCTCTTGTCACCATTAGAAGAGGTATGTCCAAAAGGCTAAAAAAAAATAAAAAAAAAAAAAATAAAAAAACACACAAACTCACTCTCTCTGGCATATACCTTATTACAATCTCCAGGCTCCAGCGAATGAAAGAAACACAAAAGGTTTTGGGAAGAGGCTTTAAATACTGCGTTCAATGAGTATCAATGGTTGCATGCATGTGTGTTTGCGCACAAGTGTTCAATCAGCACGCGTATCCGAGAAACCTCCTATAAACTTTTAACAAAATTGGTACAATACACCTTTCAAACTCCATAAATGGTTTCCAATGGCTTTGGATTTATGCTGGAGATGCATTGGAGAAAAAGGTACCGCGCAACATATATGCTGGGAGTGCGACTTGATACGCCCGTTCTGGCAAAAGGTTTATGACATTATCAAAACACATTACAATACCTCAATCCCATTAACGCCAGCTTGCTGCTTATTACATATATCTAATGGCCCAATGACAAGATACAAGCGATCACTAACTCGATTTTTACTTTCAGCTGCGAAAACCTTAATCCCCAGACATCGGAAAACCCACAAAAACTTCCACAATCAAACAATGGCTCCTTAATGTTCACAATATATATGGCATGGAGGAAATTAGGGCCATAGAAAAGGGAAAATAGAGAAATGTAACAAACTGTGGAGAGTATGGGTTATATTCAAATACTCTGAAGAATATAAACCTCTGGTGGCTACATGAAGGCGGAATGATACTTAGCAGCATTATAGCCTAACTGAATCTTTTTTCTATCTTTCCTTTTCCCTCCTATACACTACTTCTCCATCTATTTTTCGTAACCGTGTCAGGTTACATAAACAAAAACTCTAATATAATAATAGCAGTTTTCAAGTTATGAAACATTTTTCTTTGAACGAAACCTATACAGTAGTGGCCCTCGGACATGTAACAATGGAACCCTGTTAGGTTATTGACTTTCATTATAATAACTTTAAAACAAAAGAAATGCACTCAAAACATCAATAGATCTAAGATATAATGCATATCTGTAAATCTTTATTTCTAATGTTAAGTTATATACAAAAAAGGAATGTTTGTATAACTATAAAACTCAAAATTTTGCTTCAATAAAAATTTTATTGTGAAAAAAAAAAAATGTAATCTAAAAAAAGCACACACTTATTCTAATGAGCCTGTTGCCCTAGGTAATGCTTTAGCTAACAAAATCGCCAAAGAAGTTGGTTTTGTTGCCCATGTAGGTTCCCTTGCCCCAAGAAATCCTACCTTTGTCCTTCTAGAGCCACCCACAATTCCACAACACCAGTTGTTGAAAGAACTATAGTAGGGAAGATGTAGAATACTGGAAAAAGAAAGGTTTGTCCTTAGACCAAAATGGTCTCATGACAAAAGAGGGGGATCATAGGCATACTTCAACATAGAAGCGCAGTTTCATGGTGGAGGGCAACAGTTAACAAATACAAGAATTGAAGAAAAGTTTTTGCATTAAAAATATCAAAACACAGAGTCCAGGACCAGTTGAGTAGATGCATAACATGTATTAGGAAGAATATACAGGGTGCTCAACATGGGAAACCTTATTTGCCACCACCCCAAGGTCCATTTTAAGAACTGCAGATTGATTGCACACACATGCCTAAAGGTAGCAGTAATAAAACAAATAATCTGCTAGTTGTAGTAGATACATTTAGTAAGTGGCCAGAAGCTTTTGAAACCCATAATAAGGAGGCACTCACAGTAGCCAAAATTTTGTGTAAAGAAATAATCCCAAGGTGGGGTTGCCCATTAACCACTGATTCGGACAAAGGTCCTGCATTCACTTCTAAGATTTTGCAACATATTGCTAAATTAATAGTGATTAATTGGAAGTTTCATATTCCATACTATCCTCAAAGTTTGGTGGTAGTAGAAAGAATGAACCATACAGCTAAAGAAAAATTGCGAAAAACAACAGGAGGCACTTATGTTAGGTGTGAGGCATACTTGCCAGCAGTACTGGCGGAAATAAGGATGACTCCTAACAAAAACTACTAAAATGTCTCCATTTTGAAATTTTGATGGGAAGACCCTTCCCCACACCTTGGACAAGAGGTCCAATGGTATTAATGGCAGGTGATTTGGAGCGGATTCAGGAAGAATATATTGTGAATCTTATGCAGCTTTTGAATGGCTTCTACAGTGATGTGTCTTTTTCCCATTCCTTCACAGGAACCAACACATCAGTTTAAACCAGGAGACCGAGTAGTGGGTAAAGCACTCCACAAGCACAAGGTTACGGATCCACTGAATGGGGAGCCAACCGTGGTGACTGCTGTAACAAGAACTGCAATCCTAATGGCTGAATCTCATAGCCTGGATTCATGATTCGAGGGTGAAAAAGGTCCAAGAGGGTCCTAGGATACAAGGCACGGATAAAGAGGGAGAAGTAGGTGTAGAAATCCCTGAAGTAGACGAATCAGAAGACACAGGGCAAGATGTCGATTCTCAGTCCCCAGACATCTTGGACATTCTTCCTATTGCTAGGCTTTTTCTCGCTGACAAGTTTTTTTTGCCGTTATGGGTGATTAGTACCTGTTATTATCATTCACAAGACTTACCTTTCTGCCCAAGTACTGTGCAACACAATGGGACTCACTATAGACAAGCAAGAGATTTAACATCATGAGGATTCCTTTACTGGCTGTGCCAGTGAACATCACTTCTTTTTTGAATGACGCCCCCCTCCCCCGCAGTAAGTATTAAGACATATCAGGAGTCCAGGGAAATTAATCAATATCCTTTGCTATAATCGCTCAAATTTACCCACCAAGCTGGTGTTTTAGACAAGGAAATTAGTCAAATAGGAGAGGAATTGTGTCATAAATCACAGCTTAACATACTGTATTTTTAAGCCCAGAATTATCTTCTATGTTTAACGTTTCCAGCAAAGACATAAATGCCACACTTTGGTCCCTAATGAATGAAACACAGCCACTACATCATTCAACTGGTAAGGTTTTGTCAATACTCAATCTAGTTATTCTGACCAAGTAAAAAAGGCGTTGGGCCTGCACCCTTTCACATTAAAGCAGAGGTTCACAGAAAAATTGAACCTCCGCTTTTCGGAACCCTCCCCCCTCCGGTATCACATTTGGCTCCTTTCAGGGGGGGGGGGGGTGCAGATACCGGTCTAAGACAGGTATTTTCACCATCTCCCAAGGGAGTCTACGCCTCTTCCCGTCCCCCCCCCGCTGTCTGCTGGGACACACACGGGTCCCAGGAGATAGTGGGGACCAGTTAGGATGCGCAGCGCGACTCACGCATGCGCAGTAGGGAACTGGGAAGTGAAGCCACAACGCTTCACTTACCGTTTCCCTCACCGAGGATGGCGGCGGCAGCCGACATCGCTGGACCCTGGGACAGGTAAGTGTCCATTTATTAAAAGTCAGCAGCTGCAGTATTTGTAGCTGCTGGCGTTTAATATTTTTTTTGTTAGGTGGACCTCCTATTTAAGTAATAGTTTGTTTATCTGTTGTGGCAAGGTATGTTACCCATATATCCCTGTACAAGAGAGAGGATGGTGCTATCTTGCCTCTCTGGTTCTAGTTATGGACAGAATTGGGAGTTCTCACCATGTATTGCAAGCAAGTAAACATCCAAAATATCCCCTTAAACGTGTAAATATGAGGGAACTCTTTAATAAAGGAGACATGGCATGGGCATGGTTTCCATCATGGACAGGGGAATTGAAGTAATGAAAAGATTAAACAAGTATTCAATTATAATGGATGAGATATTAAATAAAACGTCCGATAAAATTGCTCTGCTTAATGGGAACAAAGGGCCTTACGGAAACAGTTAATGCTACATGAGCTAGCAATTGAATCCATGGGAGCTGCACTTGCTGGTCTCTGTGAAGTAACAGAAGATTATGAGTGTTGTACATGGATTTATAATCCAATTAATCAGCATCGAAAGGAGGTAGCAGGACTTCAGGCAGAAGCCAGGAAAATTGTTAATGATGGGTGGAATCATTTTAAGGGATTGGAAGGTTTGGGAGATTTTTTTGGGTCTAGATTATCATGGTTTAGGCAAGCCGGAATGTTAAAGGGGTTGTAAAGGAAAATTTTTTTAATAACAAACATGTTATACTTACCTCCACTGTGCAGCTCGTTTTGCACAGAGTAGCCCCGAACCTGGTCTTCTGGGGTCCCTCGGCGGCTGTCTCGGCCGCCAACCCCCCCCCCCCGGAAGTACTTCTCACGTTCATGCGAGCTCCTTCGCATGGTGAGAAGCACTTGCGGTCGCGCTCCCGTGATACAGCCGGCGGCTATAGCCGCTCGCTGTATCACTCGGGCCCGCCAACTGATGCGCAGCATCATTGGATATGATTGACAGCAGCGCGAGCCAATGGCTGTGCTGCTTTCAATCCATCCACTCTAGCCAATCAATGGCCAGGCTGAGCGGCAAAGAGGATGTCGGGGGCGAGCATGGGACTTTCGAGGAGTCAAGTAAGTAAAACGGGGGGCGGTATAGTTGTAGAATGCATTAAGGTGAATTTTTTTTTACCTTTACAACCCCTTTAATCTTAATGTGTTTATTGCTTCTTCTCTTTATAGATTTTCTCGTAAAGATAGGCCAATGCATTTACAGAAAGGCAACACATGATGATGCATATTGGAGACAAGATTTAGAATTGTCACTTTGTGACAAATGAGAGGGATTGTAAGAATTATGCTTTGTTTTAAATGTTATATACCGTATTTATCGGTATATAACACCCGCTGTTTGTGAGGGGAAAAGGAGCGCCACCGAAAAAGACAGAGCCGAGTGTGCTGTGTACTCAACTAGGCTCGGCTCGGCTCGGCTCACAGTCCCGCCTCCTAGCCTTTACGTCCTGCCATTGGACCGGTGTTGTGTCCATCATAGGAGCCAGGCCAAGGGGCGGGACTGCGAGACAAGCAGAGAGGAGCCGAATACACAGGACATCCGGCTCTGTGTATCTTGGCGGCGCAATCATTTAAAAAATCATCATCGATCATGCTGCATTGCTGCAATTTTGGGCAAGGCTGCAGATGGACACTGGGCAAGGCTGCAGATGGACACTTAAAATGCAAGTTTTTTTTCCTTAAACTTCCCTCCTAAAATTTATTTTTTTAAACTTCCCTCCTAAACTTGGGGTGCATGTTATACGCCGATAAATACGGTAGTCATGCTTAATTGATTTTTTGGAGGTAGACCTTAACTTCTAATTCTGCTGAAATACTCTGTTTTTGTAACTCAGACATTTGTGTTCGAGGATCTAAGCTTCCTCCCATTGTTATCTAGAGCCTGAGAATATTTGCATTTTTCTGTTATTTCTGCTTAATTCTAGGTTCTCTTTCCTGAGTTAGTTTTTCTTGTTATGTGTATACATCTGTTTCCTTTTACGTACATACACCCTATTTCCTATGCGGTATACATGTATTGATCATTGCTCGTAAATATTCTATGTATATTTTAGTTGGTCTGGGGGAGTAATGTCACATCCCCTTTTTGAACTGTATATAAGCTGTCCTGACCGGTCTCAATTTGAATACAGACTGAAAGACCACACATGTCTTGATGTCTTATTTCTGAGTGCTCGTACATTCTTTACAGGTTGAAAGGAGGCTGGCCAGCATAAGTGTACCTACCAAGGGGTATTACCTTTCACATCGTCGCGCGCCTGTGCAATTGTCAGTTAAAGTAACGCAGTGCCGTATCGCAAAAAATGGGCTGGTCTTAAGTGGGTAAATCCTTCTGGGGCTGAAGTGGCTCCGGCGTGTTCGCATAGGGCACGTGCAGAGCCTGCCAGGATGTCGGCACTGCGCTAATCACAGGCAGTGAGAGATTTCCTGATCTCTGCAGCGGCGACTGCCTGCGATTAGCGCTCTGCAGTGCCGACTTCCTGGCGGGCTCTGCACGTGCCCTATGCGAACATGCCGGAGCTCATGCTTACTCAGCAGTGCTCAGCCTGAATACATTTTTTTTCTGGCAGCAGAAGGAAAGTTCCTGTACCACTGCTGGAACACAGCACTGTATATTGTATGTAGCTAATGCTATCTGTTGTAATAAGCAACAAATAGTGGCAATATTGATTGACCCAAGTCGATTGAGGCAAAAAAAATTAAATACCGTATTTATCTGCCTTTTTCCCCCTTAAAATCGGGGGAAAGTCGTGGGTGCGTGTTATACGCCGATACCCAAAAAAAAAAAAAATGACAAAAATCGGTTGCGGTGCCGAAAAATGGCGACCGCGGCCGTAAAAGGCCGAAGCGCGGCCGAAAAAAGCCGAAGCGCGGCCAAAAAAGACCAAAGCCGGCTGTTCAGCTCCACTCGTAGTCCCGCCTCCCTGCGCTCGCTCCCGAAACAGCAGGGAGGCGGGACTCCGAGCGGAGCTGAACAGTCGGCTCGGTCTTTTTCGGGCGCACTTCGGCCTTTTTCGGCCGCGGTTCGGTCTTTTTCGGCCGCACATGCGCGGTTTGTCACGCGGCGGGAAATTTAAACGCGGGCAAACTGCAAATGACACTAGCAAGCTGCAAATGACACTGGGCAAGCTACAAATGACGCTGGGCAAGCTACAAATGACGCTGGGCAAGCTACAAATGACTCTGGGCAAGCTACAAATGACTCTGGGCAAGCTACAAATGATGCTGGGCAAGCTACAAATGACGCTGGGCAGGTTGCAAATGACGCTGGGAAAGGCTACAAATGACGCTGGGCAAGCTACAAATGACGCTGGGCAGGTTGCAAATGACGCTGGGAAAGGCTGCAAATGACGCTGGGAAAGGCTGCAAATGACGCTGGGAAAGCTGCAAATGACGCTGGGCAAGCTGCAAATGACGCTGGGCAAGCTGCAAATGACGCTGGGCAAGCTGCAAATGACGCTTAAATGTAAGTTTTTCCCTAAACTTCTCTCCTAAAACTTTTTTTCCTTAAAATTCCCTCCTAAACTTGGGGTGCGTGTTATACGCCGATAAATACGGTAAATAAAAAAAAAAGAAAATAAAAAAAAAAAAAAGGTACACGATCAATTTATAGTTTTATTCGCACCCTTGTGAATCACTTACGATTGATCTACATGTAGGGGAACAAAGAAATGCCATCTATCTACCCTATATGATTAATTTGCTTCTATGTTTTAAAAAAAAAAAAAAAAAAAAAAAAAAGCTTTCATACCGAATCTCTCCAACCTGTTGTCCATCCGCTGCTATGTCCCATATCTTCATGGTGCTATCCCAGGAGCCCGAGCAGACGTTCTTGTCACAGGCGGCAAGGGACCAGGCCCACCCCTAGAACATTCAAGGCAGAAAGCTTACTTTTCTGAGCTCCATTTAGCACAATGTTAAAAAACAGTTTAAGAGCTGTGACAAAATCTATTATGCTTTTGGTGCTGCCTATAGTGTATAAAACAGGTAGGGCAGGCATTGTTACCTTGTGTGTTCCTGTTTTGGCGGTTCCCAGCATCTTGCTTTTTACTTTTTCCTGTTTTTCCCCCAGTTGTTTCAGGTCCCAAAGAATGACATTTCTGTCCCGGGATCCAGACATACACAGTGACCCTCGCTGCAGAAATGATAGCATATGATGTTAGAATGTGATGTTATTGCACAATCTAGGTGATTTAAACTATTAAACAACTGAAAAAAAAAAAATCAAAAGAAGCCAAGTGGAAAATTGTCGGCTGAGCAGTGACAATCTTAAAAATGCTCCCTCCCCTCTCCTAACACCTATGCTGACTAGCCTGTGTAAGAAAGATGTATTTCTACGTGCCCCAGAAGACATCAGGTGTGACGAAACGCATAGGTAAGAGCCTGCGGTTGACACCATTGCGTAACTGTCTTCTGGAAGCCATTATCTTATTGGACGAAGAGTATTTTTAACCACAATTGCAACATATTAAAAGTGAATGTAATACTATTTTATAATAAAATACTTATTCTACGGTTTTACACTATGTGGGTCTTTCTGCTTTTATTCCCTGTATAAGTTATGTGGATGTATGGTTCAATAAGGATATTCTAGTCACGTATTGCTGATGGGAACCAGAGTGTAATTCAATCTTCTGTGGAGCATATAAAAAGGGGACTCCTGTGAAACAACTGTGTTGGTGCTTATTTTGACCTTTCTTTAGTTAGAAGGTCATTACCATCTGGTAAGCTTCCATTTTGTTCTCTGGTGGAGGCTCCTTTAGCCATCTTCGGATACCTTCATTTCCAGTATTTTCCCTTGGTGGACGTGGACACATTTTCTTCACTTTTTTGCACAACTATATTTTTGTTTTGGACTTTAAATTTTCTGTGCATATTATTTGAATTACACACTATATTGTCAAAAGTATTGTGACACCTGCCTTTACACGCACATGAACTTTAATGGCATCCCAGTCTTAGTCTGTAGGGTTCAATATTGAGTTGGCCCGCCCTTTGCAGCTATAACAGCTTCAACTCTTCTGGGAAGGCTGTCCACAAGGTTTAGGAGTGCGTCTATGGATATGTTTGACCATTCTTCCAGAAGCACATTTGTGAGGTCAGGCACTGATTTTGGACGAAAAGGCCTGGCTCGCAACAAGATCACATTGTTGAGTCATCAAAAAGTTCACATTTTTCACTTCTCTCCAAAGTGGTAGCAGCTAGTTCCAACCCTTCTACTGGGTTACCACTTTCGAGAGAAGTGAAGAATGTGAACTTTTTGATGACTCAACAATGTGATCTTGTAATTCAGTTTTTGGCTTTCCAGTCTGGCTGCTTAACATCAGAGTTCCAGCCCCACGATTGCCTGCACAATTCCCTGGAGTTGTTCTTGGAGCCCTTTGGATTCCCTGGATCGTTTTGGAAGTCTGCTGATCGGACTTTCCTCGCTTGATTGACTTGTTGTCGCTGACATTAAAGTCCACTATTTCCGGTAAGAATGTATACCCCTTATCTGGAGTGGAGGACACACTATCCCTGATGTTCTACATGCCTGATAAGGCCTTTGTACCCCACTTCTGAGCAACAACTTTTCGTGGTGGACTCCATATATGTTTACCATAGGATTGTTTCACCTTTGGGTACGTTCTCACCTGTGTTTCTACTCATTATATACATGTTCTGTTTTATATTCATTATATTTGAGATTGTGATAAAAATCTAAGGTTTTTATTATTTACACACAATACTTGATACATTGTTCAATGTTTATTGTTTTATATTTTTAGCTTTACATTTTTCACTGATCTTTAACAACTGCAAACCTACCAAGACATGACCGACCACCTAAAAACTGACAGGCCGGACAAGGAGAGCATTAATCAGAGAAGCAGCTAAGAGGCCCATGGTAACTCTGGAGGAGCTGCAGAGATCCACAGCTCAGGTGGGAGAATCTGTCCACAGGACAACTATTAGTCGTGCACTCCACAAATTTGGCCTTTATGGAAGAGTGGCAAGAAGAAAGCAATTGTTGAAAGAAAGCCATAAGAAGTCCCGTTTGCAAGAAGTCATGTGGGGGGGACACAGCAAACATGTGGAAGATGATGTTCTGGTCAGAGAACAAAACTGAACTTTTTGGCCTAAAAGCAAAATGCTGTGTGGCATAAAACTAACACTGCACATAACCCTGAACACATCATCCCCACCATGAAACATGGTGGTGGCAGCATCATGGTATGGGGGATGCTTTTCTTCAGCAGGGACAGGGAAGCTGGTCAGAGTTGATGGGAAGATGGATGGAGCCAAATACAGGGCAATCTTAGAAGAAATCCTGTTAGAGTCTGCAAAAGACTTGAGACTGGGTGGAGGTTCACCTTCCAGCAGGAAAATGACCCTAAACGCACAGCCAGAGCTACAATGGAATGGTTTAGAATTCAGATCAAAGCATATTCATGTGTTAGAATGGCCCAGTCAAAGTCCAGAATTAAATCCAAATGAGAATCTGTGGCAAGACTTGAAAATTGCTGTTCACAGACGCTCTCCATCCAATCTGACAGAGCTTGAGCTATTTTGCAAAGAAGAATGGGCAAAAGCTGGTAGAGACATCCCCAATAAGACTTGTAGCTGTAATTGCAGTGAAAGGTGGTTCTACAAAGTATTGACTCAGGGGGGCTGAATATAAATGCACGTCACATTTTTCACATATTTACTTCCACTTCACAATAATGTGCCACTTTGTGTTGGTCCATCACATAAAATCCCAATAAATTACATTTACGTTTTTAGTAGTAACAGGACAAAATGTGTAAAATTTCAAGGGGTGTGAATACTTTTTCAAGGCACTGTAATGGGTGCTGCAGCGATCGCCAGCTGGACACTGGATATATCAGATAAATGCACATGTTCGCCAGCACACCATGGATCGTGAATTTCAGGGAAAAAAAAGGTTGTACGCAGCGCTACAAAACCTAATATTCAAAAACAAAAATAAAAGTCCATAGTGTTTGGAATAAAGTCCTTATTCAGGGAAAGAAAACTGGAATCACCCACAGTGTAGACAGAGACAAATTAGGTGAGCACAGACTTATCCTCCACCGAACATCAACACACCGGGCCTCTTACCAAAAAGAATGGACCACTTAATTACAGGTGGTCAAACAAGCATGATGGATCCACAAAACCATTTCATGAAGATCATAGATGGCTGGGTCTTGTAGTCTCACCAGATAAATATTCAGAGGTGCATGCATAAGAAACAAAGAAGGAACTCCTCATGGTGTAGTATTTTAAACCAGAGTTACATTTATTTAAGAAATATCCAGGGTACTCACATTTGAGCGAATACAAACGGGCATGTTCAAAAAGCAGCAGTCTGTGTAAGCAGTGTTTGTTTCCGACCACAAAGATGGGCGCGGTCGACACGTTGAAGCGTCGTGATGTCAGAGCTCTGTGGTCCATTCTTTTTGGTAAGAAGCCCGGTGTGTTGATGTTCAGTGGAGGATAAGTCTGTGCTCACCTAATTTGTGTCTGTCTACACTGTGGGTGATTCCAGTTTTCACAGACTGCTGCTTTTTGAACATGCCTGTTTGTATTCGCTCAAATGCGAGTACCCTGGATATTTCTTAAATAAAATGTAACTCTGGTTTATAATACTACACCATGAGGAGTTCCTTCTTTGTTTCTTATGCATGCACCTCTGAATATTTATCTGGTGAGACTACAAGACCCAGCCATCTATGATCTTCATGAAATGGTTTTGTGGATCTATCATGCTTGTTTGACCACCTGTAATTAAGTGGTCCATTCTTTTTGGTAAGAGGCCCGGTGTGTTGATGTTCGGTGGAGGATAAGTCTGTGCTCACCTAATTTGTCTCTGTCTACACTGTGGGTAAATCCAGTTTTCTTTCCCTGAATAAGGACTTTATTCCAAACACTATGGACTTTTATTTTTGTTTTTGAATATTAGGTTTTGTAGCGCTGCATACAACCTTTTTTCTATGCTTTTTATTGTCACCATACAATTTATGCTAGCTGCTTCATTACTATTATTAGCGCAGCGATTAATCTTGAATTTATGACCTTGAATTTCAGTTCAAAACTTTTATTGCAGAAAGATCACATCACAACAGGTGCAACGTTTCGGAATCACACAGGACCCCTTTGTCAGACATGTGACGTTAGGCTGAACTTTCTAAACATTTTACTTGACTGCTTTGTTTTGAAGTAATGGGTCGAGCCAAGCAAACCCACCTCCAAGAGCAACACAGCATCCACAGGGGCAAAATGGCCCTCAGACAATGAGAAATGATCTGCCTTCTGTCCTTCATCTGACCAATTAGACACCTGCTCTTCTAATTCAATGCAAGCAGCTGGCCAATCAAAATGTTCTTCTGTGGAAAGATTACATAAATAATTATAAGTACAGAACTGCAGGATTGGGTGTCCCCAAGTCTATGTACTATGGTGGGGGGAGTCTGTGTACCGAGTCAATGTGTTCTAATCAACAACAATCTCCTGCGCTTGGGGGCTTAGTCTATGACAAAGTGGTGCGGCCAACCCTCTGAAACAAACAGTTTTGCTGCCCTCCTCAGAACAATGGGTAGTCTTAAAACTGAAACATAAAAAGAAAAAAAAAAAAAGGAGGGCACACCGACCTTGTGCATTACCAATGGTATATTTTATTAAAAGCTATAACAGCAATAATCACTGTCACAAACGAGTGTGTAAGAGGCTTATCAGTAGATGAGACTACGTCTCTGAACACCTGCAACCCGGACCTGGTACTGGAGGGGTCAGATGGCATTGCAAACTGCTAACGCATTTCAAGGGCGTACCCTCTTCCTCAGAGACAAAGCGGTGAATGACTTGCCTCCTCTGGTTACCTATATATCACACACACATGCATACGCCAAGACCGTCACCCACCAGAACATGCCACACCCATCCAAGTGGACGTCCATATATATATATATATATATATTTATTACACGAGGAGGCAAGTCATTCACTGCTTTGGCTCTGAGGAAGAGGGTACGCCCTTGAAACGCGTTAGACGTTTGCAAAGCCATCTGACCCATCCAGTACCAGGCCCGGGTTGCAGGTGTTCAGAGACATAGTCTCATCTACTGATAAGCCTCTTTTACACGCTTGTTTGGGAGTATGATTATTGCCGTTATAGCTTTTAATAAAATTTACCATTGGTAATGCACAAGGTTGGTGCGCCCTCCTTTTCTCTTTCAATGTGTTCTAATGTCTGTGTATTAGGGTGAGGGGAGAGGTCACTCTGTCCTAATGTCACTATATTAGGAAAGGAGAGATCAGTGTGTCCCGATGTCTGTATATTAGGAGGAGGGGAGAGGTCATTGTGTCCTGATTTCTGTGTATTAGGAGGGGAGAGGTCATTGTGTCCTGATGTCTGTGTATTAGGAGAAGGGGAGAGGTCATTGTGTCCTGATGTCTGTGTATTAGGAGGGGAGAGGTCAGTGTGTCCTGATGTCACTATATTAGGAAAGGAGAGATCAGTGTGTCCCGATGTCTGTATATTAGGAGGAGGGGAGAGGTCATTGTGTCCTGATGTCTGTGTATTAGGAGGGGAGATGTCATTGTGTCCTGATGTCTGTGTATTAGAAGAAGGAGGGGAGAGGTCAGTGTGTCCCGATATCTGTGTATTAGGAGGGGAGAGGTCAGTGTGTCCTGATGTCTGTGTATTAGGAGGGGAGAGGTCATTGTGTCCTGATGTCTGTGTATTAGGAGGGGAGAGGTCATTGTGTCCTGATGTCTGTGTATTAGGAGGGGAGATGTCATTGTGTCCTGATGTCTGTATATTAGGAGGAGGGGAGAGGTCATTGTGTCCTGATTTCTGTGTATTAGGAGGGGAGATGTCATTGTGTCCTGATGTCTGTGTATTAGGAGGGGAGAGGTCATTGTGTCCTGATGTCTGTGTATTAGGAGGGGAGAGGTCAGTGTGTCCTGATGTCTGTGTATTAGGAGGGGAGATGTCATTGTGTCCTGATGTCTGTGTATTAGGAGGGGAGATGTCATTGTGTCCTGATGTCTGTGTATTAGGAGGGGAGAGGTCATTGTGTCCTGATGTCTGTGTATTAGGAGGGGAGAGGTCAGTGTGTCCTGATGTCTGTGTATTAGTGAGAGGGGAGAGGTCAGGGTGTACTGATACTGTGTATTAGGAGAACAGGAATCATTGCTCTATAGCATTACTCACGTTCTACTACTGGATAATTAGCACCTATCCTTTTCTGAACCCGTAACCTCCATGTCACCTCATCCACCACAAAATCCTGGAAAGTGCGGCACACAAGAGGCAAAACGCCAAGGATGAACCGGGGATCGAGATAGGACAATATGTGCAGGATCAGCTCCAAGGGAAGACGTAAGAGCATTGATGACATCTCCCCATGGTCCCCGGTCATTGGAGATTTCTTCAGATCCAGACCTTCATGCTTGATGCCTTCCTGAGTCCCCACAGGCAGTGTGTGTGGAGGTTGCTGGACATTGTCCTGCAGGGTGAGAGTGCCAAGTACCCTGGATACATAATCTTGTGCCTGCCTTTCCGAATCTTCAGAAATTTCACCATCAGAGTCATTATCGGAGTCCGCACCCTGAGCGGTAGCCATGTTAAGTGTTGGAGGACATAGAAGATCCTGTTGGGTTTAATCGCTGCTTCCACAACTAGACCTTCATTAAGAGAAAAGCACAGAGAATATTATTTGGTGATCGTTTTATGTCAGCATTATAGGATATAAAGGGCACCTCTGCTCAACTCTGATACATCAATGTATTTGCTGGCAAGCTGAATCAAATGCTGGCTTTGCTTGTATTCCTTAATGCCAATGGCAAAATATCACCAGAATTCCCTGTCTTGGCCATTGCAAAGCCAATAACTGGTGTCATGCTCCCTGATGGACTCTCCAGAATATAAGCAGATGCTTGGGAATCTAGCAGGCACCTGCAGGGAAGTGTAGAGAAGGTATCAGTGGGTGGGGGTTGTGCTTTTAATAAAACAAGTAATTTTGCTCTGAGTGGCCAAAGTGACAGATTCTCTTTAAATGCTCATTTCAAGCCAAAGCTTTATTTTTTTTATTATTCCTTTCACTTGCATCCCCAAACCTTTATCTCTCTCCCCCCCCCCCCCCCCCCCCCCGAGTCCCAGAGCATTTTTTCCTTTGGGGGATGTTGGTTATGCACATTATACCTTTTAGTGTTTGTAATCTACCTTAACATATTGTATACCGTTTTTTTTTTTCAGGACAAATATGGCTTTGATAGAAGCTTTTGTTTTTGTTTTTAAATTTTTGGTAGTGTTTTTTAGAAATAAATGGTGAAAATATTGAAAAAAATAATAAAAAATTCTGAAATATTTTATATAATTCACCAGATTTTTCCTCCAGATAACCAGCAAAGTCTGCCAAATAAAACATGACATAACATTGTTGATAAGGAATATGAAATATGCAATTTCCCTATTAAAAGTAGAACTATAGGCAAAACGTTTTCATTTTGGATTGAGTAACTGAGGGCTATAATGATAAGGATGGGATTCACAATAACCCCGGTCAGATTTATTTTTTCGCCATCTGTGTCCGATTGCCAAGATTTCCCCATTACTTTCTGTCCCATAACCAAACAGGAAGTGAAAGGGAAATCCCTGAAAATTAAAAGAAATCTTTGGGGACCCCCAGGTCACCAGAACTAGTAAGGAAGATTTCCCATCTATTACTTTTCTGGGGACAACCCAATATGTGGGATTTTCTTTTACTTTCAATGGTAATGGTAAACAGGACAAATAGAGAAAGGGGTGATCTCTCTAATGGGGGCACAGACAGCAATGAAAACTGACAGAGATTATAATCCCTCTTCACCCCATCCAAAAACTTTAAAAAAAAAGTTTTGCCTTTATTTATACTTTAAGGTTGACATCACAAATATCTAATAAAGCCTCTAATATCCTGGTTAAGGAGGCCATATAAGGACCTAAGCATAGCTTTACCATATACCAACGGAATGTCATTGTTAAAGAGGAAGTAAACCCTCTGGGACCACTTTGACCTACAGGTAAGCCTAGATTAAGGCTTACCTGTAGGTCCAATAAATATCTCCTAAACCTACATGGTTTAGGAGATATTTAGAAAAGAAAAGGCACCGCTATCTACGGCGCATGCGCCGTAGACAGCGGCGTGCAGGCGCACTGCGCATGCCGAGTTCACGGCGATATGCCACTTTACTGCGCATGCGCGGGAGTGACGTCATCGCCGCTCCAGCGAATGACAGCGCTGGAGTGGCGAGACCCGGAAGTCACTCCGGGTTTGATGGCGACGCAGAAAATCGTGGATGAGGACCGCTTCGGGGGCTTTGTTCTCAGGTAAGTCATTCATAATGAGCTGGTATGCTATGCATACTAGCTAATTATGCCTTTGCCTTGCAGGTTCCGTTTTTTTTTTTTTTTTTAAATAGACTTTACTTCCTCTTTAACTGACCAAGTCCTTGAGGGGTCATATTGCAAATTGAGTTGGCTTGGGGGGTTGTCTATTCCCGATACACAAGTCCAAATACCACAACCCAAACTGGAATAAGTTAGGCTACTTTCACACTGGGGCGTTGGGGGCGCTGGCGGTAAAGCGGCGCTATATTTAGCGCCGCTTTACCGTTGTTTTAGCAGCACATTTCGGCCCCTAGCGGGGTGGTTTTCCCCCCCGCGAGCGGCCGAAAAAGGGTTAATACCGCCCGCAAACCGCCGCTGCAGAGGCGTTTTGTGGGCGGGTTCGGAGCGCTGCCCCATTGTTTTCAATGGGAACGGGCGCTATAGGAGCGGTAAATATACCGCTCCTACAGCGAGCCAAAGATGCGGCTTGCAGGACATTTTCCAGTGTCCTGCAAGCGCACCGCTTCAGTGTGAAAGTCCTCAGGCTTTCAAACTGAAGACACAGCAACAGCTGTTTCGGGTCGGTTTGCAGGCGCTATTTTTAGCGCAATAACGCCTGCAAGCCACCCCAGTGTGAAAGGGGCCTTAGTCTCACGCCAGAGCTTGCAACCATTGCAAGTGTCTGATCTGATCGTCTAGCTATGTTGCATGTGCAAGGGGACTCCATGGCGAAACAGCATCTTTAGTTAAGTATTCTTGTCATATTTTCTTTATCTGTCGTTACTTTAAATAAATGTTACATTTATAAGCATTTGTGTGATCTCTCTTTGCGCATATCAAACACAACCCCAAAGACCTGATCCAGACACCCCATGAAGCTATGCAGCAAAAGATCACTTCTAAAAGTGATCTATTGCTGGCTGCAATCAGCCAGCAGTGGATAACTGTAGTAATGTTCAATTGCTGCAGGGAGCCATTGCGGCTTTGTCAAGTCTCCCTAGTAAGAGGAGGTGCCGTACAGTCACATCACTTCCAATAAAAAAACACAAAAAAGAAGTGCTGTGTATCAGTTTCCGAGCCGAGGAGCTTACCATATCAGCTTCTGAGCTTAGTGCTATATACCGGCTGTCACTGACAGCCGGCAGTTCAGTTCTTCAGCCCAGGTTCATAATAACAGTGGGAATGAAATTGTGCGAGTTCGGCCGAACTCGCATAATTTCATTCCCGCATGTCAGTCCCGAATTTGGGGGCGATTTCAGAAACATCTGTGCGGTTTGCTGCACAAGCGTCTATGGAAATCGAACCCTGAAGTCGCCAAAAGTAATACAGAAACTACTTTTGGGAATTGGTGTGGCGTCGCACCAATTTGGACAGTGCCATTGCCGGACATTACCGATTTGACAGGTCAAATCGCATGCCAAATCGCTCCAATGTGAACCTAGGCTCAGTCTGGTGTGATTTTAACTTGGTGCTGGGATGAATAGCCCCTGTCTTATATTCAAACAGAATCTGGGACTTGAAGGATAAGTTCACCTTTCTAAACAAAATAACAAATGCGC
The DNA here is from genome assembly GCA_028564925.1 of Lithobates sylvaticus. Taxonomy (NCBI): domain Eukaryota; kingdom Metazoa; phylum Chordata; class Amphibia; order Anura; family Ranidae; genus Lithobates; species Lithobates sylvaticus. The sequence continues at coordinate 77,745,671 of CM053029.1, forward strand.
TTTTTTTTTTTTTTTGCAGGTAAAAATAAAATTAGCATTTAATATTACTATTATTTATTTATTAAATTTTTAGGAGCCTGTAAATCGTTGCACCCACAATTTCAGGCTCTTGCAGGCTGGCAGTATATCTGTCTTCTCGTATAGGCTGGCAGTTACACAATGACAGAAAGACTCAACGAACTACAAAGAGCACTCAACAGCACCTTGGTAGCTCATTGATAATTACGAGCCGACAGCTGCAATGGCTGTTGGTATTTAAAGCTCATTGGTTCACAGATCCCTGTGAATGAACGATGCTGCCGTGTGCATGGAGCACCGCACTCTTTTCAAATTGTGACAGTGGGTGCGGGGAGAAGATCCTCAGCCCGCTGTCACAACGGGGGGCGGGTTGGCGATAGGCTGCAGGAGTGGGAACAAGTTACATGTTCCACCTAAAATACGGTTGTAACATGTTCCTTTTTGTACAAGGCAGGAGGGGTCAGAACCTCTGTCAGGCTTTTTTTTGTGATCTGTATCTCCTTTGCATACATTTGTCCTCAACTGCCTAGTCTGGTGACACTATGGGGGGAAGATTTACTAAAACTGGTGCACACAGAATCTGATGCAGCTGTGCATAGTAACCAATCAGCTTCTAACTTAAGCTTGTACAGATAAAGTGGTTGCAAACCCTCAGGGTTTTTTCACCTTAAAGAGGTGTGCCCATCAAAAAATTTTTTTAAAAGTCAGCAGCTACAAATACTGCAGCTGCTGACTTTTAAGAATCGGACACTTACCTGTCCCGATACCCCCCTCGCGGCGCCGGCATCCTTACTGTGGGCACCCGGCTGTGGCTTCACAGCTGGGCACCGCACATTGTGATACGCCGTACAGTCATCTGGGACCTGTCATATGTCCCAGATGACTGACTGCCGAGCGGAAGTGACATTTCTAGCCGGGGCTGAGGAAGAGGCAGATTTCGTGGGACCACCTAGCAACAGGGAGAAAAAGTGAATTTTTTTTATTTTTTATCCAATTTTTTTTTTTTTTTTTTATCAGATTTTATGTAGATACACACAATGTTGTAATTTTGGTGGAATCACCACTTTAATGCATTCTATGTATTAAGGTGAAAAACCTCTTGTGATGCAGCTGCCCCCCTTTTACTTGCATGAACCCGGTCTTTCCAGCAATGGGGACAAGCACACCAGCTCCAGCCAGTGTCTCTGTCCTGATTGGATAGATTGATAGCAGCGCAGCCGCTGCTATCAATCAAATTCAATGACGGGTGGGGCCGAGTCCTGCTATCTGTGTCGCGGCAGCAGTACACAGGAGCGCACCCGCACAAGTGCCCAGAGGGAGAGCGGCTCTCCAAAGGGGCACTCGAGAAGGAGAAGGAGCCAGGAGTGCCGCTGAGGAACCCCAGAAGAGGGGAATCAGGGCCACTATGTGCAAAACCCACTGCACAGAGGAGGTAAGTATGACAAGTTTGTTTAAAAAAATAAATAAAAAAAAAAACCTTTTGATATCCTTTAAAAGGGGTTGCAAAGGTATGTGTTTTTTTTTACCTTAATGCATCCTATGTATTAACGTGAAAAAACACCTTGCAGTCACTGGCCCCCTAGCCCCCCCAATTTACTTACCTGAGCCCCTTCCTCTTCTTTGGCGTACTTCTCTCCACGCAGTCCTGGCTTTGATTGGATAGATTGAAAGCAGTGCAGCCATTCGCTCCCGCTGCTGTCAATCAAAACCAACGATGTGGGGGGCGAGGCCGAGTCATACATTCAGCTTCTATGGACGCCGAATGAATGACTTGGGAGCGCTCCCGCAAGGTAACCCCCCCCCCCCGGAGAGCGCTTCTCCTAGGGGGTTATCTAATGCGGGGAGGAGTTGCGAGAGCCGCCTAGGGCCCCCAGAAGAGGATGTTCGGGGTCACTCTGTGCAAAACGAGCTGCACAGTGGAGGTAAGTATGACATGTTTGTTATTTAAAAAAAACAATGCAGCTTTAGTACCGCGTTTCCCTGAAAATAAGACCTACCCCGATAAGAAGACCTACCTAGATTTTCGGGACAGGCTGCAATATAAGCCCTACCCCGAAAATAAGCCCTAGTCTAAAGTTGTTGTAAACTGCTAGAATCCTCACTATTGCGGTTGTTGTTGTATAGTGTGAAAGGTGTGTTTTCTGTGGTATTGTTTAATCAGATGCCTTCTTATAGTGCCGCTATATGCTGCTCTCGTCTTCTGGCTGTCAGTGGGGGGATCTCGGCCCCCCTCCCCCTGCATTGCTCGGAGCGGGCCACGGAAGCGCCGCTCAGCTGTTGTTCACTGCTCTTCTCTTCTCCTGGATGTCAGCAGGGGGAGATCTTGGCACCCTTCCCCTTCTGCAGTGCTTGGTACAAGGAATACAGCTCAGGCAAGTCATGGAAGCGCTGAGCAACGCTATAGGAAGGTGAGACATGCACCTTTTTACATTGTATATTGCTGTAGTGGAGAGGATTCTGGCAGTTTACAAGCACTTTGGCTTTTATTCACACTTGGCACATTGCACAGCAAGCCCTACCCCGAAAATAAGCCCTACTGTGTTTTTGGTGGCCAATATAAGACCTGGGCTTATTTTCGGGGAAATGCGGTATCACTTTAAGCTTTCACAATAAAACCTGGAAGCTGATCGGTTACTATGCAGAGCTGCACTAGTTTCAGTAAATCCCCCCCCCCCCCCAGAGTGTCACAAGGACAAGAAGTGAGGTCAGAGATGGCAAGAAAAGCACATTGGTTTAGTACAGTGGGAAGGGTTATAAACATGTCAGGCTTCCAGCGCTCTCTGCATATTCCTGTCTTGGTGAAAGCCACGCCCTTGTTCCTGAACTATGTGTGTGTGTGTGTGTATATATATATATATATATATATATATATATATATATATATATATATATATATATATATATATCTCTCTATCTATCTATCTATCTAGCCACTTTACAGCAGTTGGAAGATGCAGAGCAGGGATATGCAATTAGCAGACCTCCAGCTGTTGCAGACCTACAACTCCCATGAGGCATAGCAAGTCTCTGACAGCCACAAGCATGACACCCAGAGGCAGAGGCATGATGGGACCTGTAGTTTTGCAACAGCTGGAGGTCCGCTAATTGCATATCCCTGATGTAGAGGAAGAGGCCATGAAATGGGTGAGCCCAGGCGTGTTCAGATCCTACTTTGAACCAACCTGACCGAGCCTACCAGGAAGCGGTCACCTGTACTGAGCCAATCATCTGAGGCCGGGGGCATTCCTCACCGGCTGCAGCATGTAGGTGGCGGCTATGGTTGCCACCTCATCCCTTTAAACCTGAACACATATGAATTACACAGGTTCTGTGGCTGATTAAGGTGGTAATTAAACTCACTTGGTGCCTTATCTGCATTTAATTAGCCTCAGAACCTGTGTAATTCAAAGGTGTTCGGGTTTAAAGGGATGAGGTGGCAACTCTAGTGGCAGCAGAGCGGGGAATGCCCCCGGATGCCGGTGATTGGGCCCGCACAGGAAACAGCTTCCTAGCATGATCCAGAATTCAAGTGGCTTCCTTTTCTACATCTTCCAACTGCTGTAAAATGGCAGTTTGTATATTAGTACTGTTAGATAAATATGTAGACCTAAAAGAAGATTCTGCAATGATCCTCTCCCCCCAAGAAATGCACTGGCTGATAACGGTTGCACATTTCCCAGCCTGGGTCAGGAGGAAACACACATGGAAATACTGATTCTCCCCCAATTCATAGACAGCTAAATCGATGTATTTAAAATATAATCTGATCCTCACTCTATATAATACAAGCAGTCCTTCTTTCCTCCTGCACTGTATGGATTTCACATGAAAAGCCAATAAACGCCATACAACCCAATGTATACACACCTGTCTAATAGGACACCGCCCATATTTCTGGCGGCGGATGATGATGACGTCAGCCGCGGCCAAGTCTTCAGAAGAGCTTACCGACAGCCGCGGGGAGCCGGTGGGCGTAGCGCTCGATCACGTGCGCTTTCTTCCAGCTGCGTTAGAACGCCTAGTTATCGATGAGGCGGGCCAGGTGCATGCTGGGAGATTTAAATCCATATCACCGGCGCGGCCATATAAAGCTTGGTTGCCAAGTGATGTCAGCAAAAACAGACAGGTGTTCTATCACATAGCCGCTGCGCAGCCGAAGTGACGTTGACTCGCGGCCATCTTGGCACACCCGCACTCGCCCGCAGAAAACCAGGGGTTAGAAGTAAGCAAGCAGACATCTTTATACACCCACCGGAGTCTTGCTTTTCACAGTTATTTTTTAACAGTAAACTTAGCTTATATAGTGAAATGCAGTATTTAGAAGTCCGTAGCACTGTTTTGATGTTGAATTTTAAAAGCAGCAGCAAGCCTGCTGATCTCACAAGTTTGCCGATGTGACCGAACGCCGCTGCTTTTAACCACTTAAAGTGGAAGTAAACCCTTCCAAATGACTTTGGCCTACAGGTAAGCCTAGATTAAAGCTTACCTGTAGGTCCAATAAATATCTCCTAAACCTACATGGTTTAGGAGATATTTAGAAATGAAAAGGCATCGCTGTCTACGGCGCATGCGCCGTAGACAGCGGCGCGCAGGCGCACTGCACATGCCGGGATCACGGCGATATGCCGCTTTCCTGCGCATGCGCGGGAGTGATGTCATCACTGCTCCAGCGAATCACAGCGCTGGAGCGGCGAGATCTGGAAGTCACTCCGGCCCTGGATGGCGGCGCAGAAGATTGTGGATAAGGACCGCTTCAGGGGCCTCGTTTTCAGGTAAGTCATTCATAATGAGCTAGTATGCTATGCATATTAGCTCATTATGCCTTTGCCTTGCAGGGTGTCCTTTTAAGAGGCTTAACTTCCTCTTTAAGGACCAAGCCTCTTTTTGAGATTTGTTGTTTACAAGTTAAAAACATTTTGTTTCGCTAGAAAATTACTTAGAACCCCCCAAACATTATATATTTTTTTTTCTGCGTACAGGGGGGTGACCAAATGCGCGAACCACTAAGGAAAATTTTCAAATACAAAAGCTAATAAAAAATACCAACAAATGCCGCAGCCACCATTAAAGTGTTCCCACACCAATCAAGATATAAAAATAAAGTACGCAAGCGCCACATTTGTACTTTATTTTTATATATTTTTTTTCTAACACCCCTAGCAGGGGTCTCAAACTGGCGGCCCTCCAGCTGTTGCAAAACTACAAGTCCCATCATGCCTCTGCCTGTGGGAGTCATGCTTGTAACTGTCAGTCTTGCAATGCCTCATGGGACTTGTAGTTTCACAACAGCTGGAGGGCCGCCAGTTTGAGACGCCTGCGGCCTAGAGAATAAAATGGCGGTCGTTGGAATACTTTCTGTCACACCGTATTTGCGCAGCAGTCTTACAAGCGCACTTTTTTTTGGAAAATTATGACAACAGTAATGTTAGCCCAATTTTTTTTTTTATATTGTGAAAGATAATGTTACACCGAGTAAATTAATACCCAACATGTCACGCTTCAAAATTGCTCCCGCTCGTGGAATGGCGACAAACTTTTACCCTTCAAAATCTCCATAGGCGACGTTTAAAAAAAATTCTATAGGTTACATGTTTTAAGTTACAGAGGAGGTCTAGGGCTAGAATGATTGCTCTCGCTCTACCGATTGCGGCGATACCTCACATGTGTGGTTTGAGCACCATTTTCATATGTGGGCGCTACACAAATATGCGTTCGCTTCTGCACGTGAGCTCGGCGGGAGGGGGCGCGCTTAAAAAAAAAAAAAAAAAAAATTATGTCACTACATTTTTCTTAACTATGTCCCTTTAAGAGGTGTGAGCGGAAATTACGTTTTGATGTCGCTTCCGCCCTTCATTGTTATGGAGACGGGTGGGGACCATCTTCCCCTCACTCGTCTCCATGCGCAGGCCAGGGTAAAGATCCGAATGCCTCTGCCGCTGCTAATGAATCCGGTAAGCGCCGCTGATAAAAGTGATCTTGCGGCGTATCTACCGCAGAGACCACTCTCATCAGAGACCGGACCGCCAGCCAAACACAAGGATACCGGGGTTGTGGCACAAGCTGCTGTCATAACAACGATATCCCCCGTCAAAGTAAGGATGTATATCGGCATGCGGCGGTCCGGAAGTGGTTAAAATTAAACATCAAAGAATCGTTACGAACGTCTAAATACTGCATTTCACTATATAAGCTGAGTTTACTGTTAAAAATAACTGTGACAAGCAAGACTCTGGTGGGTGTATAAAGATGTCTGCTTGCAGACTTCTAACCCCAGGCTTACTGCGGACGCGTGTGGGTGTACCAAGATGGATGCGAATCACACATGCGCAGTAGGCCGGGTAGCGGCTATTTGACAGAACACCTGTACCCATCAGAAAATGCAACTGAAGCATACTGCGCATGCGCAATGCATTCTACAATGCTTTCCACGGCCACAATGTGTGTGTGTGAGGGGTAGCAGCTTTCTGATCAAACATATTCAGCAAATTTTGACCACAGAAGCGGGGCAGGCTTAAGATTGTAATACAAAACAGCAGATGCCAATTAAAGAGGTTTATGAACAATTGCAATAGAGAACATCAGAATCTCGCTGCAATTATTTGTTACAGCACCAATGAGATTGTTCTCTATTTCAATCGTTCATAAACCTCTTTAATTGTCATCTGTTGTTCTGAATATGTTCCATCAGAAAGCCGCTACCCATTACACATAATGTGTGGAATGCATTGCGCATGCACAGTAGGCCGCTACGTTACTTTGGTTGCATTTTCTGATGGGTATCGGCTTTCTGATAGAGCACCAGCAATGGTTAATGACAGGCAATGTGAAGCCATGTCTTCACATAACTGGAATAAAAAGAGCTCTTCTACATCCCTCACATTTTTTTAAAAATATAATAAAATATCTTTTCATGTGACAACACTGAAGAAATGACACTTTGCTACAATATAAAGTAGTGAGTGTACAGCTTGTATAACAGTGTATATTTGCTGTCCCCTCAAAATAACTCAACACACAGCCATTAATGTCTAAACCGCTGGCAACAAAAGTGAGTACACCCCTAAGGCCCCTTTCACACTGGGGCGGTGAGCCGTGGTGACGGTAAAGCAGTGCTATATTTAGCGCTGCTTTACCGTCGTTTTTACCGCGGTTTTCGGCCGCTCGCGGTGCGGTTTTACCCCCCGCGAGCGGCCGAAAAAGGGTTAAACACCGCCGTAGCGGCGCTTTGCGGCGGTATTGCCGCGGTTTTACCGCGGTCTCCCATTCTTTTCAATGGGAAGGAGCGGTATAGGAGCGGTGAACACACCGCTCCTATCCCGCTCCAAAGATGCTGCTAGCAGGACTTTTTTTTTCATCCTGCTAGCGCACCGCTCCAGTGTGAAAGCCCGCCGGCTTTCACACTGGAGTTAAAGGGGCAGGATTTTTTCATGCGGTGAACAGGCGCTATTTTTAGCGCTGCACCGCATGAAAAACGCCCCAGTGTGAAAGGGGCCTAAGTGAAAATGTCCAAATTGAGACCAATTAGCTATTTTTCCCTCCCCGGTGTCATGCGACTCGTTAGTGTTACAAGTTCTCAGGTGTGAATGGGGAGCAGGTGTGTTTAAATTTGGTGTTATCGCTCTCACTCTCTCATACTGGTCACTGGAAGTTCAACATGACACCTCATGGCAAATAACTCTCTGAGGATTTGAAGAAAAAAAAAAAAAAGAATGGTTGCTCTACATAAAGATGGCCTAGGCTATAAGAAGATTGCCAAGACCCTGAAACTGAGCTGCAGCACGGTGGCCAAGACCATACAGTGGTTTAACAGGACAGGTTCCACTCAGAACTGGGCTCACCATGGTCAAACAAAGAAGTTGAGTGCACATGCTCAGCGTTATATCCAGAGATTGTCTTTGGGAAATAGACATGAGTGCTGCCAGCATTGCTGCAGAGGTTGAAGGGTTAGAGGGTCAGCCTGTCAGTGCTCAGACCATACGCCACACACTGCATCAAATTAGTCTGCATGGCTGTTGTCCCAGAAGGAAGCCTCTTCTAAAGATGATGCACGAGAAAGGCCGCAAACAGTTTGCTGAAGACAAGCAGACTAAGGACATGGATTACTGGAACCATGTCCTGTGGTCTAATGAGACCAAGATAAACGAATTTGGTGCAGATGGTGTGAAGCGTGTGTGGCAGATACTAGGTGAGGAGTACAAAGACAAGTGTGTCTTGCCTACAGTCAAGCATGTTGATGGGAGTGTCATGGTCTGGGGCTGCATGAGTGCTGCTGGCACCGGGGAGCTACAGTTCATTGAGGGAACCATGAAAGCCAACATGTACTGTGACATACTGAAGAAGAGCATGATCCCCTCCCTTCAGAGACTGGGCCACATGGCAGTATTTCAACATGATAACGACCCCAAACACACCTCCAAGACGACCACTGCCTTGCTAAAGAAGCTGAGAGTGAAGTTGATGGACTGGCCAAGCATGTCTCCAGACCTAAACCCTATTGAGCATCTGTGGGGCATCCTCAAACGGAAGGTGGAGGAGCGCAAGATCTCTAACATCCACCAGCTCGGTGATGTCATCATGGAGGAGGGGAAGAGGACTCCAATGGCAACCTGTGAAGCTCTGGAGAACTCCACGCCCAAGAGGGTTAAGGCAGTGCTGGAAAATAATGGTGGCCACTCAAAATATTGACACTTTGGGTGCAATTTGGACATTTTCACTTAGGGGTGTACTTACTTTTGTTGCCGGTGCTTTGAAGAGGAATATAGTTGTAGCTAGCTGCTGCCATAACCCCAGTATCCTCTTCATCAGCGGGCGGTCCGCTTTCAGATAAAAGGGGTCTCTGATGCGAATTCGCCGTAAACCACTTTTATCGGTGGCGGGTGAGGGCCCCTGCCGCAACGCTCCGGTGCCCTCCACCGCTTACCAGAGCCATCGGTAGCGGCGGAGGCTTTCTGATCCTTCTCCTGGCTTGGTATGGAGACGAGTGAAGGGAAGATGGCCCCCACCCGTCTCCATATCATTGCAGGGCGGAAGCAACATCAAAACGTCACTTCTGCCCATAGCCCTTAAAGGGCCTTTTTTTTTTAATTGCATTTTAGTGTAAATATGAGATGTGAGGTCTTTTTGATGACAGATCTCATATTTAAGAGATCCTATCATGCTTTTTTTTTTTTTTTTTTCTATTACAAGGGATGTTTACATTCCTTGTAATAGGAATAAAAGTGACACTATTTTTTTTTTTTTAAAAGAACAGTGTAAAAAGAAAAAAGTAGAATAAGAAATTATTATTTTTTTTTTTTTTAAATGGGCCCTGTCCTGCCGAGCTTGCATGCAGAAGCTAACGCATACGTGAATAGCACCCGCATATGAAAACGGTGTTCAAACCACACATGTGAGGTATCGCCGCGTTCAGTAGAGCGAGAGCAATAATTCTAGCACTAGACCTTCTCTGTAACTCAAAACATGCAACCTGTAAAAATTTTTAACATCCCTTATGGAGATTTTTAAGGGTAAAAGTTTGTCGCTATTCCACAAGCGGGCATCATTTTGAAGCCTGACATGTTGGGTATCAATTTACTTGGCGTAACATTATCTTTCACAATATAAAAAAATTTTAGGCTAACTTTACTGTTGTCTTCAAAAAAAGTGTATTCTTACCCAAAAAAGTGCGATTGTAAGACCGCTGCGCAAATACTGTGCGACTGAAAGTATTGCAACGACCACCATTTTATTCTCTAGGGTGTTAGAAAAATATATATATATGTTTGGGGGTTCTAAGTCATTTTCTAGCAAAATAAAAGGTTTTTAACTTGTAAACAACAAATCTCAGAAAGAGGCTCGGTCCTTAAGTGGTTAATGCCCATAATGTGTTGATGGGCAGCAAATTGACACTGTTATACAAGCTGTACACTCACTACATTACATTGTAGCAAAGTGTCATTTCTTCAGTGTTGTCACAAGAAAAGATATAATAAAATATTTACAAAAATGTGAGGGGTGTACTTACTTTTGTGTGATGCTGTACATGTTATATTACAAAAAAAGGAAGCCCAAAACCCTAATGTAACCAACTATGAACCTTGCCCAGGTTTGTGCTTACCTCTCTCCCCCCAGGACTGGCAACGCTGCAACACGAGCCCCAATGACATACAATTGTGGTCTGCTCTCAGCATTACACATCCTATAGTCCATAGTCCATCTCGGGAGCGAGCAGGAGAGGCCGATTACATTCTTACTGATCTACTGGGATTTTCACACACAGCCATCTCTCGGGTTTACAGAGAATAGTCGGGAAAAAGAGAAAATATTCTGTAAGCAGCAGTTGTGTGGAGGAAAATGCCTTGTTGATGTCATAGGAGAATGGGCAGACTGGTTCAAGGTGATAGAAAGGCAACAGTAACTCAAATAACCACGCGTTACAACCAAGGTATGCAGCATACCATCTCTGAATGCATCAAACCTTGAAGCAGATGGGCTACAGTAGCAGAAGACCACACTGGGTGCCACTCTTGTCAGCTAAGAACAGGAAACTGAGTCTACAATTCACACAGGCTCACCAAAATTGGACAATAGAAGAATGGAAAAACGTTGCCTTGTCTGATGAGTCTCAATTTCAGCTGCAACATTCAGATGGTGGGGTCAGAATTTGGCATAAACATGAAAGCATGGATCCAACCTGATCCCAGGAGTCAGTGCGGACATCTTCTGAAATCTCGCGAGATGTCTGCGAACGTGAGCTACCCTTTGCCGTTACTGCGCACGCACGAGATCGGCGCATGCTAGGCCATCTGAAGTGCCTGTGTGGGTTCACATGCCCACAGGCAAGATAGCCCCCAGCAGGAAAGATTTTCTACAACTCTTTTATCTGACGAAAACCGGCAGCAGCTATTTACAAAAAAAGGACACGTGAAACGTAAACTAGATCTCATAAGCCATTGCATTGCACTAAAAAAAAAAAAAAAAAAAAAAACATACAGACAGTGCAGAACCGCTTTAAGACTAAAAATAAACAAAATCCAAGCATTCAGGAAGGGTGGTAAGCAGTACTGAAAATATTTGTATTTTCTTAAAATGGAAGTCCGCCGACAACACAAATTTCTTCTTTTTTTTTTTATTTTTAAACAATTTAGGCCCTTACATATGGTCAGGGCAAGACTGGCCTACTGGGAAATTTCCCGGTAGGCTGCCTGCCCTAGGGCCGCTTTGAGCAGCGACTGCAGCGCTCCGCTCCCCTCTGTCCTCTGGCGCTCGTAGATCACAGAGCTGGGTCTGTGTGCAAGGTCCCACCCCCCTAGACCAGCTTGTGTGATAGGCGGAACACTGATTCAATCTACTATCGCATGAACTGGTCTAGGGGGGCGGGACCTTGCACATAGACCCAGCTCTGTGATATACAAGCACCGGAGGACAGAGGTAGGAGAGAGCTGCGTTTACCAGAAAATGGTAGGGCTGACATTAGCGGGCACAGAGGCTGCAATTGGTGGGCACACAGAGGCTGCATTCATAGGCACACAGAAGCTGCATTGGTGGGCACAGCAAAGCTGCATTGGTGGGCACAGGGAGGCTGCATTGATTTCTTGTATAATGTCTGCAGTCTGACATCTACTGTATCATGTGTGCAGTCACTGCCCATCTCTTGTATTCAGTCCTCGGTCTCTGCCCATCTCTTGTATCCAGTCCTCGGTCTCTGCCCATCTTATGTATCCAGTCCTTGGTCTCTGCCCATCTCTTGTATTCAGTCCTCGGTCTCTGCCCATCTCTTGTATCCAGTCCTTGGTCTCTGCCCATCTTATGTATCCAGTCCTTGGTCTCTGCCCATCTCTTGTATCCAGTCCTCGGTCTCTGCCCATCTCTTGTATCCAGTCCTCGGTCTCTGCCCATCTCTTGTATCCTGTCCTCGGTCTCTAAACATCACTTGCATCATGTCCGCAACCTCGAACCATCTCTTGTCTTAAATCATGTCTGCGGTCTCTGAGGGCGGAGTCTGGAGAGGAGTTAAGAGTGAGTTTCCTGCCGGTACGGGGGTCATGGGAGAAGTCAGATGTGTGTGGACTGTGGAGGGGAGACGATAGGCTAAAACCAGAGCCACCAACCTGGAGCCATCTAACTGAGCCCTGCACAGTGCACCTGAGAGGAGGCCAGTGACAGCGCCGCCAGGAAAGTCTGAAAGGGGGGGGGGGGGGTCACTGATGTAAGGGGGGAGTGAATACAATAATATAAGAAAGGGACACTGATATAAAAGGTTTCCCCCTTATATCAGTAACCCCCCCCACCCCCCCATTCTTTCTGTGGAAGGTGGTCTCTGGAAACCAGAGTCCTCACCACCCACGTTCCTGGGGTGCCCCTTGGACCAATTTTACCACTTTTAACTGGAATTGTATACGTCTCTCTCTATCCCCTATGTGCGATATAGATAGAGATAGAGCTATACACCTAGTGCCTTTAGAATGTAAGCTCTACAAGCAGGGCCCTCATGTACCTTTTGTATTGTACTGTAATTGTGTTGTCCCCCCCTATTGTAAAGCGCTGCATAAACTGGCGCTATATAACTCATGTATAGTTAAAAAAAAAAAAAAATATATATATATATATATATATATATAAAAAAAATAGACTCTTCAAATGTGCTTTAAAATGCATGGTTTTCTCTTTCATGAGAAAGGAAATAATCACGTTAAGCTGCTGGAATGGTATAATATTTTTTTCCAGGGCTGTTTTTTTATTCCCAGTCCAGCCCTGCATATGGTCAATGTTACACTCACGTTTGGTAACAGATATCCCCCGATGTCTGGTTTGGTAGCAAAAACTTAGTTTTAAAATCTGTTGCTGGCAGGTTTCATCTTGCTTGTGGACATGTGAAGCCCACAAGCATAAACTTCCTGGATGTGGTGACTGCTGAGCTACCAGTATTCACCGCTCATTTCCATGCATGCTCAGTTTGTACGGCACGGAGCGCCAGAAACTTCCACGTTGCCATCACAATGGGCACGGTCGCTGAAAGTTCCCACCCCGTGATGGCAACGAAGATAACACTAAACACACACAATTCGCGGAAGGCATCCACACTGACTCCTGGGAATAAGGACACAGAGCTCCCAGGAGACAGTGCAGCGCCGGACATTACAACCATACCCGTGGGGTCAAGAAAGCACAGATATACAAGTACAGCCTCTTAAAAAAAAAAAAAAAAAATTCTTTCATTTAACAATGTAAGCAATGCAATGGAGCTAAACTTAGAAGCTTGTGTGGACCTCTGCTTTAAATACAGTTGGGAAATCCTCTTAGATTTTATCATTCATAGATTTGGTAAAAAAGGTGTCCTCAGAGAGTGAGGTTTAGTTTACACTCGCGGTTGCGCTGCTGAGACAACCATATGAGCATATACAGATGCAGTAGTCACGATGCTTTGAAAAAAAATTATTCCTGTTGTGCAATGCACATTGATATGGTGCGATGCAGGCTTTTAGGGGTTAAACTAGAACAAACATGCTTCCTTGGCACCTCTCATACACCCCCTAAAAATTATTTGACTGCAGATCTCCCTTCTCACCAGTGCAAGTGTAGAAAAATAGGATTTTTTTTCTTCATCATACTTACCTGTAAAAATGCTTTACATCATGGGACACAGTTGGGCTAATATCCATTACCTGTTGGGTTATACTTCATCTCCAGGTGCATGGACACTGGTAGACCAAAAGGTCTTTAGAACAGAAGTGATCCCCTATATAACCCCTCCCCATAAAGGAAGTAGTTCAGTTTTGTAGCAAGCACTGAATCCTCAAAAAAAAAAAAAAAAAAAAAAAAAAAGGAGGGGAGGGATCTGTGTCCCATGATGTACTCACAGAAAAAAGGATTTTAAAAGGCAAGTATGGACGAAAAAAAGATTTTAGATTTACCGAAAACCCATTTCTCAGAGTTCCTTGACAGACAGCGTTCCATTATTCAGAACCATAGTGTTATACTGCAACCCCCCCCCCCTCACAGTAGTAGGACACTAGGCTACGCCTATGGGCAGTCCTAGGTGATATACATGAATGAATCATTTGTATAGCGCTACAATGCGAACTGAAGGCGCTGTATTGGTGCCTTGTTGTCACCCTTCTTAGAAGAGGTAGGTCTCGAGTTTTCCTGAAGGCCTGATGGTTTTCTTCCATGCGGATGTAGGGTGGTAGAGCGTTCCATAGCCGTGGTCCTTGAACAGCGAATCTCCGTTCCCCTTTTGCTTTGTAGAGGGATTTGGGAATGAGGAGGTGGTTTTGGTTAGACGATCGAAGACTGCGATACATCCCCACCCCTTCTGCTATAGGCCTTCAGTTTAGTAACAAGCAGTGTCAGAAGCATCAAAACTCCTTAGAGGGGTGGGTGCGGTATGTCAATGAACTCAGAAATGGATTTTACTGCAAGTCAAAAATCCAAAACTTTCCCTTTCGTTTGACAGACAGCACGCCATTATTCAGAACCATAGGGACATCCCAAACCAGTCCCAAACATGACGGGTGGGACAACAAAAAATCCCAAAGGCCAACACAAGAGTCATCCAGGTAACAGGAGCTCAACACAGAAACAAACTGGAGCCCAACCTGAACAATACCCCTTCAAGAAAGAATAGACCCTATAAACAGCAGCCTGCAACACCCTGCGGCCAAAAGAAGCATCCTCAGGATGCCAGCACAGCCACGTTGTAAATTTTGTGAAAGTGTACACCGACAACCAAGTGGCCGCCTTGCAAACCAGAACAGCTGACGCCTGATGATGGAAGGCCCAAGAAGCAATAAGCAGTCAAGTAGAATACGTTGTAACAGGGAAAGGAGGAACCCAACCCCTGATAGAATAGACCAGAGTCATCGTCTGAGCCATCTAGAGAAAGGTCGCAGAAGAAGCAGATACAAGGGGAGAAAGGATGTGCCCTGCCGAACTAAGCCACCAGACCAAGGACCCCCGGTTTTCTGACAGCCCACGGGCACTTTATGCCAGGATCTCACTTGAAAGGAGCTTGTATGGAACCACACAAATGGCACCGCCACGAAGGTAGATACCATCAGGCCCAACACCCACATGCAGGACCGCAGGGAGGCCCACCTGCGGGACAACAGTAGTTGAAACGCAGCATGCAACTTATGGAGTTTGTCCAAAGGAAGAAACACTCTGGCCAGAGATGAAACCAGAGTCAGGCCCAGATAATCCAATTTTCTGGAAGGAGCTGGAGCAGACTTGTATGCTATGCATATTAGCTCATTATGCCTTTGTCTTGCAGGTTTTTTTTTTGTTTGGTCCGGGGCTGAAGTGGTTAAAGTGGTTGTAAAACCCCAATTTGCAGCCAAATGACAACGCCCCTATTTTGCGATTTGGCACTGCGTCGCTTTAACTGACAATCGCACGGTCGTGCGACGTGGCTCCCAAACAAAATTGGCGTCCTTTTTTTCCCCACAAATAGAGCTTTCTTTTGGTGGTATTTGATCGCCCCTGCGGTTTTAATTTTTTGCGACAATTTTGAAAAAAATGCAATAATTTTTACTTTTTGCTATTCTAAATATCCCAAAAAAAAAATATATAAAAAACATTTTTTTTTCCCTCAGTTTAGGCCGATACGTATTCTTCTACATATTTATGGTAAAAAAAAAAAAAAAAAATCATATTAGCGATTGATTGGTTTGCGCAAAAGTTATAGCGTTTACAAAATAGGGGATAGTTTTATAGCATTTTTATTAAATATTTTTTTTTTTTTACTAGTAATGGCGGCGATCAGCGATTTTTCTTGTGACTGTGACATTATGACGGACACATCGGACATTTTTGACACATTTTTGGGACCATTATCATTTATAGAGAAATCAGTGCTATTTAAAATGCACTGATTCCTATTGTACATGACAGTGGCAGTGAAGGAGTTAACCACTAGGGGACGGGAAGGAGTTAGTGTGGCGCGTGTTTTTTTTTACAGTAGGGGGCGTGGCTGACATCACTGATCGGCTTTCCCAATGACAGGGAACAGCCGATCAGTGACAGGCTGTGTAGGAAGCACGGGGAGAGGTTTGTTTACACAGACCTCTCCCCGTTCTTCAGCTCTGTGACCCGATCGCGGGACACCAGCAGCGATCGGGTCCGCTGGTTCCGCGGAGCACGCGACCCCCACGGCTAGGCAATTAAAGGGGCCGTACCTGTACGTGCTTTTGCCTAGTAGTGCCATTCTGCCGACGTATATGAGCAGGAGGTGGTCGGCAAGCGGTTAAGGAGGGACTCCACAAACAGGTACCTCACAGCAGAGTCTTTGGAACCACAAAGGGACGCTTTGGACACTACCAGTCTTCACGAGCAAATATTCCAAAATAGGAGGGAGAAGGGAACGCTTTTGCCGTGCAAGAGTTTATGGGTGCCAAGGGGACCGGCGCCACTGCCGCAGCCACAGCCACAGCTGCATCCTCCATCTTTAAAAGTTTCCTGCACAGATGTAATAAGGGAGACAACCAGCACCTTCTTGTGCGCCACTGCAGTTCTGGAGGAACAGTCTCACTGACAGGACAGGGAGTGTGGCCACCAACCCAGCTAAGTGGGCCACATCCACGACCGCAGAGCCAGACATAGGATTGTTTGAGATCGAGGAGGCGGGGGGCGCCATTTACTAGCCTATATGCCCAAGCGACACCAGTGAAAATGCAAACAACAAAAGGGAGCCGCCGACTGAGACCTTAGGCCCCACACGAAAAAAAAAAAAATTAACATTTTAATTTTCCCAACAAATTGTGACAAAATGACTTAAATAAAACCCACCATTCCCTTGTTTTTATTTTTTCCTGTTATGATACCTTTAACCACACCTGAAATTTTACCACTTTTCTAACATGTCATGTACAAAATAAATAACGTTCTTGTTAAAAAAAGAATAAAACCCACCATGCCTCTTATTAAATACCTTGGACTGTTTACTTTCCAAAAATTAGTAATTTGGGTGTTATTTATACTGTCCTTGCATTTTGAGGTAATAAATTAGTACATCAGGATTGATCAATTTTGGACGCACACAAGTTTGTAGACGCTACAACTTCACACAAACCAAAAACATTCACTTATCGGGATTTCTTTTTAGCATAGACATGTAACAGAATACATTTTGACCTAAATGTATAAGGGCATTTTATTTTATTGGATATGTTTTTATAAAAGTAGAAACTTTTTGATGTACTCCTTTGTCCTTGGGTTTTGAAGTATACTACTGGGTTTCTGGATATTCTCCATTATTACAGCGACGCTCTCCTCCTAGACACAGTTGAGTCCCCAGTGGGGTGTCTAGAGAATACACACTTTTATATAATCTTATGTTAATGTACTGACTGAATTTGCATAGCATCTTACTTTGATAATAGTATTATATGATATATATCATTTAATTGGTGATTACGTCAACAGTGTATATGTATTCTTCTGTGTTGACATATTTACTGACATACAATGTACACTTTGTATCTTACATATATGTTTTGAAACTCAATAAAAAACGATTGAAAATTAAAAATAGAAACTTTTCTTTTAATAAAAAAACCCAATGGTGATCAAATACCATCAAAAGAATGCTTGATTTGTGTCAACAAAATGATTTCACTTATTTGCGTAGTGTATTGCATGACTGGGCAATTGCTAGTTAAAGTAGTGCAGTGCTGAATAGCAAAAAAATGCCCTGGTCATGAAGGGGGTAAAACCTTCCAGGGCTCAAGTGGTTAAACTGTCAGTGCTGAACAAGCCATGTGAAATTGCTAGTTTAACTACAATGCTGGTCCCCAAGGCTTCACTGATTTCAGAGCAACTGACCTGGAGTGAGTAGGCAAAGGTGGAGTTCTTACTGCAAGTTTGCAAAGGGAATTACCTCAAAGTATTGAGGCCAAAGACAGACAGGGAACAAGAATTTTGAGCAGATGAGCAATGTCAGCCTCTGTCTTGCAACCTAATTGAGTGAAACGGAACTCGAGAAGATTTTGAATTGCCAATTGTTCATAAGGGGTACTCTGAAAAAGTGAACATTTTGTCTCCAAATTTTTTTTTTTTTTTAAAAATAGCAAAAATGTTATATGTTGCACAGAGCAGCCCCGATTCGCCTATTCCCGGGTCCCCCCCACTAACGCCTGGCCCCACCCTCCTGCCGAGTGCCCTCAGAGCAAGCAGCTTACTATTGGGACACCCAAGCGGCTGCTCTGTGGCTCGGCCCATCCCCTCTCTCTCCTCAATGGCTGTGATTGACAGCCAATGAGGAGGGAGAGTCCCCAGGCTTTCGTGCTCACTGCTGGCTCGTGATGAGGCTCAGGTAAATATTGGGGGGGCTGCTGCAGAGGTGTTTTTTTTACCCTTCATGCATAGAATGTATGAAGATAAAAAACCTGGAGCCTTTACAACCACTTTAGGTGAATAGATCACTGAAAGGAAGGCCATATGCACCCAACTTCAGGCTCAGATTCAGTTGTGGTGTATGGGTGTAATGTGACATTTTACCTCTGTCACTACAGACCAATTCATAATATTCACAAATAAAAAAAAAAACACGACACAGAACACAGAGTCACAAAAAAACTGCATTTTAGTTAACAAAAAAAAAAAAAAATTGAAAAAAAAATATACATAAAATGAGAATATAATTCTCATCTGAGCAAAGGTGCAAGCAGACGGCTTTACACTAAATACACTGCAGTTTTACCATAGGAAACATTACATCACAAATACCAATATACAGTCCCAGAATTCAACTGGAGCCTAGTGGTGTGCCCTACTGTACAAAACAGGAAGTGAGGATGGTAATGAGCGGGCGCTAGCATCATCTTGGCCCAGGAGCTCACACTACACTGTCTGTAAACCATCTAAATTTGCAAACCGTCATTATTTCCCCCCTTAAAACCAGTCCACATAAGCTCAAGGCCATGCCGTCCTAAACACATACTAAACCTAGAGCTGTTTCCATGCTGCTACCTCCTTCTGCTGAGTGCTCATAATATCCTAAGTCATCCAACATCATGCCTTCATCGTTACCTGTGCCCTGGAATTCTTACCAGTCCTAAAATATTTATATCGCTGCTAGGGGAACGAAAAGTGGAATGTTTTAGCATAGGCCTCAACGTGGCAAAGTATAACATGCCAAGTTCAGCAACTCATACCAAGTCCAATGGCTATCCTTAACAAATCAGAACTACATTTTTATTGTATTTTTTGATTTCTTTGCAGACCTCATGAGTGGTTTAATGGTTGCTGTGTTTATCAAAACTGACCCTGAGCAGGACCAAACATTTCTAAAGTGACAGTGCTTAAGTGCAGCGCCTTAATTGCCAGCATGTACCTGGGTCAGCCCCTAATAGCCGAGAGGTATAGTGTAAACATTGTCAAGAATTTTCTTCAAAATAAACCATTTCTTTATTACAACAGTTCCCTAGTGTAGCTCCTTGCAGAGTTGTTTTTTAGTATGCCTGTGACTCTGTGGAGCCCATTTGAATGATAGGCTCACACTGTACATGACAGCTTGTCATTTGCCCCAGTGAAGATTAATCTCCACCCCTGTCATTCAACTGTTAAATATTAGGGTCTCTACTGCCCACTGGAATTTAAAAGTAGAGTTGAAGTTAAGCGCTGGAGGGAGGATGACTTAATTTCAACTTGGACAGAGGTCAAGGCCCCATAAACCACAGAGAATGCAGGTTGCTCCACGAGGATCAATTTGGAGGCTAAGCAGAAGTACGCAAAAGTTACAGAACTTCAGCACTGTTACCTTAGAAAGATTTTATGGTATATCCGATTCACTTCCAAGCAACTGTGCAGGACCTAGATGTAAAAGCATACCCTATTTGGCTAAAAAAAAAACTACAGGCATTTTTTTTAAAGCTTAACTAAACTTCTGTTTCAATTAGCTAAACACAGTCGAGACGCATACAAATCTAAAGTCTTAGTTTGTTTTCTTTCAAAAATCAGCCACAGCTTGGAGTAGAAAAGCCATTCCCTTGCCAGCAAGCTGCAAAGGGTAACCCTGATCTTTGCATAGGTTTGACAAGCCCTTCTTCGCCCTAGTCCGAGACAAATTTTTGCAATCATTGGGAAACCTAAGCTTTGGCAATTTCAGAGTTAAAAGTCCTGATTCAGTGGAGGGAACGTTGTTCTTCTGCAAAGGAGACTACTAAGCAAGGAAGAGTCCCATTTTACAGCTGCTGGCAGGGGGTGGGCTTTTCTACCAAGGCTGTGGCAGCTTTAGAAAGAAACTGTAAGACACTGAACACCTATCTGGATGCACCGCGAATGTATCTAGCCGATTTAAACACAAAGTTCAATGTGGCTTGAGGCCGGATTCACACCTATGCAGTTTTGGTGCTTTTTGAATTTTGCAGATTTGCACTACAGTCCATTTAACATGGTTTCCTATGGAACACGTTCTGTAGTGCAAATCTGCAAAATGCAAAAAGCACTAATAATTGCCTAGGTGTGAATCCAGCCTTAATCTCAGATTGGAAACGCTAGTCTGAAGAGCATAGCACATTAGCACTACCCCGCTTTTATTGAGGGAAAAAAAAGAAACAATCCTCTTCATGTTCATCAGATACTTTGCAAAAATTCTAGTATACCAGCATTGCAGTTGCACCTGCTGCTGTTCTGCTGAAAGGGGACAATGATTCCAGACACTTCTTGAACTGCACAGGCTGCCTGCTGTAATCGCAGGATCAGTCCCAGCGTGGCAATAGGAAAAAGATATGAAGATTAGCTGCATATAATCAGTGGCACACAATGCAATTAGCATTGCCACCGTCACAGAAAATCCACATTTGAATTTTTGACATTTATAGAACAATCAGAGGGCTGCAGTTTAAAAACGATAGGATTTATTTAAGATCTGTAAATCAGATCAACAAGGAAGGGAGCTGCAAGAGAGCTACCCATGTTCAGCAGGCATTTAATAAACATCTACAGACCAACTACTGTCCCCTGCTAAATGCCTGTTAAAATCGACAGCCAGTAGTTAAAAAAAAAAAACATATATATAATATTTACTACCCACAGAACTGAATTAAAGGCTGCACAGAGAGGTGCAATATACTGTCTAAATGCTTTACAACTGCATGCTGAATGTGATACTTCAACAGCTGTCTGCACACCAAGGTTAGGGTTCTGGGGTGCACCAAGCCCTAGGGAGGCTTGAGGATCAGGCTTGAACACAGCTAACCCATACCAACTAAACAGCAGCCATCTCTCCTGCTTTAAAGAATGGTGAAATCTAATGGGGGTCACTGGTTGCATTTCTTTATAAGTTTTCTCTAGAGATAAAACAGTAAAAAAAAAAAGAAGACAGAAAAATTGAACAGAATAGAGACTGGCTGAGTGCATAAAACCATCAGAACAAAAGTGGCTGTTGCCTTTGATAATCATCTCCTTAAAAAAAAAATAAAGCATAGTCTTGCAGGTGTGCCAATCCTCTGGACTTTTAGGCCCAGTTCACACCTATTCGAATTGGATGCGGCTTACACAGCATCCAATTTGCATGACATTTTAAAAATACGTTCATTTGAATGAGGCTGGTTCACATATGTGCGTTGCATTCGCACTTCACATTACCCAAAAAAACGTGTGCGTTTCCTGGGCATTGCTGTGCGAATTGCAGGCACATTATCTTCTACAGGAAATTCCGTTGTGAACAGGATAAAATCCTGATGTAAACCTGACCCGATACTGATGCAATCCTGACCTGATCAAAAACTGACGCGAAACGCTGAACTACTAATTTTTCTCTTTGCAGGGAAACCCGAGCTTCAATTTGCACCGCACATGCGTGAAACGGGCCTTATACTTTTAGAGAGTTAATGGCCAGGAACAAACCAGTAACTACTAACTGCAGATGTGCACACTTGCACAATGTCATAACATATTAAAGCGGTCACCGTGACCTTCAAAAAAACGGCCCTTTCAGAAGAAGGGATCAGCATTTGCAGCCTGTGTATTTCAGCAAAGGTTTTCATATAATGTACTTTAAGGACCATAACCTGCACAGTTACTTTCCAGTGCAACATAGACCCGCTCTGTATACACAGCAACCACTTCTCCCTCAAGAGGTGAACCAAAGTATTACTGACCTACAGCCATAAAAGCAAAAATAGATGTGCTGTGGTGTCCAGCCCCATAGCTTTGAAGCCTTTGTACATGGAGCATTAACCATGCAGAAATATTACCTACCACAAATTCTTTATTGATTTTCTCAAAATCGTCTAGTGCAATATGATTGCAATTTTTCTAATGTGACCTCTACGGGATCCTTCACTAGCTCTGCTTTTCAGACCCCACTTACCTGGCGGCTGTTAGTAAAAGTGCAAGCAATAGCAATGGCTAAGCACAGCAGCTGCACAATTAAATTCTCACATTTTTTTTAAATTACTGACCCAATCTACTTGCATACTGAAAACAAGGATGAAATGTAGTCAGCTAATTAACATTTGTGCAAACTGGCAAAGGAACGAGACACTTTCTCTTTCACCCAAGCAGATCCGCCAAGTGTCTAGCACGTAGCTTCACATTTCTTCCCTTCTCTCCGACTCTGGGCCTATAAAAGATGGCCGACCTTCTGTTCTGTGGCTGCAACCCTATTCTTCTGTGAATTTTTAATTTTTTATTTTTAATGTTTGATTCTAACCTGCGCTGAATTGCAGGGGAACAATCAAATGTCTCTACCTGTAGATGCCCCTCCTCCCTCCCACTCTATTAGTCTAACCCTCCAACCCTCCTCTCCCTCTTACCCGCCCAATAACAGATCCTGACGTGGGACCAGCTCCGCCCCCCAGTACATCCCCTACCCCCACCCTACAAGGGTAACATTGTAAATCCTAAGACTCAACTCCCCTCCCATCATGCTCCACATATAAACTAAAAAGATCCCTGGGGTGGGGGGGGTGGGGGGGCGGGAGGATGTTGATGATGTTCACGTCCTCCTGTGCTCCACTGAGGTTCCTTGGGAGTCAGGTGGATGGAGTCTGGAGTGGAAGGATGTTATTGGCCCTGGATACTGATCCCTGAAACCCTGCTAAAGACTGATGTGTGGGGCGTAGGACACCATTCTCCCCAATCACCTCATGGACCAAACAGGAACCTGGAGAGAAAAAAAAAAGAAAGAAAAATGAATATACAACAGTTACAAGCAGACCTGCAGCAATTTTGAAGTGTGGCAGACAAACATTCAAATATATACATATTTGAACAAGCCATAATTCTTTACAACACACTGACCTTTGTGCTAGCTGCAGCTATTGTGGAGTAGCACATCCTCCGTTTACTACCGTACTTGGTTTAATTTTAGTAGTTAAAGGGGTTGTAAAGGTAAAAGTATTTTCAACTTAATGCATTCTATGCATTAAGGTGAAAAAACATTGACAATACCGCCCCCCCCCCAGCCCCCCATTATACTTACCTGACCCCTCGAAAGTCCCGCTCTCGCCCCCGACATCCTCTTCGCCGCTAAGCCTGGCCGTTGATTGGTTACAGTGGATGGATTAAAAGAAGCGCAGCCATTGGCTCGCGCTGCTGTCAATCACATCCAATGACACGGCGTGCCGGAGGGCCGAGTGATAAAGTGAGTGGCTACGGCCGCCGGCTGTATCACGGGAGCGTGCCCGCAAGTACTCCACACCATGCAAGGGAGCTCACATGAAGGTGTTGAGTCCTTGCGGGGGGGAGCCGAGAAAGCCGCCGAGGGACCCCAGAAAAACAGGTTCGGGGCCACTCTGTGCAAAACGAGCTGCACAGTGGAAGTATAACATGTTTGTTATTTAAATTTTTTTTTTATCTTTAGTGATCCTTTAAACTCCCCTAGTATAGCTGCTAAACACCCCATGTTCCCTCTCCTAGCAGTGACTTGGCATCTCAGCGCCCCGTCCTAAGTGACAGTACATCTTAGCACCCCCCCTCAAGTTCTGCTGTTAATATGCATCTCAGCTTTCCTTACCTGAAAACAGAGAATATGCACAAGAGACAGAAAAGGCAGAGTGAGAAGACGCAGCTTAAGCCGGGTAATACTACATTAGTCTTTTTTTCCTTCAACCTGGGGGGGCAGTTCAGTAATCTTCCCCCCGCCAGAACACCCTGTGCCATTGGCTCGGTCATTGGCTGAGAGCACCAATAGTAAGTCGGTCAGCATCTGTTTGTTCAGACCGACATATACACGGGCCAAATGTCGGCCATTTTGTTTAAACGGCCGTTGTCTGACATTCTGCCCCTGTGTACGGGCCTTTAATATGAAGTTTCTCTTTCAGCTGAAGTCGTGGCCACATGTTAACATGCAGCCTGCACCTAGGATCAAAGAGAGACTCCACAGAAGCTCAGAGAAGAATATGAACACAAATGCACCTTAGGGCCCTTTCACACTTATACGACTTGTCCCACAATTTGGGACTGCAAAGTAGCATGACAAGTCGGTCCCCATGATTTCCAATGACAGCCATTCATATTGGTACGACTTCAAGTCGTTCCGACTTCAAAGTAGACCCTGCACTACTTTGGTCCGATTTTGATGCCACTTACACAGGCATTCCTTGAAATCGCGAAAAAAAAAAATTATTAAAAAAAATAAATAAAAAAAAAAATAAATAAAAAAAATTGCTGTAAAATCGCACGACTTTGAAGTCGCACAAGTGTAAAAGGGGCCTTAGGAACATTTTAGGCCAGGTCAAGTTCAGCAATCTGACTTCTACTATGCACAAAAACCACCCTTACTGGCAGAACAAAGAACAACCTCTCATACCCTCCTTTAAGGAACTGTTTTAGTATAATGGGTGCCATTTAACCCCCTCCCATCCCATGCCTAAACATTAGACATCTCACCTCCCACGCTGGGTGTGTGTAGCTCTGCCCCAGTTCACATTACACGCCATAGAATGCAGCTAGACGTTCCTTCAACAGAGGTGGAAACTGCTCAGAAAACTGGTTCCAATTTTCCTCTCCCACCTGCTCCTTAAAACCGTGCAAAATCTAAAGAGGGAAAAAAAATATAAAAAGACCAGATTAAGGTGCAGGCTTGCATCACATAAAAGCGGCATTAAAAATAGTTTTAGCTGTACAAGTTCATAGTGTCACTATGCATATTATAGTTTTAAAAACTGGATTCTGAAAGCTAGCTGTGCTGCTGCTGGGCAGGATTGGATGGATCACAATCCTGCCCAGTTAACTAGGCCGATCAGTGTGAACAGGGAGAATCCCACCCCTCAGATCCAGACCTGCTCTCTGTGAAGTGATTTGCATATGAAGGAAACACATTCATAATACCCTCCTCCCATAGCCCTTCCTCTGTAGTCGTGCACTAAGCCATTATTCTTTGGCATGCTGCAAGACCGGAATGACACAGGAGGCAGTATGACATTTACACCTTTCACCACTCACATGAAGGTCCAGAAATACCCACAGTAACCCTAGGACCCACCCACACCAACACCGGAACTGGTACAAGTGACTCTCATAGCCCACCCTTTGGCTACAGAGGCTCAAAGGATCATGGCATATCTAGTATGGAGCACTGGAAAAAGGAAAGAAACAGGAAGTCATTGAACTTTGAAATTCAGCCAGGAGGCGTGACATCAGACACAGAAACCAGCTAAAGGCATACCTCCCAACTTTTTGAGATAGGAACGAGGGACACCTTTTAGCAAAAGTATGCAGGCATAGGACACACACCCATACCGCGCCTCCTCTTAAAGAAGAATTATAAAAAAAAAAAAAAGAAGATGTAACTAAACACACAAGTGCTTTTTTACCACAACTATTCCTTTATACCGGCTTTGGAAATTTACAAATGCAGCAATTTGCAGCAATTTAGAAATTGGATGAAAGGTTTAGCACTCAGAAACACTTTTTGAAAGATAAAAAGTGCATTTTATATACAACTATATAGATCAGACCAACACGAGGGACAAATGAGGAGGAAAGAGGGACAGAGGGACTTTGTTCCAAATCAGGGACAGTTGGGAGCAGTGTGGTCAAATAGCTGGCCGCCCCTCCCTTCATAGCTTTTCAATAATTTATTAAACAGTGTTGCACAAGGGGTTTGTGCGCTCATTCTTCATAGTTTTTCCATCACACTGGAGCAAGGAGGTGAATAGGAAATAGACAGCACTCCTCTCCAGCAGCAGGCGCTGCTGGGTGATTCATTTTGAGTGGGACTTCCTGTCCCACTTCCGACTATGAGCCGCCTAGGCGACTCCTCTTCTACCCCTTGGCGTTCCCTCCCTCTGGGAAATCTTCTGAGACACGGCACAGGTCACAGAAGATTGTCTGTCCACTCAGACAGCATAGTGCAATTCGCACATGCGCGCCCAGCCGTAAAGCTGTCATGGCCAGGTAGCCACAGTTTGAATGGGGGTGCCGCGGAGAGGAGGGGGAAGAGGAGCGAGACTCCGTGCGGCCGCATCACTGGACCGTGGGACAGGCGAGTGTCTTTTTATTAAGTCAGGAGCTACACTTTTTGTAGCTGCTGACTTTTATTAAAACAAAAAAAAAGCTTGGAACTCTGCATTAAGGACCCACAGGACTTCACTGTTGAAGCAGCAATATAGCCTCACCTCTCCAAACTCACCTTATAGAACATGTCTCTCAGATCATCTTTTGGACTGACCCAGGAGGCTACTGCATCACAGAAAAAGATGAAGTCCTGCCAAAAATAGTAGTAAAGAAAATTAATACTCCTAAATAAAACATGTTAAAAAATAAATCAAATTTTTTTTTTAAATCTAATCACACACATGATATATGCATAGACATAAACAAACACAATATCTCTTAGCAGTAAACAAAAGTCTACATTTAGAAAACTTGCCTGTACAACCCCACCCGGATTCACACCAATCATTATACAGATCCCTCTGAAAGCAGAGTCTTTTTCTTCATTGTCACGGATGTTCCGAAGTGAGGTACACCTGAAAAAGAAAGAGCATTTGATGCAAAAACGATTATAAACATTAAAAAAAAAAAAAAAATGCAATTATAGTGCATCACATCACATGTATTTCACCAACTCACCAAGGCCTGATAAACTGCTGCAACATGGGAGCTACTTCTTGGGGACACACACAGCCAAGACGTCCAATGGTAATTGCTACAATAGTTACAGATTACCCAGAAGGGGAAAAAATAAAAAAAATTAAAAAGTGAAAGGAGGCACCAATAAATAGCCAATACTAGAAAATGCAATACTAAAATTAACTAACCTGTGTTTTCAAGAAGTGTTTTAGGGGTGTTGGGCCGGTTAATAATTTCTACAAGATTATTCAAAACCATAGGGACATAGGGTTGCATCTCTGCTCCTGTTTAGATGAAAACCAAGACAGCCACCATTGTTAGAATGAACACTAGAAATAAGATACCCCTGTATTTATATGTCAATAGCTTAAAATAAATTATTATATATATCCATATCCATATCCCATTAGGCGCTTAGAGGTGTGACCACATGTTAACACAAAATTCCGAATGAACCCTTTGCATACTGCTATACACCCTTTCTTTCTAGAAAATGTTAAACAAAAATCACAATACATGTTTAAGTTGGCCCACTGGATCAAAGTAACCCTCTATGGCCAGTCCCTACTCTGATTTGCAAAATGCAAATACTCCAGTGGATATAGTGCCGATATGGGGCAAATAAGACAAGTTGAAGGAGAGCTACAGGTCTGGTCACTGACCTGCACTGCAGTAAAATTAAGATATATCCCAATAGCAGCAGCTTATACATATACAGTATATAACCCAGGTGCCAGCGTTCCCTGCTTTGTGACAGCAGCAGGGGTATCTTCTCCCCGCTGTCACAATTTAGGGCCAGTTCACACCACATGCAGTCCAATGTGTTTTTTCTGCATCAAAAACACATGGAAAGGTTATATGGTTTTCAATGGCATAGTTCACACCAGTGCTTGCAGTTCCAGTTAATAAAAGTAGGACATGCTGCATTTTTCCTGCACTGGACTGCTGTAAAACGCACATCCTTATTTAAGGTTAGGGGGGAAAAAGGGGGGGGGGGGGAAAGGGGGGGGGGAGTAAAAATGCACTTTACTGCATCAAAAAGATGCACCGGAACGCATAAAAAACGAGTAAGCAGGGGCCCGACACTGGGCGAATATATTTAAATCATGGGGTGCATCTCCTGTAACGTCCTATTGCCGTTACAGTTCAGATTAACTGCTTTGTGACCGCTGGCTGTCAATTGACGGCCAGGCGGCACAGCTCTCGTGGCGGGAGGGCGTCATATGACGCCCTCCCCTTGCCGGCCCTCCAGGGAGCGCGCACCCGCGATTGCCCGGTAACACAGCAGGACCGTGGATCTGTGTATGTAAACACACAGATCCACGGTCCTGTCAGAGGAGAGGAGACCGATGGTGTGTTCTCTGTACAGAGAAACACTGATCGGTCGCCTCCCCTTGTGAATCCCCTCCCCCTACAGTTAGAATCACTCCCAGGGAACATATTAAGCCCTGCAGCGCCCCCTAGTGTTAACCCCTTCCCTGCCAGTGTAATTTATACTGTAATCAATTCATTTTTATAGCACGGATCGCTGTATGAATGTGAATGGTCCCAAAAATGTGTCATAGGTGTCCGATATGTCCGCTGCAATATCGCCGTCAAAAAAAAAAAAAAAAATTGCAGATCGCCGCAATTACTAGTTAAAAAATAAAAATGCTATAAAAAAAATCCTCTATTTTTTTAGGCGCTATAACTTTTGTGCAAACCAAACAATATGCGATTTTTTTTACCAAAAATATGTGGAATAACGTATCGGCCTAAACTGAGGAAAAAAAAGTATTTTTTTATATATTTGAGGATATTTAGTATAGCTAAAAGGAAAATTTTTTTTTTTTTTTAAAACTTGTCACTCTTGTTTATAGCGCAAAAAATAAAAACCGCAGGAGGTGATCAAACACCACCAAAATTAAGCTCTATTTGTGGGGACAAAATTCTAACAATTACTTCTGGGTACAGTGTTGTATGACCACTCAATTGTCATTCAAAGTGTGACAGTGCTGAAAAATGGCTTGGGCAGGAAGGGGGTGAAAATGCCCTGTATTGAGGTGGTTAAATTGGTGTCCTCTCTCCACCCTGCTAAACAGAAAAGGAAAAAAAACCCTAATGCCATCTTCTTCTCTCCACCATTCTCCTAGTCAGTACATTTGCAGAAGCACACCAGAAAGTCTTTGAATGCTGCCTTCCTTCTCTCAGTCTGAGCTCGGATTTACAGGGGATTGGCAAGAGGCTTAAATGTAGGAACTTGCACTAATTACATTAAAAAATACATAAAAAGATACATTTAATGCTTTAATAGATACGAATCTGCATTAATTTGTGTCTGACCTGCCTGGAAATGAAGCAGATTTGCAAATTTGTAAGAGCCTAGCCATTTAGAAAAAGAAGAATATAGCATGTGTGTGTGTGAAGCTGAAGCAGATTACAATTATTGGAATGTGCAAAACACAAATATCCTGGCTGAGCGCAGCCAAAGAGCTGCTTTTTGTAGCTGCTCTCTATGGTTTGGTTAGTGAACAGATTCATTGTTAAAGCTGCACTCCAAGCAAGCAGCTAAATACACAGAGGAAGCACATAAAAGGGAACAGTTTACCTTGCCTAAGGTTTTGCATCTCTGTCCATCCAGGTCAGTGATTTACACTGCTTAGCCCTGAGGGGAGGAAACAAGATTTTTCTCTGCCGCAGTTTAATAACACGTAAAGATCTTGTCCCTCCCCCAGGTTGGACAGCGAAAGCAGTACAATGATCACTGATGAATTAATCGGTATTTTACCTATCTGCTGATTGGCTCCTTGAGTTCTTTCTGCTTCTCCCAGTCTGAACTCTGCTGTAAAAAGCAAGCAAGAGGCTGATACCAATTCAAATTCAGGCACCTGCCGTGCTTGTACTTAAAAATTACTTTTAAGGGTGTATTTATGACACACAGAACGTTATCAATTTGTGTATTTTACATCTGACCAGTTTGGCTTTAACCGGTTCCCCAACCGGCTCCTATATAAATACAATCGGCAGAATGGCACGGCTGGGCAAAGTAATGTACCTGTACGTTACTTTGAATTTCCTGCCGTGCCCGAGCGCGCCTGTCGCAAGCTCCGTGACCGCGGGTCCCGCAGACACCATCGCCATGGGGATACCTGCGATCGTGTCACGGAGCTCAAGAACGGGGAGATGCAGATGTAAACAGCATCTCCCCATTCTGACTAGTGACAGCACACTGATCGTCTGCTCCCTATCATCAGGAGCCGCGATCAGTGTGGTGTCACACACAGCCACGCCTCCAGACAGTTAGAAACAGAGCCCTAGGACACACTTAACCCCTCCCCGCCCCCTAGTGGTTAACCCCTTCACTGCCAGTGACATTTTTACAGTAATCAATGCATTTTTATAGCACTGATCGCTGTATTAATGCCAATGGTCTCAAAAATGTGTCAAAATTGTCCGATGTGTCCGCCATAATGTTGCAGTCACAATAAAAATAAAAAAAAAAAATCACTGATGGCCGCCATTACTAGTATAAAAAAAAAAAAAAATATATATATATATATATATATATATATATATATATATATATATATATATATATATATATACACACACACACACACACACACATATACATACACACACACACACACATACACACACACACATATACACACACACACATATATATATATATTTATTAATAAAAATGCCATAAAACTAACACCTATTTTGTAAACGCTATAACTTTTGCGCAGACCAATCAATCGCTTATTACCAAAAATATATAGAAGAATACGTATCGGCCTATCCCCCAAAAAAAAATTAATTTATACATTTTTGGGGGATATTTATTATAGCAAAAAGTAAAAAATACGTTTTTTTCCCCAAAATTTACGCTTTTGTTTATAGAGTAAATAAAAACCGCAGGGGGGCTCAAATACCACCAAAAGAAAGCTCTATTTGTGGGAAAAAAAGGATGTCAATTTTGTTTGGGAGCCACGTCGCACGACTGCACAATTGTCAGTTAAAGCGGCGCAGTGCCGAATTGCAAAAAACGCTCTGGTCAGGAAGGGGGTAAATTCCTTCCGGGGCTGAAGTGGTTAAAACTAAACTGAAGGCAAATATAGAAATAAATACTCATTTTACAGCTGCTGGCATTGAAGTAACCAGGTGTGGAAAAGGCAACATTTAGCCCCCGTTCACACTGAATGCAACTTGGAAATCGTGCTTGAAGTAACAATTTCAGGTGCGACGTGCCTGACATCTTCATGCACAGATGTCTATGCAAGTTGCACCTGAAATTACAAAAAAAAAAAAGTGCAGGAAACCTTTTCCCCAAATCGGTGCGGCAGCACTAAGTCGCACCGATTTAAATGGTTACATTGCTGAAAATAGGGTGCAATTTGTTAAGCGATTTTGAATGGCCAAATCACATGACAAGTCGCGCCGGTGTATACGGAGGCTTACTTTCAAAACAAAGGCCCGCTAGTACTTTAAAATACAGTATATTGTAAAAATACTAAAGAAAAACAAATTGATTCTTACCCATCTGCATGCAGATCTCACCAATGGCCCAGGTGGCGTTGTTACAGACGGAGATAAACTCTGGGTTCAGGTTGGTACCGAGTATAGGCATGAACTCCGCTGTTAAACAAGGTCAGTAAGAATGCATTAGTTATACAAGAAAGGTATCTAGGGTGCTAACCAGCCATTGTTTCACTTTTGATAAATTAGAGCTCTCTCTCAACTTATTTGCCAAAATACAATGTAACCCTTATTTCATCAGTCATATTTTAGAACATCCTTTTTCAACCAGGGTGCCTTCTGGCTTCTTCAGGGGTGCCTTGGTAAAATGCCCACAAATTGTATACAAACCAGTGGGTGGCAGTGAGCCTGCCTTTTTGTTACATAAAGCCACAGAATATCATTGTGCACCATTACAACCCTGGGCACCGTGCAGCAAAGCCGCCGGCATCCTGACAATCAATGAGGTCATTGGTTGATGGAGACGTCAGGGGCCTGCACAGCATCCCCGTTTGCCCCTCTCCATCGGCACTGGGGTCACTTTAGCCGAGTGAGGGAGGAGAATTTGTGTAATTTTAGTCAGCACCAGTGTGCAATAGGTGTATTTGCTTTGTAAGAATAAATTCCCTCTAGTGTTAGATGTTGCTGCATTATGTAAAACTATTAGTTTCGTTTTTTACACTTTAGAATGGGGAGCCTAAAGATTGTGCAGAATTTTAAAAAGGTGCCTTGACTGAAAAAAATAAAAAAGAAAGAAGGAAAGGAAAAAAGGAAAGAAGAAAAGGAGAAAGAAAAAGAAAGAAAAAAGAAAGAAAAAAAGAAAAAAAAAGAAAAAAAAGAAAAAGAAAGAAAGAAAAAAGAAAGAAAGGAGAAGGAAGAAGGTTGGTAAAAATGGATTTAGAATGCCATTTAAAGTGCTTGTAAACGCTTACATATACCCAGTGAAGTGACTGGCCTCAGGTGATGCACAGAGATGAAACCAATGCTCCTACATAAGCTGTACCCATTTATCTGCAGTCCTCGCTTCTCTACAGCTATTCAAAATACAGAATGTATACAGCTTGTCTGTGCTTTCAGAAAGCAGGGGCCGGGGAGCTGAAGTTACACTCTGCAGAGGGAAATGACAAAACGCCCTTCATGCAACACACAGGAACAAAGCTGAGGCTGACAATCACAAGCTGTGTGTGCTGGAGCTTCCTCACCATTATTTTTTCACCTCTTGGTTTCAGGATAACTTGTCAGAAGCGACAGAGGCAGATAGGAGGTGTAAAGAAGCAGACAGAAATGATAACTGGTGCTCTGGATCGAGACAAGTACACACTATAGACTGATAAGCTTTGTTCATATTTCATGTCAGAGTTTTACAACCACTAAAAGGCACACAGGAGATGCCAAACGTCTGTGTACATGGAGGCCTTATGCACAGGTTCTTTGAATTCAAACAATTTACTGAGTGATAGGCATGCCAACCGGAAAAAGACAGCACATAAAAGTGAATCAAAGATGACCTCCATACAGGGTGGGTCGTACAATAGCAAATAGCTTGCAGAATGGGATAGAATTTAGCACCCTCCAAAAGGGATTAGGAAAAAACAACCAGAGGCCTATAAAACAATGGCACAAACACAATCTAGGGTCCTTTACAAATGTCCAACGGTAAACCAATATCGGTAACCGTCCAGCCTCAGCCATAGCTTGGGGGTTAGTCAAGGGCAATCCAGCACTGAGGATAGACACAGTAAGAGCTGAAGAAAATAACAGAAAGGAAGAAAAAAGAAAAAAAAAAAAACACGTTCCAAGGGTTGCGCCAAAAGCGATCCAGGAAAAACCGGACAAACAGTGAGGTAACAAATATAGTCAAGGCTCCAAAAAGGGGAGTTGATAAAATTAAGAGACAAGAGTGTTGCCAAATTTTGGTATATCGCCGCACTTTATCTTGCAATGTTGCCCGGATCTTAGGATGCATAACAGACCAACGAACTCCGGAAACGAGGGTACAAAGTGCCGATGTCTTCCCAGACTTGACAATCACCTGATTCGCAGCAGTTTTGATGTGAAGGAGGCATATAAATTGATTCCTGGCCAGCAAGGATGAGCTTAGGCATGTTTGCGCCCGCCAGGAAGCTGGCACTCCACAGCGCTGATCACAGGTAGGGAGACATTTCCTGATCTGTGCAGCTGCGGAACGGGAAATGTCTCACTGCCTGCGATTAGCACTGCGGAGTGTCAGCTTCCTGGCAGACGCAAACACGCCTGAGCTCATCCTTACTGGTCAGCTCTGGAGGTTTAACATTTAGCAAGGCATTCTGAGCGTGGGGCTGCATGACCATATCAAAAATAGTTGGGATAGGATTAAGATTAGCAGCCAAAAGTATTTCACCAGGGAACAGGTCTAGCAGACGTGGATATGTACACCTTAATCACCACCAACCCGTCCCTTTAGAATGTAAGCTCTACGAGCAGGGCTCTCTTGTACCTTTTGTATTGAACTGTACTGTAATTGTGTTGTCCGCCCCTATACATTGTAAAGCGCTGCGTAAACTGTTGGTGCTATATAAATCGTGTATAATAATAATAATAATCACAACCTCAAAAATAGGTGTGCATAGGCTTTTTGACTCCACTGACAGTTTATTTAAAACAGGGGTGCCCAACCGGGTGCCACGTGTGGCCCACGGAGCCCTCTGATGTGGCCCACGACCTCCTGTTCTGGGATGACTGGTTGGCAAGCCCAGATTGCAGGTTGCCAACCTGCCATCCCAGAGCTTCAGTGTTGTGAATGAAGCCGGCGGTAGAGGAAGCAAGCTGCTTTTCAGAAAGTGCACTACACCTGCAAGATATAATAGACATCACTGGCAAAGTGCAGCTAACCAGTGGGAAAACCACAGGTACACTGCACCTCACCCACAGTGTGGGTAGACCGCAGACCAGTGTAAAAACAACCTTAGGCCCCTTTCACACGATTGGTCTGACCCACCAATAACCTTTATGGAGCGGCAGATGTAAACAGACTTTTGTCCGTTTACACCTGCCTACCTCCAATCTGATCAGCTAAAAAAAATAAAAAAATAAAACAGAAGTGGATCCGTCCCCTTCCATCTGATTGGATCAGAGGGCCCATAGAGTAGATTGGGCTGTGTCTGCTTTGCATATGCAGACTGGTCACAGATCTGTCATCTGCCCACTGCGCTTATTGTGGCCCGCGACTGGTTGCAAGTCGCTTAGGTGGCCCTCAGCCTTCAAAAGGTTGGGCACCCCTGATCTAAAATGTCAGAGTTAAGTTACAAACCATAGCCTTTACTATCTAAAAAACAAAAAGTAGGGGGCGTGGCTTAGCGATGGCCGAGTGAGGAAGGTTTCTTTGAGAGCTCCTGATCTCCCCGGCCCATCCAGCAATATAGACGGCTTCACACACAGCAATCCGAGGCATGATATCTTCTAAAAGATACAAGACCAGAGCGTCAACAAGCGGAACCCCCTCACAGACTCAACAGGGGAGCATACA